>CM068967.1:60195409-60212354 GCA_035128595.1 Eptatretus atami
GCTTGTTGCGGATCGGGGTGGCGGGAATCTGACCCGGTCCCTGGTGCCACCCTCGCCACCACCGTCTCCGGGAGTCTATAACGCCGGCCGGCTCGGCACAGGCCTCGGGTCACGCGTCTTTAATCGCGATACCACGTAATCCTGTACCTCACCAGTTGGGGAGATAGAACCCCTAGTTACAGACTGGCTTTGTCAGTGACCGAGCGGAGTCTACCAGTCTGTAAACCATTTTGGTCTTGTATGCCAATCGAACGGATCGTTCCTCGACGCGACACGCATTAATCCATAGCGGCAACTTCATCAGAATTAACCAGATTTATTGGGGACATCAGGGATCACAACACAAGCAATAACACGACAGTGGTTTTATTAACAATCAACCCGTTCTTAACTAGAGAACCACGCTAAAGTTTCGAGGGGATTACTACGAAATATGCCTTATACAACACGTGCAACAAACATGCATGCAGGACAAGACAGAGTACTTGGTGATGGCTCATGGACGAGAGGACCGTGTCCCAAAGCACGAAGGTCGCTCATAAAACCAGCGGGTTTCCACGGGTTCGAACTCCGCTCGAACGTGCCGCGCAGCAGAAATGGCGGCGCAGCGCTCCAGCTCCGCCCAATGTCACCGCGTGCGCGGTTCTCCTCAGCGCGCTTCCGGCTCCGCGCCACGTCGACGATGCGAATCGCCGATCTCTCTCAGGGTTCAGCACACGAATCCCGGCCTGGCCTGTTCTCCATACAAGGTCCCAGTCGAGGTCCGAGTTCCAAAGGCGGATCACAACGTGTCGAGCCGTGAGGTGAGCAAGGACCGTCAGACGCTCCGGCGTATCCTCTCCGGCCTTCCCGCCTCGAAGCCCGACTCCCGCTTCGTCCCCTCAGTTCTCTCTCGCGAATCACCGACGTGCAGGTCGGTTCAGCGTCTCTCCCGGCAGACCCAACACGGTGCTCCTTCGTTCGCTCGTTTCCTCGAGAACCCGGCCGTTCCTCACACACAGCACTCCTTTCGTCCCTTTTCTTTTCTCCTTCGAGTTGTGAGGTGAATCGATGTGCAGGTTCCGCTTTCTCTCCCGGCCGATTCACCACTGCCTTTTTCTTTTCTCTTCTCGCCTCGACACGCGAGCTCCTTCGACACACGTCTGTCTGGCGACTCCCTGGCCAAAGGCTCCTCCCCTTCACGTCACTTCTGTCCAGGCCAACACCCCTCGCTCTAGGCCACTCCTCTCAACCCGACTGGGAGGGGCCTATTCCGGAATGAGGAAGGAATAATAGCGATCTCTCGTTTCACCACCATAGCACGAACACAAAAACAGTCTGTTACCCCTCCCGACACACACATATCGTCCCTTATACCACACAACCTATCTATACATGAATTTAATGGGGGAACTGAGCTAATTCTATATTTAGTATTGCCGTAGGGCCATTTCCGTAACAATTATATATATATATATATATATATATATATATATATATATATATATATATATATATATATTATTCTTTACCAGGACGAACTTTTTGTGCTGATGACGTAATTAGGGAAGAACTTAGGATGCAATTCCTAGGGGGAGGGGGGAGTGTCGCAGACCCCCCCCCCCCCCGCCCCCAACTGGAAAGGACGTTTTGTTTATGGATTAAGCTTTTCCCTTGAACCTGAATGATTTTTTTAAATATAGGGCTCATGGCAGAGAAAATGATATAGCATACTTATAGTACAACAAAAAACCTTGCCAGGTTTTTCAGACGCCCTCTCTGCATCTAAGGGTTAAGCATAAATGCACCTTGCCTCTAGGCTATCTAGGGAGGGGCAATTTCGTTGTGATTCAGACAGACCTTCATCGAGTTTTGGTGAAAATGTTTTAACGTCTTTTATTGGGTCATGACCTTAAAATTAGATCAATGTCACAAAAACTATGGCAACCTACATACTTTGTGTTTCCATTATTGAGGCAAATTTCATTCCAAAAGTCCTAGTACATTGGTAGAAAAAAGGGGAAAAAAACTAAAGGGTGGTTTAATATTTTTAGGGGTGTAAGAACTTCCCTTTAACCCAGAGGGGGTAGATGTAAATAAGCTTAAATGCGGCTTCTTCTTGTTATCTAATGAGGGTAATAATATATTTCCGATTGAATAAATCTTTAATCGAGTTATGGTTGAAAAAATGTTAAAATGGCTACAATTGGGTCATGACCTTAAATTAAGTCAACAGCATTTTTTTTCGTCAAGCCAAAAACACTTTTTATTCCCATTATTGATGCAAAATTTAATTTCAAAAGTCCAGACATTGGCAGAAAATATAAGGAGAAAGACCTAAATGTTGGTTTAATACTCCTCGGGGTGTAAGACCTTGACTTTCAACCCTTAGGAATGTGATTAAATTACATTTCAATGCAGTTGCTCTTGGCTATGTAATGAGTGCAATTTCATCCAATCAGACAAAACTGTAGATGAGTTATGGTGAAAAATGTTAAGATTATATAATTAGGTCATGACATTTAAAAAATAGGTCACGGTCAAAAATTAGGTCAACCTGCTACTTTATATTCATATTGTTGATGCTAATTTCATTCTGAAAGTCCCAGCTGGCTCTGAGATCCTGCTCAGAAACTGATAGTTGGAAATGTGAAGTGTTGAGAGAGGCAGTAAGAAAAAAAATTAAAATAATCATTTTTCTAAATGGCAGTTAGTACTGCTAAGGATCTGAGAACTGTGTGTTCCATTAAAAATTGGGGCATCAATTTTAGAACAAACCCGAATAAGCAATAAGAATTCCCCGATGCTGTAGAGGAAGCTTAACAAGGAACTTTGGTACAGGGGCCATTCGGCACATCATGCCTAAACGACACAACACCAATAACTATCACCCATCCACATGGCAGCTACCCAAGTCCTGCCAATATCCTTTACTCTCCATCTCCAATGCATCTCAGTACCTATCTAATTCCAATTTAAAACATTATACTCTTTCTGCTCCAACTACCTTTCCAAGGAGACCATTCCATACATTAACTACTCTCTGACCTGTCAGGCTCTCGCCTCTGGGCCTATCATGGTCTATTCTGCCAAAAAAACTTATGTATTGATTTTGCCCCTAATTATCTTAAAACATCTGCATCAGATCTCCTCATAATCAACTCCTTTCTGAGTATAAAGTCCTGTCCCCTTCAGTCACTCCTCATAGCTTAGTCTAGCGAAGGCCCATAATCTATTAGTAGCCCTGCTCTGAACCTCTCTCTCTCTCTCTCTCTCTCTCTCTCTCTCTCTCTCTCTCTCTCTCTCTGGAGCTATGTACTTCCTCAGACGTGGTGACCAAAACTGTACCATACACAATATTCTAGATGAGGCCCTCACTACATCCTTTACGTTAACACCACCTCTTTCGATTTCTAATTTATCCCCCTACGGATACAACCTAAAACCCAATTCGTTTACCTTCACAGCCTGGTACATTCTGCTGGTCCACACACCACAGGGTGCAGACATTATTCCATTAAATGTTATTGGAATTTTTCCACAGGTAACAGTAATCTCAACATGAGACCATAAAGGTGCTCAGATATCTACCAAAACCCATTAAACCATCTCTTATGTGCTGACAAAGCCATCTATATCAAATGTCTCATCTTTAATAATCCGGCCACATATGAATATAAGTGAACAAAAACAGACGGAAGAGAGCAGCGAGCGGGACATCCCATCGTGAGCCATTGTGGAGGTATCCATGTGATGAGATGTGAGAGGCATACTTTATGAAAACCGGAAATTTGATGATACGCCATATAGCACAGTCGTCGATAATGTCACATAAACTGAAAGAATTGATTGTTCTGGCAAGGATTACTGGGACATAATCATGACCACCATGGAAGGACAGAATTACTAGGTGTTAACATAAACCTGTGGACTACAAGTGTCTGTGCTACATTTCAGAATACTTTTAATACCATGCTGCAATGCCATTTCTGCCTCCAAATGCAAGGAACCACACACCCATCCATGCCATCAGTCTGCCTGGGTCCTTGAGAGATCCAGCCCCTCCACATGCTTGATCAAATTGTTTCACAGGCTCCATGAAGCGGCCGCTGCCACGAGGGCACAGCGAGCTCATTGAGAAAATGGCCAAGGCTCCTCCCCGCAGCTGCTCTCGTGTGAATAGGACCGCTGTCACCATCGTGGGGCGACAGAACCTGAATGAGAAGCAGGCGACGGGCCACAAATGTCCCATGTATGCACGATCTAACAAACCGCTCTGCTCATGCGGGAAGTCATTAACAGCAAGCGTCACGTAACGTCGCCATGAGCCTGGGCGCCACTCCAAAGGAAATTTCCCTGCCAGTGTAAGGAGCACACACAATCTCTCGTTGCTCGCTATTAGTGAAAGAAATGACACCTGTTGGAGGAACTCGCCATTTACCATATGAGCAAAATTCGAGAACATTTTGTGTCATCACAAATGGTATTTTTCATCACAATACGACTCCACACGACCTGCACCACCTCTTCCAGCACACATTTATAACCAGTTTGTGTTGTTTCAATCAGACCTCGTAGGTGCAGCATTATGGTCGAGTGATGATGACAATGGAGGACATCCAGTCATGGTTTGGCTGAACAATCGAGCTGAAGGCACAGTATTAAGTATTTTGATTCCTAGCTTTGCCTGGTGTTGGCTTAATGATTACGGTGGTGGACTTGGGATCCCAGTGTCCTAAGTTTAAATCCTGCTTGGCTGTTGAATTAATACCAGTGGGGTTGACTCAGCCTGTCAACCTTCTCGAGGTTGGCAAAATGAGTAGCAGCTTGACTGGGATGATTGAGCATTTGAGTGTCCTGTGTGGAATGGCGACCTGTCCAGGGTTTGTGCCCAATTAGCCCAGGAGACTGCTTTGGCAGCACTGATGCTTGTACAGAGTATGGTCCATGGATGGGATGCCATTCTAAGCTATGGTCACCAAGTTAGTCTCACGAGAATTACTGTGTTCAAAAAAAACCCAAACAGTTGGCTCACTGATGGTCTTTGGGCATACTGATGGTCTTCAGAATGGTGGTGATCTCTCTGCCCTGTGGTGGTGGTGTAGCCTCCTCTCATTGTCTTCAGGTCAACTTGAATGGCACAAACTCCACCAACCATGAAATAAAGTTTGCTGGTGGTGGAGACCTTTGTTTCAGTGACATGGCTTCCAAAACAACCACCATTCCAGCTGTGTGGTGAACGGTAAGGAATCCGCAGTACGAAGATCGAAACCAGTTCGGTGCGTAGCGCAGCACACAGACATTGTGCATGACATCAGATGCTCTGAAAAATGGAGCATTAACAGTGGCCTTTTGCAATAACCATTACCCTCTTAATGGCCCTGTAAGACCCTTTGCATATTTATATTCCAACTGATCCAGTGGAACAAAGACCTCTCTTATTGAACCATTTTTGCATCGTTATACATTTGCTTTCAAAGAATGTCTCCTGTTGGAGATTTCGTTTGCAAAGAAATGTTGAAAATAATTACTTGGACTGTGTTGTAACGACTATTACAGGTATTTTTGTGCTGAATAACCTGTCACATTTATATATCACGGCTTTGATTCTATCAAAAGGTTCCCTTGCACTGTTGATTGAATTATATTGAAGATTTATTTGAAAGTCAAAAAAACGTAATCTGGTAATTACTCTTCATTTTACACGTCAAATGCCTGTTGTACGTGTGCCAAAGCTCTCATGAGCTGAACAATGGATGAGTGCAAGTGTAGGAGGTGATGATTGCGAGGATGCAGATGAGGGAGGATTGAGGATGGAGGAGATGAGGATGCAGGTGGGAGGATGTGAGGATGCGGTGGGGTGAGGATGCAGGTGAGGATGGAGGATTGGTGGGGATGCGAGGTGCAGGTGAGGGAGGTGTGAGATGCAGGTGGAGGATTGGAGGATAGGTGATGGGATTGCGAGGATGCAGGGAGGGACATGTAGAGGGCATAGGAGGCATTGAGGGTGCACAGAGGCAGGCATTGCAAAGGAGATGGGGACGAGATTTGCGGGAATGGCGGAGAAGGCTGGACTGTGCGTGGGCATAGGGACAAGGATTGTGAGGTTTGTGGAGGACAGGATAGTATTGTGTAGAGGGTGAGGATTGTGAGGATGCGGTGGAGGAGGAATGTAAAGGAGCGGAGGAGTGGCATTGCAAAGGAGCATTGGATCTGGGAAAGGATTGCAAACGTGCAGAGGGGAGAGGATTGTGATGATGCAGTGGGCCAAAGATTGTGAGGTTGCTTAGGGGTGTTGATGTGGGGGTACAATGGGTGAGGATTGTGAGGATGCAGAGGTGTAGACAATGTTTTCCACTTACATCAAGGAAACCCGATAAAGACAGCAAGACATTTTCCCTCCCTTTCTGTTTTATTGCTATGCTACAGTAATAAGTCAACCAATATTATTTTACCTCTGCCAATGAAGGTGGACGGAAGTTCCGTTTTCACCCTGTTTGCTGTCTATTTGTCTGTTGTCTGTGAGCACGATATCTCAACAGGCTGTGGACGATTCAGACAAACTTTGTAGACAGGTTGGGTGGTGCACAAGGCCGAATCGGTTCGATTTTAGTGAAGTTCCAAATCTGGATCCGAGATATGAGAATTTTTTTATTTTTAAAAGTAATTCTTCACCATTGAGAGATGGGGCCAAAACCGGTATGTAGCACGATATTTCAAAAGTTGTAGATGGAATATGACAAAACTAGTTGGATGAGTTGGTTAGGTGACAAACAAAAAGCAAATCAAATTTTGGTTCAGGTCCACATTCCAGATTTGGGATATCAGTGGATACAAAACGTAAACTGTACAGCCTGGTGGAGGTATGAGCTCCATGGAGTGCCATTCTAGTTACCCTCGCGAATAAGGGGTATTGCATTTGGATCCATTTGACTGTCTGTCTCTGTCTGTTTGTTACCCTTGCCGAAGAGAGGGTATTGCGTTTTGTCTGTTTGGTTGTTTGTCTGTTTATCTGCACGGAACTTTCATTTTTTTCTCCGCAACCACTTGTCGGATTAAATGAAATTTTCACCATCGGTGTGGACTACTCATGCAGAATGTTATATTGGAAATTATGACGTCATAGCTCACGTGGTGTGGCAGCCACGTTTGAAAACCGGAAAAGCTTTGGACCTCTGTATCTGAAACCGCACCAAGGAAAAATTTGAAACTTGGCACATGGCAAGTACTTATGGGTCCATTTTTTAGGACGTCATAGAGAGCCTTCATTATGACATGATAATGCATATGTAGAACTCTACATCCAATCAGTATGAAAAAAAAATTGAGGGTCATCTAGGGATAAAATGGTCCACAATAAAAATTTTGATGATGTCATCGGTCAGGTGATTCGGCAGCCATATTGTTGGTTTTTTTTTAACCTTCAAAAATCTCTTCTCTGAAATGCTGAACAGTCATCAGTACAACATATATAAAGTGGCAGTCCTAATTATGTCACATTAATTACGTCACACACCAGTACACAAAAGGCACACAAAACCACACCAAAAACTAACAACACAAACAACACACAAAACAAGTCCTGGCGTGGTTTGCGATCTATGATTGCTTTTTCTTGTTTGTTTTGTTTGTTTGTTTGTCCGCACAGAACTTTAGTGCTTTTCTCTGCAACCGCTAGTTGGATTGAGACAAATTTTCACTGAAGGTGTGACTACTCATGTCAAATGATCGAGTGATTATTATGACGTCATAGTCCCTGTTTGGAGAGTTATGATGGTAGCAAGGCAGGGGACTTTTACTCAGAGAGTAGTTAATGCATGGAATGGCCTCTTGGAAAGGTAGGGGCAGCAGAAAAAGGATAAGTTTAAATTGGAAATTGGATAGGTACCTGGAAGTTATGGAGTAGAGGTGTATGGGGATGTTGATCGGACATTGATGTGTGATTGTGTTATGTTGTACGGAGTGCGTTGGTGGGGGTTTTTCAAGGGGGGGGGTTGTTGTGGTTGATGTTGTGTTGCTGTTTTAAGCAGCCATGCCCCTCCGCTGAGGGAAGATAAAAAAAATACAAAAACTACAACTACAAAAATATATATATTTATTTTCATTAATTAAAAACTTTTTTTTGCATTTTTCTTCTTGGATTTGTGTGCGGATGGATGAGTGTTGGTGTTTGTGCAGGCATGATGGCTGAATGGCCTCCACCTGTGTTGGATTCCTTGTTTCCTTGTTAGGTCACGTGGTGTAACCAGCCATGTTGGAAAAACGGGAAAAAAAAATTGGAAGTCTTTTTCAAGGAAACAGCACAAAGGAAAAACAATGTCACTGGTAGACTGCAAGTCACTCCTCATGCTGGAATAAGCCCTGATTTTTTGATGACGTCATAGGTGCCTTCGTTTATGACGTCAAGATGTCAGCAGCATGAAATTTTTGAGTGTCATCGAGGGATAAAATGGTCAGATCAAAAATATGTGATGACATCATCGGTCATGTGATTCGGCAGCCATATTGTTTATATTTTTTTTCAACCTTTCAAAAACCTCTTCTTTAAGTGGCTGAACAATAACGCGAAACTTTACAGGGATGACCACCTATCCATAAGGAACAAAAAATCACACAGTGATGTCATGTCACAAGGTTTGGCAGCCAATTGGATTTACCCTAAAACCTATAAAAAAATCTTCTCCAGAACGGCTCGACAGATTGAGGGGAAACACACACAAATGTTCCCCAAGCCATGGGTATACAAGTTTGTAAATGTCACATGGTTTGGCAGCCACATTGGATTGAAGAAACAATATTAAATAATGTTTTCTCTGGACGCTTCATTAATCTAAGTGAAACTTCAAACTTATAATCGAGTCGGGATAGGGAATATAGTTTTTAAATTTCAATTGATCGGACATATGGTCTGGCAGCCAGAATTATTTAATTATTTGATATGGTTCTTTTTGTTTTATTTAATTTTATTGTTTGTTTTTATAAGGGTCACTTGGCTGGCCTGATGGGTTTGAGGTACAGAGTAGCAGCTGAAATGCGAATCTTATCCAGTTCCTCCTGATGACTTCATCTTCGCTTTTTGCTTGTTTTGGGTTCCTTCTGATTACTACAATGCAGGACTGTACCGATTTGGTCTTCCATTTGATTAAATGAATATATTTTAATCCCAATCTGAATTCAGTTGAATAAAAATGAAAAACTTCATGGTCAGGGTCAGGTGTCCGATGAAAGCGGGGTTGCATCAAAGCAGGACGTCTTGGTACCTGGTCACTCACTGCCAGCAGTTATAAAGTGCAGTCTAATTATGTCTCTTATTAATTACGAACACGCCAGTACACAAACACCCACAAAACTACACAAACCCACACAAAAGAGTCCTGGTGAGGGTCTGTGATCACTGAATTGCTCTTTTTCTTCTTTACTGTGTGATGCAATATTCTGAGGTCAGTCAATTTGTGTTTCGCCAAAGTAAGCGAAACACGGCCACACACCCGATAACACCAATTCCATATCGTGCGAATCAAATTATCCAACATTTTGCCGCGACGTCGATTACGCAAATATTTTCATGCAGCAAATCCCCGAATAATGGGTTCTCATATTCTACAGCATTAGCATCACAATCACACAAATCATTTGAACAACAGAGAACCAATATCAACATACTCAAACCCCCCCAACCATCCACCCCAAACCTGCCGTTCCCCATTATGAAGTGCTCCTTTTGAATATCTTTTGTCCAAGATGGACTTTCACACAATTGCTCAACAAACATCAACAATCATCGGCAGTGCAGAATTTCCATTATCATGCATTATGAATGTTTACTCAGTGTGATAACTCACCGGGATCCTGTATGCAATAACATACGTGTAGAGACAGGAAAATGAAAAACAGGCAAAGGTCGAGTGGCGTATGATCGTTGCTGATCACAATAAGAAGCTCCGACGTGCGTGATAAATAATGTATGCAAAACCTGTATCAGCACCGAGTTATTTGTCAGCATAGAGTTTACAAGGGAGAACAAAGAGAGAAAACTCTTTTTTTTCTCTCTCACAACACCATTAGGACTACAATCTGGTTGTATTGGGAAAACACCTCACTTGCAAACAACAACAACAAAAACAACACAACACAAAAGCAAAAATCTCACAGAACACAAGTGTTGGCCATCATGTCATTATCAACTGAAACTTGTTTTTAACCTTTTTGGGGCAGTCCATTTTTCTCAATAGCTTGTTTTGTTATTTTCCTTTATAACTGGTTCACGGGCCGATAGGATGGCAAGAGGTACGAACACTCGCCTCTAAGCCGCTAGCCTGCGTTTGATAGCACCCACTTATAAACTGCAATTCCAGTGTTGCACAGGCAGGGTGATTCATAATGCGTGACGTCCCTTCGGATAGTGTAAACGGATAGTCGGTGGACGTTAAAGATCCCATGGTGTCCTGCGCAAAGAGTGGACATGCTATCGCCGGCACCCTGGACAAATTCAAAATTCCAGCCCTGACTACTGCTGGAAAGGCAAGGCAAACCACCCAGATATAACCCTTGCTGAAAACTGCTTTGGCAGCACTGACACTCTCTAACAATAGTACCTCATAATCAAGAACAACTAGTTCATACCTGTAAAAACGGTCACCTATTGAAAAGAAGAAACTCACGGAAAGCAGAAGCTTTTACCATTCCAATTCTCCGGGCCAACAAGACTACATTATGTTAACAAATGGACACAGGTCGCAACTTTCATTCAACCTTTGGCATCAAAAATCATGCAACACGTGAACAAGGAAGCCGATTGGGGCCTATGGGTCGTAACCACTCATTTGATGGATGGTTTCTGAGCAATGGAGACTCTTAAAAGATTCATTTAAGGAGTTTTTACACTCTCGTGACAAGTAATGGATAAAAGAAAGATCTTGCTGGCATGCAGGAGTCATGAGTATATTGACTGTATATTGGCCTTATATTGGCCATATATTGGCCGGTATTTTTGTCGATTTTGGCCATACTTTGGTCGTATTCTGTGCTCATATTTTGGGCAGCAGCAAACATGGCTGCCAGAGCAAAAAAGGTTCCGAGCAAGTGTCGTCATGACGGTACATAACCATGATGATGTCTGGGCATTAACAAAATCGAAAATTGTCTCCACATTGTGAACTCAAACTGTTAAAGCATTTAGGCTCTCACGCAAGTTTTCTTTCCAAGATACCAAATCAGACCATCAGTGGATTACGTTACAGGACCGAAACAGAGTGGACTGCTGAAGGACATTAACGCAAAACACTCGTCATATCTTCCTTCCCTTACCTTGTACAAGTCAATGGCATGAGATAAGACGGTGTTACAAAGGTAAATAAAAGGTACAATGGTGTGCAAGCTTGAAATTATTGCCTTTTTGTTGATTATTAAATATAAACAACCTTTCAGAAACATTAATGTCAAAGTACCAATGGCGGATGGTGTACAAGCATGCCGTGTGCTTGATGTATACCTCGAATTACCTTCCAATTGATAAATGAGACACACCAGGATCCAAAGGGAGACGTTCAAAAGTTTCTTGCACGTTGAAGTGAGGCATGGGTCAGCCATTGATATGAGTAGAGAAATAATTTTAAAAGTTAATGTGTTTCGTTAATAATTGGTGCAAGATGCGTTTCCAGAAAAATAACTTTTAAATATTTCATCGCATGGCTAACACTGATGTAATAGCACGTGTCCCACCCTCCTCGAGGGATTTGAAAACTTGGCGCCCCTGCGCTCACGAACATGTTCATATTGTCCAGCCAAGAGCTACACAATGGTAGGTCGTAGTAACTCTACATTAACACAGTTAACTGAGTAATGCTTAATGAACTGTAGTAATTCTTAACCCACTGTGGTTCCATTGTGTGTACATTTTTTTGCAGTACTGTAATAGTTGACTGCAGGAAGAATACATTAACGAACTGCAGTTTATATATGTATGTATATATATATTATGTATATATATATATATCATATAATATATTGTATATATAATATATTATATATATATATATATATATATATATATATAATATATCGGCTTGTGGTTGTTGGTTTGTTTGTTTGTGGTTTGACTTGTATGCACTCCAAAACGGCTGACAGAAATAAATTGAAAATTGCTGGTTGTACTGGGGTTGTGCCAGGGAAGGTTTTAGACAGTAAAATAAAATAAATACTGTTGCGAGGAGAGGAAAACAGCATTGATACCATTGTGAGGTGAACAAGACTATGGTGCAAATGTAGTTAACTAAAGTATAACTACAATGTACTGTAGTGATCTGTAGTTTTTGTATCGTGAAGTGAAGCTGTGTTGCCATTAACAGAGTTCGGTATCGAACATATTAAAACACAATGTGTTTGGCATTTGTTTGTGTGATGTCTGTCCCCTTCAAAAAGACGATTTAAGAAGGGTTTTAAAGGCCAATCTTTTAACATACGACTGTGTGTCACCACGGTCTATTTTGTCAGGATAAAGGAAAACTCAAAAAACATTTTCAATTGAAGACTAATATTTAGTCTCTTCTTTTGGAAATGGAGACGGTCATTGCAATCGGGCCTCAATGGCGGTGTACAGAAGCGTTTTAAAAAACAAAAACAATAAATACAAGGTGCAGGGAGGTGAAATTCGCTGCACGTGATGTGTAATGCACGCAGAGTAAAACGAGTGTTCATTTACATACTACAATGTCTATAAATAAAGAAATATAAGTACACTGAGCTCGGCGAGGCTTCAGGCTTTGGCACGCTCAGAAGACTGTACCCTCAAAATGAATGGTCCCAGAAGATGAAGAAATAGGGTTACATTTGCACATGTAGTGTTTTAAAATCATGCTTTTCTCTTGCTACAAAACATCATATCTTCAGTCTCTGAATATTTCAAATAAAATAATTCATTTCTTTCCCTTTTTCTTTCCCTACATTATCACGTACAGCGAATTTCACCTCCCTGCACCTTGTATTTATTGTTTGTTTGTTTTAAACGTTCTCTACACACCACCATTGAGGCCGGTTCAATTACATTTCTTTCCCATTTATCAGTTGCTGAACTTGTGGAATACAATTGTACTGCAGTACAACTGTAGTAAAGTTTTTATGGTTACTCTAGTGCAACTCAAAGATGTACCACAGTAATACTATCATATTTAGCTGTCGTACTGTAATATGTTATAATGATGACAGTAATACTATTGGAATGCTCTTGCCTGGGATATGTACCCCGGACACCACTTCGTCCAGCCTTTGATCATTCGCCGGATAAATGGTCATTTTCCCTTGTCCTCACAATGAGTCAGGTGCAGATAGGGACTCATCCATGTAAGAAAAACCTCAATTTAACCGTTATCCAAAACGTATTGGTTTGCAAACTGAACTCATCGGGCAAACTTATCAACTATGGCTGTCATTTCCCATCTTGGAAAGTTTGAAACTTTTCAATCAAGAAGAACAACTGTATAGATTTATAAATGTGTAAGACTTCAAGAAAAGGGATATAAAAGGACATTTCGTGCCTTGATAAAAGGTTTAAATGTAGAAGAATGGGAATGGGACAACAAAAGGGGGATCCGAGGGATGAAATGTTCACACAGTTGGGAGCTGCTGGGGCTGGGGACAGATACCTGGTTACGTATGTCCCGCTGAGACTCATTGGAAGAGGCGCCATGGAGTCCCGTGTCCAGCATGACGAGCAGACTGCGCATCCTGAGGGCTGTGTGCGACGAGATGATGAATTCCAGAATATCAGGGCTGATTTGGTAATGACCTGAGAAAGGATGATGTCAGTTTGGGATGAAGACGTAAATTCTGCTTTGAGTTAGATGGAATGTGTGGTGAAAGTAAATGAACGGATTGTTTGTTTCAAACTGGGTAAGGAGGGGCTGGAGGAAGAAGGAGGATGGGTGGGGAAGGAGGAAAGAGGCGACGGTCTCGGCGAGGTTAGGAAGCCGAAGGGAATGGGAGTTTATGGCATGTTTTAGTTAAACTGAGTGAAAAGAGAAGCACCAGTATGCCGATGTTTCAAACCAACAACACTTCTGCAATGTTACAGCATGGAAGTGATTAGATGAAATGTATGAATCACTTCTCAAATTTTGCACATCATTATTTGGGCAATATATAATATATATGTATATGTATATATATATATATATATATATATAGTGTATATATGTGTTATATGTGTATATATGTATATATGTATATATGTATTATATTATAATGTAAAATGTCTGTATATATGTATATGTGTATATGTGTATATTGTATATATGTATATATGTAATATTGTATAGTGTATATGTATATGTATGTATGTTGTTATATATATATATATATGTATATATGTGTATGTGTATATATGTATTTACATTTTATATAATATATATATGTATATATGTATGTATGTGCATATATGTATATGGTATATATGATGATTATATTTATATATGTGCATATATGTATTATATATATATATTATATATGTGTTATATATGTATGTGTATATGTATATGCATATGTACAAGCGGTAGGCGGACATGGGTAGTCGCTATATAATTGCATACTAGTCATACAGTTTTTGACAGATCGGGCTGAAAAATTTATTGACAAAGAGGGATTTTGATATGTGCGCATAAAAGTGCGGAAACCGATTTTTAATTTTGAAAAAAATTTTTTGGGGGATTTTTCAAAAATTTCAAAGTCCCCTTGCTAGGCAACGGTGGTGTCCATACCAACTGTGCTTCAAAAGCATACAACTAGATCCTGGTATGAACCTACCAGTCAAGTTTCATCAAAATCGTTGACTCCTCTGGCCTCCAGAGCTGTCCATTACATACATACAGACAGACGGACGGAAAACTGAGAATAACGGTAGTCTAGCGACAACCCAATATATGTTTATACATACATATATTAGAGCACCTCCTGACTGTTATGGTGAGTACACCGTGGATATATGGTCTCACACAGATAGAATATGTCCATTGGAGATGCGGGGAGTGCCCATCACACTCCACATTTTTTGATTTGTATATTACTGTATGTATGTATACAATGATATGATATATATGCTATATTATATGATATCATTAACTACATATATACATAAAAAATGCCATACAGATATTACAGATATACTATTATAAATTAATATATAATAAATAAAGCCCTGGTTGTTACAAAAATAAAACACATGGTGATGAAAATTGGAACAACGAAATCAAGCGTGATACAGGGTCGTCCAGGATGTAGGTTTTTTGCAAAATAAATAGAAAAAACAGTTGTATGGTGGAATGGCCTCAACAATTCACACAGGAACACTAGTGTTTTTCACACCAGGAACACAGAGCAGAAGAAGTCATAGAACTTTACCGCAGCACCGATTACACCACCAAGCAGAGGTCTCTTCTGCAGGACCCAGTCTCTGGCACAAAACTGTAAAAGATAAAAGCACAAAACAGTCAAGTCCCCAACACCCAAACCCAATTCTCACTTCATTTGTTTGAGTTTACAGCCCTGCTTGCCTGCGTGGAATGGGAGTCTCTGGTGGAAGATTACCATCGAACATTCGTTCAGAGGAGGTTTTGCCAAAACCCGAGAAACCCCAAACATGACCTTTACACTTCAAAGCACGACATTGAGTCGTCTATAGAATGTTTGAGATGTGGTCACGTGAATGTATTTTGGTATGGGCTTGGCAACGGAGCAGGAGAAACGGACAACGGATGACACAACACAGTAATACAAACTCGCCAAGCTGGAGAAGGAATGAGGAAGGACTGAATAGCATTTAAAGAATCCACAGGGAACTTTGAGATTAAGATTAGAGAAAAAAAATTGAAAAACTTATGCGAAGCAATGTTGAAGAGGCTTCAATCTGCCGGTTGTACTAAAATAGTAAGCAAGTAATCAATAAATGTTTCAAGTGAGGAAATGAAGCAAAGCAAATTTGCTAACACAGTAATTAAATAGCATTAAAGCAGAAATCAACCAAATAAATTTCAAAATGTGGGAGCTGTTAGAAACAAAAATTAATGATACAAGATCAAAACTGTTGATGAAAACAAAATGATGTATTGATTAGTTTTTCAACAGACAGACAGACAGAAGGGACAGAGGGACAGGACATTAACAGTCCTTTTCTGCTGTGCCTGTTTAGCTGTTGTTTCACATGCAAATGTACGTCTGATTAGAAAATGAAGTTCGATAAGATATAATAGTCTGTTGGTTAGTGAAACATATGCCACTGAAGTCCTCTCCTCAAGCTGTGGGCACCACTCTGTTAAGAGTGCTGGACATTTGGCAAACACCATGCTGCGTCATTGACATGTTTCTTTATGTCTGAAATCGATTGTATGTCTTCTTTGTCACTTTCCCTTCTAAAACATTTCATTGTATGCTGCATTTGCACTCTGCTTGGTTTCTGGTCAAGTGCTTGTTATTTGCTTTTGTAGTGGTCTCTTTACCAGGCCCTCGTATGTCACAAGCCATCTGTCTTCCCTACAGTACGTCGTCTGCATCTTCTTAAACTGTACGTGCTGCTGCACTTCCGATTTCCAAAAGTCCTTTCCAATCAGCATCTAAAGGGCCCCCAGCCCATGGCTGTGGCTGAGGTGGGCAGCCGAAGAGACTCATGTCTGGTGGTGATGATTGAGAATGTTGGAAAAAGCTAACACAACCATTCCATGGCAGAGCTTATACAACTTTGTCTCCTATGCGTTTCAAGCTTCTCCCCTTCATCACCTGAATTTCTTGTGATATGATGTCATGATGTCCACAGTCTGACTGGGATCTCTCTCTGTCACAACACAAGCAATAACACGACAGTGGTTTTATTAACAATCAACCCGTTCTTAACTAGAGAACCACGGCTAAAAAGTTTCGAGGGGATTACTACGAAATATGCCTTATACAACACGTGCAAACAAACATGCATGCAGGACAAGAC
>CM068967.1:60215174-60226898 GCA_035128595.1 Eptatretus atami
CTCTCTCTCTCTCTCTCTCTCTGGGAGCTATGTACTTCCTCAGACGTGGTGACCAAAACTGTACCATACACAATATTCTAGATGAGGCCTCACTACATTCCTTTACGTTAACACCACCTCTTTCGATTTCTAATTTATCCCCCTACGGATACAACCTAAAACCCAATTCGTTTTACCTTCACAGCCTGGTACATTCTGCTGGTCCACACACACAGGGTGCAGACATTATTCCATTAAATGTTATTGGAATTCTTTCCACAGGTAAACAGTAAATCTCAACATGAGACCATAAAGGTGCTCAGATATCACCAAACACATTAAACCATCTCTTATGTCGACAAGCCCATCATATCAAAGATGTCTATCTTTAATAATCCGTGCCACATATGAAATAAGTGAACAAAAACAGACGGAAGAGAGCAGCGAGCGGGACATCCCATCGTGAGCCATTGTGAGAGGTATCCATGTGATGAGATGTGAGAGGCATACTTTATGAAAACCGGAAATTTGATGATACGCCATATAGCACAGTCGTCGATAAATGTCACATAAACTGAAAGAATTGGATGTTTCTGGGCAAGGATTACTGGGACATAATCATGACCAAACCATGGAAGGACAGAATTACTAGGTGTTAAACATAAACCTGTGGACTACAAGATGTCTGTGCTACATTTCAGAATACTTTTAATACACATGGCTGCAATGCCATTTCTCCTCCAATGCAAGGAACCCACACCCATCCATGCCATCAGTCTGCCTGGGTCTTGAGAGATCCAGCCCCTCCACATGCTTGATCAAATTTGTTTCACAGGCTCCATGGAGCGGCCGCTGCCACGGAGGCACAGCGAGCTCATTGAGAAAATGGCCAAGGCTCCTCCCCCGCAGCTGCTCTCGTCGTGAATAGGACCGCTGTCCACATCGTGGGCGACAGCACCTGAATGAGAAGGCAGGCGACGGGCCCCACAAATGTCCCATGTATGCACGATCTAACAAACCGCTCTTGCTCATGCGGGAAGTCATTAACAGCAAGCGTCACGTAACGTCGCCATGAGCCTGGGCGCCACTCCAAAGGAAATTTCCCTGCCAGTGTAAGGAGCACACACAATCTTCTCGTTGCTCGCTATTAGTGAAAGAAATGACACCTGTTGGAGGAACTCGACCATTTACCAATATGAGCAAAATTCGAGAACATTTTGTGTTCATCACAAATGGTATTTTTCATCACAATACGACTCCACACGACCTGCACCACCTCTTTCAGCACACATTTATAACCAGTTGTGTTGTTTCAATTCAGACCTCGTAGGTGCAGCATTATGGTCGAGTGATGATGACAATGGAGTGACATCCCAGTCATGGTTTGGCTGAACAATCGAGCTGAAGGCAACAGTATTAAGTATTTTGATTCCTAGCTTTGCCTGGTGTTGGCTTAATGATTACGGTGGTGGACTTGGGATCCCAGTGTCCTAAGTTTAAATCCTGCTTGGCTGTTGAATTAATACCAGGTGGGGTTGACTCAGCCTGTCAACCTTCTGAGGTTGGCAAAATGAGTAGCAGCTTGCTGGGATGATTGAGCCATTTGAGTGTCCTGTGTTGGAATGGCGACCTGTCCAGGGTTGTGCCCAATAGCCCAGGAGACTGCTTTGGCAGCACTGATGCTTTGTACAGAGTATGGTCCCAATGGATGGATGCATTCTAAGCTATGGTACACCAAGTTAGTCTCACGAGAATTACTGTGTCAAAAAAAAACCCAAAACAGTTGGCTCACTGATGGTCTTTGGGGCATACTGATGGTCTTCAGGAATGGTGGTGATCTCTCTGCCCTGTGGTGGTGGTGTAGCCTCCTCTCATTGTCTTCAGGTCAACTTGAATGGCACCAAAACTCCACCAACCATGAAATAAAGATTGCTGGTGGTGGAGACCTTTGTTTCAGTGACATGGCTTCTAAAACAACCACCATTCCAGCTGTGGTGAACGGTAAGGAATCCGAGTACGAAGATCGAAACCAGTTCGGTGCGTAGCGCAGCACACAGACATTGTGCATGACATCAGATGCTCTGAAAAATGGAGCATTAACAGTGGCCTTTTGCAATAACCATTACCCTCTTAATGGCCCTGTAAGACCCCTTTGCATATTTATATTCCAACTGATCCAGTGGAACAAAATGACCTCTCTTATTGAACCATTTTGCATCGTTATACATTTGCTTTCAAAGAATGTCTCCTGTTGGAGATTTCGTTTGCAAAGAAATGTTGAAAATAATTACTTGGACTGTGTTGTAAACGACTATTACAGGTATTTTTTGCTGAATAACCTGTCACATTTATATATCACGGCCTTTGATTCTATCAAAAGGTTCCCTTGCACTGTTGATTGAATTATATTGAAGATTTATTTGAAAGTCAAAAAACCGTAATCTGGTAATTACTCTTCATTTTACAACGTCAAATGCCTGTTGTACGTGTGCCAAAGCTCTGCATGAGCTGAACAATGGATGAGTGCAAGTGTACGGAGGTGATGATTGCGAGGATGCAGATGAGGGAGGATTGTGAGGATGCAGGAAGGGAGGATTGGAGGATGCAGGTGAGGAGGATTGTGAGGATGCAGGTGAGGGAGGATTGTGAGGATGCAGGTGAGGGAGGATTGTGAGGATATGCAGTGAGGGAGGATGCGAGGATGCAGGTGAGGGAGGATTGTGAGGATGCAGGTGAGGGAGGATTGCGAGGATGCAGGTGAGGAGGATTGCGAGGATGCAGGTGAGGGAGGATTGTGAGGGTGCAGATGAGGGAGGCATGTGAGGGGTGCACAGAGGCAGGCATTGCAAAGGAGATGGGGAACGAGATTTGCGGGAATGGCGGAGAAGGGCTGGGACTGTGCGTGGGCATAGGGACAAGGATTGTGAGGTTGTGGAGGACAGGATAGTATTTGTGTAGAGGGTGAGGATTGTGAGGATGCGGTGGAGGAGGAATTGTAAAGGAGCGGAGGAGTGAGCATTGCAAAGGAGCATTGGATCTGGGAAAGGATTGCAAACGTGCAGAGGGGAGAGGATTGTGATGATGCAGTGGGCCAAAGATTGTGAGGTTGCTTAGGGGTGTTGATAGTGGGGGTACAATGGGGTGAGGATTGTGAGGATGCAGAGGTGTAAGACAATGTTTTCCACTTTACTCAAGGAAACCCGATAAAGACAGCAAGACATTTTCCCTCCCTTTCTGTTTTCATTGCTATGCTACAGTAATAAGTCAACCAATATTTATTTTACCTCTGCCAATGAAGGTGGACGGAAGTTCGGTTTTCACCCCTGTTTGCTGTCTATTTGTCTGTCTGTCTGTGAGCACGATATCTCAACAGGCTGTGGACGGATTCAGACAAAACTTGGTAGACAGGTTGGGTGGGTCACAAGGCCGAATCGGTTCGATTTTAGTGAAGTTCCAAATCTGGATCCGGATATGAGAATTTTTTTATTTTTAAAAGTAATTCTTCACCATTGAGAGATGGGGCCAAAACCGGTATGTAGCACGATATTTCAAAAAGTTGTAGATGGAATATGACAAAACTAGTTGGATGAGTTGGTTAGGTGACAACAAAAAGCAAATCAAATTTTGGTTCAGGTCCACATCCAGATTTGGGATATCAGTGGATACAAAACGTAAACTGTACAGCCTGGTGGAGGTATGAGCTCCATGGAGTGCCATTCTAGTTACCCTCGCCGAATAAGAGGGTATTGCATTTGGATCCATTTGACTGTCTGTCTGTCTGTCTGTTTGTTACCCTTGCCGAAGGAGAGGGTATTGCGTTTTTGTCTGTTTGGTTGTTTGTCTGTTTATCTGCACGGAACTTTCATGTTTTTCTCCGCAACCACTTGTCGGATTAAAATGAAATTTTCACCATCGGTGTGACTACTCATGCAGAATGTTATATTGGAAATTATGACGTCATAGCTCACGTGGTGTGGCAGCCACGTTTGAAAACCGGAAAAGCTTTGGACCTCTGTATCTGAAACCGCACCAAGGAAAAATTTGAAACTTGGCACATGGCAAGTACTTATGGGTCATTTTTTTAGGACGTCATAGGAGCCTTCATTATGACATGATAATTGCATATGTAGAACTCTACATCCAATCAGTATGAAAAAAAAAATTGAGGGTCATCTAGGGATAAAATGGTCCACAATAAAAATTTTGATGATGTCATCGGTCAGGTGATTCGGCAGCCATATTGTTGGGTTTTTTTTAAACCTTCAAAAATCTTCTTCTCTGAAATGGCTGAACCAGTCATCAGTACCAACATATATAAAGTGGCAGTCCTAATTATGTCACATTAATTACGTCACACACCAGTACACAAAAGCCACACAAAACACACCACAGAAAACTAACAACACAAACAACACACAAAACAAGTCCTGGCGTGGTTATGCGATCTATGATTGCTTTTTCTTGTTTGTTTTGTTTGTTTGTTTGTCCGCACAGAACTTTAGTGCTTTTCTCTGCAACCGCTAGTTGGATTGAGACAAATTTTCACTGAAGGTGTGACTACTCATGTCAAATGATCGAGTGATTATTATGACGTCATAGTCCCCTGTTTGGAGAGTTATGATGGTAGCAAGGCAGGGGACTTTTACTCAGAGAGTAGTTAATGCATGGAATGGCCTCTCTGGAAAGGTAGGGGCAGCAGAAAAAGTAGATAAGTTTAAATTGGAATTGGATAGGTACCTGGAAGTTATGGAGATAGAGGTGTATGGGGATGTTGATCGGACATTGATGTGTGATTGTGTATATGTGTACGGAGTGCTGTTGGTGGGGGTCTTGTCAAGGGGGGGGGGTTGTGTGGTTGATGTTGTGTGTGTTTTAAGCAAGCCCATGCCCCCTCCGCTGAGGGGAAGATAAAAAAAATACAAAAACTACAACTACAAAAAATATATATATTTATTTCATTAATTAAAAACTTTTTTTTTGCATTTTCTTCCTTGGATCTTGTGTGCGGATGGATGAGTGTGGTGTTTGTGCAGGCATGATGGGCTGAATGGCCTCCACCTGTGTTGGATTTCCTTGTTTCCTTGTTAGGTCACGTGGTGTAACAGCCATGTTGGAAAAACGGGAAAAAAAATTGGAAGTCTTTTTCAAGGAAACAGCACAAAGGAAAAACAATGTCACTTGGTAGACTGCAAGTCCTCCTCATGCTGAATAAGCCTGATTTTTTTTTATGACGTCATAGGTGCCTTCGTTATGACGTCAAGATGTTCAGCAGCATGAAATTTTTTGAGTGTCATCGAGGGATAAAATGGTCCAGATCAAAAATATGTGATGACATCATCGGTCATGTGATTCGGCAGCCATATTGTTTATATTTTTTTCAACCTTCAAAAACCTTCTTCTTTGAAGTGGCTGAACAGATAAACGCGAAACTTTACAGGGATGACCACCTATCCATAAGGAACAAAAGAATCACACAGATGATGTCATAGGTCACAAGGTTTGGCAGCCATATTGGATTTACCCTAAAACCTATAAAAAAGAATCTTCTCCAGAACGGCTCGACAGATTGAGGGGAAACATCACACAAATGTTCCCCAAGCCATGGGTATACAAGTTTGTAAATGTCACATGGTTTGGCAGCCACATTGGATTGAAGAAACAATATTAAATAATGTTTTCTCTGGAACCGCTTCATTAATCTAAGTGAAACTTCAAACTTATAATCGAGTCGGGATAGGGAATATAGTTTTTAAATTTCAACTTGATCGGACATATGGTCTGGCAGCCAGAATTATTTAATTATTTGATATGGGTTCTTTTTGTTTTATTTAATTTTATTGTTTGTTTTTAATAAGGGTCACTTGGCTGTGCCTGGATGGGTTTGAGGGTACAGGAGTAGCAGCTGAAATGCGAATCTTATCCAGATTCCTCCTGATGACTTCATCTTCGCTTTTTGCTTGTTTTGGGTTCCTTCTGATTACTACAATGCAGGACTGTACCGATTTGGTCTTCCATTTGATTTAAATTGAATATATTTTAATCCCAATCTGAATTCAGTTGAATAAAAATGAAAAACTTCATGGGTCAGGGTCAGGTGTCCGATGAAAGCGGGGTTGCATCAAAGCAGGACGTCTTGGTACCTGGTCATCACTGCCAGCAGTTATAAAGTGGCAGTTCTAATTATGTCTCTTATTAATTACGAACACGCCAGTACACAAACACCACACAAAACTACACAAACAGCACACAAAAGAAGTCCTGGTGAGGGTCTGTGATCACTGATTGCTCTTTTTCTTCTTTAACTGTGTGATGCAATATTCCTGAGGTCAGTCAATTTGTGTTTCGCCAAAGTAAGCGAACACGTGCCACACACCCGAAGTAACACCAATTCCATATCGTGCGAATCAAATTATCCAACATTTTGCCGCGACGTCGATTACGCAAATCATTTTCATGCAGCAAATCCCCGAATATAATGGGTTCTCATATTTCTACAGCATTAGCATCACAATCCACACAAATCATTTGAACAACAGAGAAACCAATATCAACATACTCAAACCCCCCCCAACCATCCACCCCCAAAACCTGCCGTTCCCCATTATGAAGTGCTCCTTTTGAAATATCTTTTGTCCAAGATGGACTTTCACACAATTTCTCAACAAACATCAACAATCATCCGGCAGTGCAGAATTTCGCATTATCATGCATTATGAATGTTTACTCAGTGTGATAACTCACCGGATCCTGTATGCAATAACATACGTGTAGAGACAGGAAAATGAAAATACAGGCAAAGGTCGAGTGGCGTATGATCGTGCTGATCACAATAAGAAGCTCCGACGTGCGTGATAAATAATGTATGCAAAAACCTGTATCAGCACCGAGTTATTGTCAGCATAGAGTTTAACAAGGAGAACCAAAGAAGAGAAACTCTTTTTTTTCTCTCTCACAACACCATTAGGACTACAAATCTGGTTGTATTGGGAAAACACCTCACTTGCAAACAACAACAACAAAAACAACACAAACAAAAGCAAAAATCTCACAGAACACAAGTGTTGGCCATCATGTCATTATCAACTGAAACTTGTTTTTAACCTTTTTGGGGCAGTCCATTTTTGCTCAATAGCTTGTTTTGTTATTTTCCTTTATAACTGGTTCACGGGCCGATAGGATGGCCAAGAGGTACGAACACTCGCCTCTAAGCCGTCTAGCCTGCGTTTGAATAGCGACCCACTTATAAACTGCAATTCCAGTGTTGCACAGGCAGGGTGATTCATAAATGCGTGACGTCCCTCGGATAGATGTTAAACGGATAGTCGGTGGACGTTAAAGATCCCATGGTGTCCTGCGCAAAGAGTGGACATGCTATCGCCGGCACCCTGAACAAATTCCAAAATTCCAGCCCTGACTACTGCTGGAAAGGCAAAGGCAAACCACCCAGCATATAACCCTTGCTGATAAACTGCTTTGGCAGCACTGACACTCTCTAACATAGTACCTCATAATCAGAACAACTAGTTCATTACCTGTAAAAACGGTCACGCTATTGAAAAGAAGAAACTCACTGGAAAGCCAGAAAGCTTTTACCATTCCAATTCTCCGGGCCAACAAGACTACATTATGTTAACAAATGGACACAGGTCGCACTTTCATTCAACCTTTGGCATCAAAATCATGCAACACGTGAACAAGGAAGCCGATTGGGGCCTATGGGGTCGTAACCACTCATTTGATGGATGTTTCTGAGCAATGGAGACTCTTAAAAGATTCATTTAAGGAGTTTTTACACTCTCGTGACAAGTAATGGATAAAAGAAAGATCTTGCTGGCATGCAGGAGTCATGAGTATATTGACTGTATATTGGCCTTATATTGGCCATATATTGGCCGTATTTTGGCCGTATTTTGGTCGTATTTTGGCCATACTTTGGTCGTATTCTGTGCTCATATTTTGGGCAGCAGCAAACATGGCTGCCAGAGCAAAAAAAAAGGTTCCGAGCAAAGTGTCGTCATGACGGTACATAACCATGATGATGTCTGGGCATTAACAAAATCGAAAATTGTCTTCCACATTGTGAACTCAAACTGTTAAAGCATTTAGGCCTCTCACGCAAGTTTTCTTTCCCAAATACCAAATCAGACCATCAGTGGATTACGTTACAGGACCGAAACAGAGGTGGACTTGCTGAAGGACATTAACGCAAAACACTCGTCATATCTTCCCTTCCCTTACCTTGTACAAGTCAATGGCATGAAGATAAGACGGTGTTACAAAGGTAAATAAAAGGCACAATGGTGTGCAAAGCTTGAAATTATGCCTTTTTGTTGATTATTAAATATAAACAACCTTTCAGAAACATTAAGGTCAAAGTTACCATGGCGGATGGTGTACAAGCATGCCGTGTGCTTGTATACCTCGAATTACCTATCCCAATTGATAAAATGAGACACACCAGGATCCAAAGGGAGACGTTCAAAAGTTTCTTGCACGTGAAGTGAGGCATGGGTCAGCCATTGATATGAAGTAGAGAAATAATTTTAAAAGTTAATGTGTTCGTTAAATAATTGGTGCAAGATGCGTTCCCAGAAAAATAACTTTTAAATATTTCATCGCATGCTAAACACTGATGTAATAGCACGTGTCCCACCCTCCCTCGAGGGATTTTGAAAACTTGGCGCCCCTGCGCTCACGACATGTTCATATTGTCCCAGCCAAGAGCTACACAATGGTAGGGTCGTAGTAACTCTACATTAACTACAGTTAACTGAAGTAATGCTTAATGAACTGTAGTAATCTTAACCCACTGTGGTTCCATTGTCGTGTACATTTTTTTGCAGTTACTGTAATAGTTGACTGCAGGAAGAATACATTAACGAACTGCAGTCTATAGTATATGTATGTATATATATATGTATGTATATATGTATATATATATATATATATTGTATATATAAATTTATATATATATATATATATATATATATATATATATATCGGCTTGTGGTTGTTGGTTTGTTTGTTTGTGGTTTGACTTGTATGCACTCCAAAACGGCTGACAGAATAAATTGAAAATTGCTGGTTGTACTGGGGTTGTGCCAGGGAAGGTTTTAGACAGTAAAAATAAATAAATACTGTTGCGAGGAGAGGAAAACAGCATTGATACCATTGTGAGGTGAAGCAAGACTATGGTGCAAATGTAGTTAACTAAAGTATAACTACAATGGTACTGTAGTGATCTGTAGTTTTTGTATCGTGAAGTGAAGCGTGTTGCCATTTAACAGAGTTCGGTATCGAACATATAAAACACAATGTGTTTGGCATTTGTTTGTGTGATGTCTGTCCCCCTTCAAAAAGACGATTTAAGAAGGGTTTTAAAGGCCAATCTTTTAACATACGACTGTGTGTTCACCACGGTCTATTTTGTCAGGATAAAAGGAAAACTCAAAAAACATTTTCAATTGAAGACTAATATTATGTCTCTTCTTTTGGAAATGGAGACGGTGACTTGCAATCGGGCCTCAATGGCGGTGTACAGAAGCGTTTTAAAAAAACAAAAACAATAAATACAAGGTGCAGGGAGGTGAAATTCGCTGCACGTGATGTGTAATGCACGCAGAGTAAAACGAGTGTTCATTTACATACTACAATGTCTAATAAATAAAGAACATATAAGTACACCTGAGCTCGGCCGAGGCTTCAGGCTTTGGCACGCTCAGAAGACTGTACCCTCAAAATGAATGGTCCCAGAAGATGAAGAAAATAGGGTTACATTTGCACATGTAGTGTTTTAAAATCATGCTTTTCCTTGCTACAAAACATCATATCTTCCAGTCTCTGAATATTTCAAATAAAATAATTCATTTCTTTCCCTTTTTCTTTCCCTACATCACGTACAGCGAATTTCACCTCCCTGCACCTTGTATTTATTGTTTGTTTGTTTTAAACGGTTCTCTACACCACCATTGAGGCCCGGTTCAATTACATTTCTTTCCCAATTTATCAGTGTTGGAACTTGTGGAATACAATTGTACTGCAGTACAACTGTAGTAAAGTATTTATGGTTACTCTAGTGCAACTCAAAGATGTACCACAGTAATACTATCATATTTAAGCTGTCGTACTGTAATATGTTATAATGATGACAGTAATACTATTGGAATGCTCTTGCCTGGGATATGTACTCCCAGGACACCACTTCGTCCAGCCTTTGATCATTCGCCGGATAAATCGGTCATTTTCCCTTGCTCCTCAACAATGAGTCAGGTGCAGATAGGGACTCATTCCATGTAAGAAAAACCTCAATTTAACCGTTATCCAAACGTATTGTTTGCAACTGAACTCATCGGGCAAACTTATCAAACTATGGCTGTCATTTCCCATCATGGAAAGTTTGAAACTTTTCATCAAGAAGAACACTGTATAGATTTATAAATGTGTAAGGACTTCAAGAAAAGGGGAATAATAAGGATCATTTCAGTGCCTTGATAAAAGGTTTAAATGTAGAAGAATGGGAATGGGACAACAAAAGGGGGAATCCGAGGGATGCAAATGTTCACACAGTTGGGAGCTGCTGGGGGCTGGGGACAGATACCTGGTTACGTATGTCCCGCTGAGACTCATTTGGGAAGAGGCGCCATGGAGTCCCGTGTCCAGCATGACGAGCAGACTGCGCCATCCTTGAGGGGCTGTGTGCGACGAGATGATGAATTCCAGAATATCAGGGCGATTTGGTAATGACCTGAGAAAGGATTGATGTCAGTTTGGGATGAAGACGTAAATTCTGCTTTGAGTTAGATGGAATGTGTGGTGAAAGTAAATGAACGGATTGTTGTTCAAACTGGGTAAGGAAGGGGCTGGAGGAAGAGGAGGAGTGGGTGGGGAAGGGAGGAAAGAGGCGACGGGTCTCGCGGCGAGGTTAGGAAGCCGAAGGGAATGGGAGTTTATGGCATGTTTAGTTAAACTGAGTGAAAAGAGGAAGCACCCAGTATGCCGATGTTCAAACCAACAACACTTCTGCAATGTTACAGCAATGGAAGTGATTAGATGAAATGTATGATCACTTCTCAAATTTTGCACATCATATTTGGGGCATATTATATGTATATAGTATATGTATATATATAATATATATATATTATATGTATATATGTTGTATATGTGTATATATGTATATATGTATATATGTAATAATGTATATATGTAAAAATGTGTATATATGTATATGTGTATATGTGTATATGTATATTGTATATATGTACATATGTATATGTATATGTATATGTATGTATGTGTATATATATATATATATATGTATATATGTGTATGTGTATATATGTATACATGTTTATATATATATATATATGTATATATGTATGTATGTGCATATAGTATTATGTGTATATATGTATATATTTATATATGTGCATATATGTATATATATATATATATGTATATATGTGTATATATGTATGTGTATATGTATATGCATATGTACAAGCCGGTAGGCGACATGGGTGGTCGCTATATAATTGCATACTAGTCATACAGTTTTTGACAGATCGGGCTGAAAATTTTTACAAAGAGGATGATTATAGTGCGCATAAAAGTGCGGAACCCGATTTTTAATTTTTTGAAAAAAATTTTTTGGGGGGATTTTTCAAAAATTTCAAAGTCCCGTTGCTAGGCAACGGTGGTGTCCATACCAACTGTGCTCAAAAGCATACAACTAGATCCTGGTAT
>CM068967.1:60226908-60231908 GCA_035128595.1 Eptatretus atami
ATTATGTCTCACACAGTATAGGAATATGTCCATTGGAGATCGGGGGAGTGCCCATCACACTCCACATGTTTTGATTTGTATATACTGTATGTATGTATACATGTATGTATATATGTATATATATATGTATATACATATATACATACATATATACATACATATATACATACAAAAATACATACAAATAAATAAATATATATAAATAAATCCCCTGTTGTTCAAACAATGGTGATGAAAATTGGGAACAACGAAATCAAGGTGATTACAAGGGTCGTCCAGGATGTAGGTTTTTGCAAAAATAAATAGAAAAACAGTTGTATGGTGGAATGGCTCAACATTCACACAGGAACACAGTGTTTTTCACACAGGAACACAGAGCAGGAAGAAGTACAAGAACTTTACCAGCAAAGCACCGATTAATCCACCAAGCAGAGGTCTCTCTGCAGACCCAGTCTCTGCCCAAAAACTGTAAAAAGATCAAAAGCACAAAGACAGTCAAGTCCCCAACAACCCAAACCCAATTCTCACTCCATTTGTTTGAGTTTACAGCCTGCTTCTCTGTGTGGAATGGAGTCTTCTGGTGGAAGATTAGCCATAACATTCAGTTCAGAGAGGTTTGCAAACACCCAGAAAACCCCAAACATGACCTTTACACTCAAAGCACGACATTGAGTCTCTTAGAATGTGATGTGTCACGTTGAATTATTTTGGTATGGGCTGGACACGGAGCAGGAAGAACGGACAACTGATGAACAACAAGTAATACAAACTCGCAAGCTGGAGAAGGAATAGAGGAAGACTGAATATTGCATTTAAAGATCACAGGAAGACTTGAGATAAGATAGAGAAAAAAAATTGAAAAATTCATTGCAGAGCAATGTTGAAAGAGGCCTTCAATCTGCGGTGTACTAAAATAGTAAGCAAGTAAAGTCAATAAAATGTTCAAGTGAGGCAAATGAACAAAGCAAATTGCTAACACAGTACATTAATAGCATTAAAGCAGAAATCAACACAAATAAATTTCAAAATGTGGGAGCATGTTAGAAAACAAAATTATGATACAAGGATCATAACACTGTTATGAAAACAAAAATGATGTATTGATTAGTTTTTCAACAGACAGACAGACAGAAGGACAGAGGGACAGACATACACAGTCCTTTTTCTGCTGTGCTGTTTAGCTGTTGTTCACATGGCAATACGTCTGATAGAAGAAATGAAGTTTCGATAAGATATAATAGTCTGTTTGGTTTGAACATATGCACTGTAAGTCCTCTACAGCTGTGGCACCATCTGTTAAGTGCTGGACATTTGGCAACACCATGCTGGTCATTGACATGTTTCATTTATGCTGAAATCGATTTATGTCTTCTTTTGTCACTTTCCCTTCTAAACATTCATGTACTGCTGGCATTGCACCTGCTTTGGTTTCTGGTCAAGTGCTTGTTATTGCTATTTGTAGTGGTCTCTTTCCAGGCCTCGATGACAAGCCATCTGTCTTCCCATATACAGTACGTCGTTGCATCTTCTTACAACTTGTACTCTGCTGCTTCCATTTCCACAAAGTCTTTCCAATCACATCTAGGCCCAGCCCATGGATGTGGCTGAGGTGGGCAGCCGAAGAGACTCATGTCTGGTTGGTGATGATTGAGAATGTGGAAAAGCTAACACAACCATTCCAGGCAGAGCTTCATACAAATTTGTCTCCTACGGTTTCAAGGTTCTCCCAATCATCACCTGAATTCTTGTGACATGATGTGGTGAGTCCACAGCTGACTGGGAGAGATTCCCATTGAAGTGCATACCAAGCTTACCATGTGTCCAGTATTTTATGGGATAGTCCCAATATTTCCTGGGATGCCATTTGTCCGGTATTTTCAGTATTTTACCTTGCTTATTTCTGTCATGATTCCAATTACTATGACGAATAATATTTGGAAAGGAAAGACTGACCACACCACAAGCACGTACACCTCCATCATGGCAACATTATCCCATTAATAAGGCCCAGCAGCAGCAGCAGGGAACCCTGTAATGGCATCTTCACATTCATGGCATGGGAGTGACGTATGCGGGCAGAGGTCACAAAAGATGAAGACGATGACAATAAAAAGGATGTGTGTATTTTGTCGTGAATAAAATAAATAAATCAGACCCATAGGAACACTGAGAGGAGATGAGTGAGAAAGAGAGTCAAACTGAGGCAATGCTGAAGGCCACTGTTCTGCACAAGACATCAACAAGACCATGACCACCTTTCTCCAAGGGAAGGTTCAGAATATCAGGGTGCAGCCAATATTTTCTACTCCAGAAGAACTTCACGAAGGTCTTTTGTATTTTTGATGAGATCAGTTAAGGAGAGGGTACACAGCTTTCAATCTGTGCCACAGCAAAGATGCCACCAAATTGTTGAGAACCAACGCCCTTCCTCGATAAGAAAGCAGGGTCAGTCAGCCTTTCCATTTTGAAAGCTTCCACTCGAGGGCATCCTTTAGACCTTCCCAATTATTTGTTTGTACTGCCATGTCACCAATAAAAACACAGAGGTACTTTATAGTTTCTAGTATTGAAAGACCAGGCAAGTTGATTTGGAAGTGTTGGCATGGGGGCTGGATATAGGCTCATCTACACCTCTTCTCAGATAGCTGTGGACTCAGCACATCATATCACAAGAAATCAGGTGATGAAGGGGAGAACCTTGAAACCATAGGAGACAAAGTTGTGTGAAGCTCTGCCTGGAGTGGTTCTGTAAGCTTTTCTACATTTTCAACCATCACCTCCCAAACATGAGTCTCTTTGGCTGCCCACCTCAGCCCCATCCATGGGTTGTGAATAGATGTAATTGGGAAAGATTTTATGGAAATGGAAGCTGCAGAGGCTGTACCCATAGTAGTACAAAACAATCCACCAGTTTATGTATTTCATCAAGTACAACCACATGTACATCATCTGCATATAAGGAGAGACTTATACAGGTTTCATCAATGTTACCACAGCCAGACAGGATACTGAACAAATTAAAAGAGACCATGAAGGACTATAGCATACCAGATAAAGGGCATCCCTGTCAAATTCCCCTTTCGACCTTTACAATGGAAATAAATTAAGAGTTCACTCTGTAAAGCCAAGAAATTCCATGACAAGCCGGTAGGCGGACATGGGTAGTCGACTACCCAATAGAACCTGACGCGATGGGCCCGTTCAATGGGGAATGACCTGAGGATTAAGCACAATAAAATTCATGATTCTAGCTTCAAGGGTTAATGCTGAAGATTGTTTTTTCGTTAAAATACCCCCACATTTAGAGGTTTTTCGGCCGTTGCTAGGCAACGGAGGGGTCCATAGCAACGGTTCTTTCTCACACATAACTAGGACATACCATGAACCTACCATACCAGTTTCATATATATCTGACTCATAGTCTCTGAGATATAACGAACTTCGTTTTTTTTATTGTTTTCGACCAGGGTTCATTCAAAGTCTATCTTCTCCGACAGTTTTCATAGGATCCGGCTGGAAATTTTTGACAATATGGCTGAATGTACTGCCCACAGTCGGTCGTGGCCCAATTTTTGATTTTCGAAAAAACAATTTTTTTATGATTTTCAAAAATTTCAAAGTCCCGTTGTTAGCAACCAGTACCTACGCGGCACAACGAGGTCATAAACTGGTCCTACCACCAAAATTTCATCAAAATCGAACAACTGCAAGGGGGTCAAAAACCCTCGACAAACACACACACACGGACAGACCGACACCACGACCAACAAATAAGGGTAGATCAAAAAAAAAATTAATCTAAAAAAAAAACAATTCGAAAATTTTTTTTTTCGACTCGATCGACTACCCAATATAAAAGTTTAGCAAGAAAATAAAAGAGGGACCGAAACCAAAACACTCCGATACTTTAAATAACTGGAGAGCTCATGGAACATCTCAACCGGCACGGCCTTGAGAAAAAAACGACATGGGTGGGGTCGGGCAGTGTCAAATTTGATTGGTCGAGATGATGTAGAATGCCGTAATATATTGTCCAAGTACTGCTAAACGGTAGGGCTTTGAATGTGCCAAAAAAAGGGGATTTGTGTTCTTGAGTGTACAAGTATATAATTCAATTGAAACAAAATAAAGATTTTGAAGGCTGTAGAAAAAAAGTTTATCTCACTCTTCTCTGCACAGCCATTTGGACAATTTGGACAAAATCAGAGCCAAAGTACTGCTAAACTACAGGTTCGTTTTCTGATTCATGTTCTAATTCGTGATTAAAATATAACATTCAAATGAAATAAAATGGTTCCTCAACCATAAGCTGATGTTTATCGACAGACAGACAGACAGACAGAAGTGATCCAATTGCTTAACCCTGCCTTTCGATTCACGTGTGCAGGGTGAATATATATGACTGATACAGTCAAAGGCTTTCTCTTGATATGATATAATTAAACCAAGATTGCCATTTTTCATCTTGCACACATCCCAGAGGTCTCTAATTTAAAATACATTATCAGGACTTGCCTGTTGGGAATACAATATGATTGATCACTGTGAATCAGTATCTCGAAAGAGAGGACAATGCGTCAATATAAAACTTTGGAAAATATTTTGTAATCAGAGTTCAGCAGAGCGACCGGACGCCGGAAGGCAGAGGGTCCTCATTTTGGGGAAGTGAACTCATCACTGCTCAACAACAGCTTCGTGGCAATTCACCACACAGGAAACTGTCTGTGAAGAGTAGCAAAAGTTCTGGGACTAGTAAAGGCCAAAATGCTTCATGGAAATCTTTAGGTAGGCCATCCAGTTCTGGAGATTTACAGGACATTAGGGGCATAGGAGAATTGTTCCCCTCTTCGAAGGAGAAGAAAGAGCCAAGCTGACCCCTTTTTGCACAGGATAATATTGGCAAGTTGGAAGTATAGAAATGTACTGCTTCATAATATCAACATCACTTGCTTAAACAAATTTTAAAATAAGTGACTGTATAAACCTCTCTTCATTAGATA
>CM068967.1:60236908-60238344 GCA_035128595.1 Eptatretus atami
ATATATACAGTAGTCTCTCTTTCTGCCTGACTCCTCGGACTTGTCTCTCAGAGAATTGTCAGAATTTCAGAGAAACACAAGGGCTCGGTAGTGTAATGGTGAAAGGTTCCACTCTGAGTCTGGGAGGGTGGCGGTTCGAATCCCGGCTGAGTCATACCAAAGACTAAAAATGGTATGTGCTGCTTCCTCGCTTGATGCTCAGCATCTAAAAAGGATAGAGCACCGACAAACAACCATAGGTTGGTAGTAATCGTGCAGGCTTTGATGGGCCTCATGGCCTCCCGCATCGAAGTTCCTTGTAAGGGAACTCATGTCATTATGATAATTTCCAATCGGGAGATATCCATCTGAATTCATTCCTTCACTCAGTCCTCCAGAACAGCTGGCCTACCTATATTAAGAATAACAATAAAACCTTGTCCAGAAAGAAAAATAAAGCATTCAAATTGGCTGAGGAAAAAAAAAGAAACCGTACTTAAATACTTTTAATGGAAATCATGTAATATTAGAAATACCTTTTCGTATTTATTGAAGCCAAACAGGAGTGGCATTTCTGTCCAGTAGGTTGAAGGTAAATATGGAAGTAAAAATAGGATCTTCTTTTCTTTACGACATCCATTCACTTAAACAATGTTGCGGCTGCAAAAAGATGATTATGCCACTCTATTATTTTGCATCATTGCTGGGTGAGCGGCTGTGGCGCTGATGCAGTTGAGTTGAGAACAGTTCTCTATCTGTAGTTGAGAACAGAAATGTGCAATTTGTTCCTCGTGCTGGCTTACGTTTTTGTGAAGCACACGGTGGGATATTTAACATCCATGGTGGGATATTTAACGTCCACCAACCAGAGATGTCAACAAGTCACTTTGGCCATGTCTCAAGCACGTCTCAAGTCTTTGAGGGCAAGTCTCAAGTCTTAAATCTTTGAGGGCAAGTCTTTGAGGGTAAGTCTCAAGTCTTTCATGGCAAGTCTCAAGTCTTTGAAGGTAAGTCTCAAGTCTTTGAGGGCATGTCTGAAGTCATTGAGGGCAAGTCCCAAGTCTTTCAGGGCAAGTCTCAAGTCTTTCAGGGCAAGTCTCAAGTCAAGTCTCAAGTCACCGGAGTATTACTTAAACTTGTGTCAAGTCCTGCATTTACTTATAAACCTGGTTGGAGTACAAGCTATCAAGGAATTTAGACATAGGGCTTCATTTATTGCAATGTATATTCTGAAAAACTGTTTAACTCGAGTTTTTATTTGTCAACTTCATAAAGTGGACATTTTTAGCTTTCTTCACAGCAAAAATAAATTTATGTCAAATTTACTTCTCATATGTGGTGTACCTACTTGAACATATGTACACGAGACTCGTCAGCAACATCAGCTTATGTTGAAATGGTTCACATGTAGAAGTTTTACACGCCATGGAAGCAGAAAGAGGGCAGGACACTGGAAA
>CM068967.1:60271832-60282114 GCA_035128595.1 Eptatretus atami
TAATCGCACGATATGACCCCAAAGACATCTTCAATCTCGACGAGAGTGGGATGTTTTACCACGCGATGCCAGACAGAACGCCCCGTGTTAAAGGGACGGAGTGTAAAGGCGGGAAGCCATCGAAGGGATGTTTGACTGCTGCTTTCCTCGTCAACATGGTCGGTGAATTCCAGAAAACGCTTATCATCGTGTGCAACGTTGAAAAAAAAGAGTCCAGCGGTGCGCTGCTCACGGATGACGCGGCAGATTCAGCGATACCATTCTGTAGTTTGTCGACGGTGTCCAGTAAATGTCCGAGATTCTTGGACAGAAGATACTGCCTCGTTTTTCGCCATACGGTCCATTACTTCTCGCGTGGTAATCGTTGGCTCGTGCACGTCGTCGTCAATGTCCTCGTTATCAGCGTCGTGTTGTCAGTGATAAACTCAGCCACCACGTCGTCATGGATTTGATTCATTTCATCGTTCTGCATTTCGTGGGAACATCTGTGTCGCAGATATGTTCATCAACCATGTCCGTCGTCAAACCGTAATTTTTTGCATTATTTTGAGCAGATCGGCTGGTGGGATATTCGTCTTCGTCATCGCCCTCACCGCGTCGTCGCCGAAACCACACCGAACAAACAAGACTTCACGGTGGATTCTCTGACTTGTGCTCTAGCCTGTGCGATCCACGTACAGGCATCGTAGACAGTGACACACTTTTTTTTAATCGTTCACGGCGTCAGTGTCGCCTGGCTGACAGCGGTCGATTTTAGCGAGGACAGTCCGTCGAGTTGTTTTCTATACGTTGCTTTAATCGCGCGAATGATCCCTTGGTCGAGAGGTTGGAAACGCGAAGTCGTGTTCGGGGAAAGAACATAAACTCCACATTCGAGAGCTCGAGGTCGGGGTGGCACGTTGCATTGTCCAGGAAGACGATGACATTTCTTTGCTGCCAATTGCATTTTCTTGTTGAACAGTTGCATCCACTCCTTGAAGAGACCTACGTCATCCAGGCCTTCTTGTTTGATCTCCAGATGACCGGGAGACTATGCTTGTCGAGATTGCGGAAACAACGAGGCGTGGCAGATTTTCCGATGATAAGCGTTTTCTGGAATTCACCGACCATGTTGACGAGGAAAGCAGCAGTCAAACATCCCTTCGATGGGGTTCCGCCTTTACACTCCGTCCCTTTAACACGGGGCGTTCTGTCTGGCATCGCGTGGTAAAACATCCCACTCTCGTCGAGATTGAAGATGTCTTTGGGGTCATATCGTGCGATTATCGTCGTTACGCGATTGGTCCAGTTGTCGACTGCTTTTTGAGGAACAGAGGGCGCTCCCCAGGAATTTTGCAGAGTTATGTTGTGGCGCGCTTTGAATCGGAAAGCCAACCGTTGGATGCCGTGAAATCTACCTCGGGAACTTCAAGCGACCGTGCGAACTCCATGGCGTGCTCTTTTATCATCGGCCGCTGACAGCACAATTCAATGCTCGAACGCGACTGAACCACGACCACGTCATTTCGTCGATTTCCTCTGATTTTCTTGAACTTTGAAGCGTTTCTTTCTGATTGGAGCATTTTCTTCGTATGCTGTCATGATTTCGGCTTTTCTCTTCAAGATGCGCTGAACCTGTGACTTGCTGACACCGTACTCAACTGCGAGGTTACGCTGAGACTTGATTTTGTCACTCTGTATGATCTTGACCTTCTCATCCAGCGTCAACTCTTTGTTGGGAGTTTTTTGAGCCATGGCAGTCGTGGAAAGAAGCAAATGGAAATATGTGACAATCTGAACATGGAGCACGGAACTTAAGGGGCCGAGGCAGCAGAGGCGGGTTTCCTATTGGTTACTGAAATTCTGATCCAAAATCCCGCATTTCATTGGGTAAAGGTAATTGTTTCCGAAATAATTTCACGATTTGTGATCATCTGGAGAATGTCTTTTTGGAACGGTTTGTTTGCGTTAGTCACGCTTGCCCAGCCAAGAGCTTTGTATATGCTCGGATTACTCAAGGGAACAATGTCCGCACCTAATTGACACTGGTCGCTTGAGAGTTCAAATCTGCTTCAAGGGACTGTAATATGGTGGTCCGTGGCCCGAACCAGGGGTGGTCCCCTTAGCCGATCAGTCAATGTACTAAATAAATAGGAATTTCTGGAGGGACTGGAGAAAAGTGGCCAGATGAGAGGTGGTCCTCTTACCCGATTGGTCCACTTGAGGGTTTCCACTGTACTAGTAAGCTAAAATTCACACAAACATGGGTGTTGGAGGCCCTGGGGAAAGTGCTCCGGTTGCCCTTGCATAAATCCAGTCCTGCATGTAACACACCTGCCTTCACGATTATGCTGGGCGTGTAGCTCATCCCGGACTTCTTGAGCTGATCGCTGGAGGTGTTCCTCAGTTGGGATGAAATGGAAGCCATGTGACTCAGTCGGCGAGTTCACTGAGAAACAGCAAGATTGGCATCAACACAGCTGCGCTGTGTGATTGCCGCCCAGAAATGGGCACCAAAAAAGCTCTCTGGTGACCATCGTCACTGTCTCCACACCAGAGCTGGTTTCTCTTTTTATCTCCTTATTCTCGCTCCAGCAATATTCAGTTGTTTTTCTTTGCTTCTATCCCATTTTTCCAGAGCAAACCTCCATTGTTTAAGGATCTGTGGCCACAGCAGGTATAGTTATTTTGAGACAATAAGTGCTTTTCCATTTAGTCCTCTGACCCTCCCATTGGGATTTCTTCCATGTCTTCAATAAAACGTACATCATAAATACTTGCTTCATAATTTGATGGGAAGAAAGCCAGGCATAGCCACAACTGTTGAGCTTGCATGATCACAAAGCCCATGCCCATGATTTAATCCTGCCAATCATCGGTATTTCTGGGGACCAGCTCCCCAACAGTCTAATTTTTTAAATTAAAGTGACAAAATTAAATACATCATTACCTGGAAGATTGTAATTGGTTGCGTTTGTTCTATCATTGTTTTTACCCCTTGCACGCGAAGTTAAAAGTGGGGTTAAGCAATTGGTTCACTTCTGTTGTCTGTCTGTCTATAGACGTCAGTTTATGATCGAGGAACAGCTTCATTTCAATTGAATGTTATATTTTGAAACGAATTGCAACATGATTCAGAAAACGAAGCTGTAGTAACAGTTCTTTGGCTTTGAATTTGTCCCGATTGAGTATGCGCAGAGAGGAGTGAGATAATTTTTTTACTCTGTCCGCCTGTCTGGCAGTCAAACAAAATTGAAAATCATTCCAACAGGAAACATACTTTTTAGAACGTCACAAAGGACGCAACAGGCCTGAAGAACTAATGTAACATTAGTGGGGCAACTTAGCATAACAATTGTGCATTTTGTGAGGAAAGCACCAAAATTTGGCACACTAGTAGGCTATCATATTATGAACAGATTTGGATATTGGGCCATCTCAAAATTTTTGATGGGAGTGGAAAATGGCTGCCACAGCCATCAGCGGCTGAATTTGAGATGGCCAATATCTAAATCTGTTCATAATATGATGGGCTACTAGTGTGCCAAATTTGGTGCTTTCCTCACAAAATGCACAATTTTATGCTATATTTAGCTAAGTTGCCCACTACATGTTAAATAAGGTGGTGTAAAAGACACTGCATTGCGGTGGTAAACTTCCAAATCTTTTTTTCAACAACCTTTAAAGTCTTTATTTTATTTCAATTTAATTACATACTTGAAGTGGAGAACACACTTCATCTTACTGGCACTTCCAATTAAACTTTAGCACATTGAAATTCAGTTGTGGAGGTAAAAATCCCTCAAACAAGTTAATGCGGACGATATGAGCGAAACAATTTCCAACTGGACTTGTCACCTACCAATTTAATGCCCAATTTATGGCTACATTACCAGTAGGATGATTGTGTCACCCCCTGGAACACACACACACACACACACACCACACACACACCACACCCACACACACACACACACACACACACTTCTAAACATGTATAGCCTGGGTAACTATAAGCTGTCATCCCAGTGTTTCACAGGCCGGGTGATTCATCAATGCGTGTGCCGTCCTCTGTTGGACCTTAAACGGTCATCCTGTCTGCTGGCATTAGTTGGTGGATGTTTAAGTTATCACGATGTCCTTCGCGAAGTGTAGGCGAGCTATCACTGGCACCATGAACAATTCCAATTCCTGCCCTAACCTAATAGAGGGCATTGCATCAGCGGCACAACCACGCCATCAGCCAATGATGCTACCCGCCGCCTTGTCCTGATACGAACGAAGAAGTATTTCTCCAGCTTAACTCCATCAGTGAATTATGTACCTTGTTCTGATCACCTTTAATAAAGACAAAAATCAATTGGTTCCTGCCTAACTTTCTAACCCACTCACACCTTTAACCTCTGCTCGATCTATGGTCAAAAAGCAGGAATCTTCTGGTATTTTCTAGCACGAGGATGCAGAAGACTTTTGAGATTTGTACATTCTTCAGATTTCATCGTCAACTGTGGTTTAGAGCTGTAATTATTGTTTTTTTTTTTTCCTTTTCACACAACCTCCTCATTCCATTAAAAAGAAAAATCAATCTCAATATTATCTCTTGATAGTCCTTTTTATTGTACGGAAATATTTCACTTTTTTACCTCTTCCTTCTTTGTAAAGTGCTTTGACATTTTACTTCTAAATGAACAGTGTAGTACCAATTGTAACACCAATGTGAGATACAAAGATGTGATTTTCAAAGACGTATCACTTCAGTTTAGCTTTTTAAAATGGATTGATTGATTTTGATGATATTTCCATAATGTGCAATTCTGTGCCTTGTTTTCCAAGCGAATCGATGTCCACATCACAAATTTCAACGTAATGACTCTCGTGTGTTATCAGCGAAGTGGGAAAGTGCACTTTGTGAGATTTTCTTTTACTTTCTTCCTTCCTTCCCTCTTTTCTTTCTCTTTTCTTTTTTTCCTCTTATTTTCTTTCTCACAGGCCTTGTTCTACAAGGCAATTCCTTCTCAAGTTTTGACCAGATTTTATAGCTAACAAACTCGTGACGTCACAAATAAAATAGATGACAACAAGAGCAAAAATTGCTTTGCATACATGTCGCTTACCGGTCCCAATGAATGTTCAGGAGATAAAAATTTGTTTGCATTTAACACACGCTCGGACCGATACCAGAACCAAAATGAAGAAGAAGAAAATATCTAACCCACCATGTTTGGGTCTGTTCAACAAATAAAGGAAAAGCAATTTTCATTTACTGATATCTTTTTAGACTAGAAATCAATAAAGACGACGAGGATAACAAACCGGAGATAAAAATAATTTGCTTCAACGCATGCTCGAAACGATACAGGAACTAAAATTAAGAAGAAGAAACTCTCAAACCACCATGTTTCGTTCGTTCTTCAGCTTTGAGTATTTAATTTTACAAATAACCCGATGTACATATATGAAGCAAAAACATGTGTACGGCTTATGTATTATACATAAATAATACATCGTGGTCATATACCTGGGATATTCCAATTGCACTGGACATGGACTAACACCCAAGCCTAAGGCCTGAGGGTTCCGATATGTGCTGCTACATGCAATGGTGGCGCATGATTCAATGGGGTGGAGTCAGGCCAGCTGTTAGCCTGGTGTTGGCGTAGTGGTTAGGGTAGCGGCTGGGATCCAAAAGGTCCTGAGTGCTGTTAGCCTGCTGTTGGCGTAGCGTTAGGGTAGCGGCTTGGATCCAAAAGGTCCTGAGTTCAAGCCCCGTTGGCCGCTTGAATTTAATACACACCGGAGGTTGATCAGCCTGTCATCCTTCTGAGGTCGACGAAGTGAGTACCAGGACTACCAGTGTACTGGGCCCGGTGTATGCCCCGGTTAGAATAGGTGTACCATATTTCCTGTGTCGTAAGAGGCGACCAGGGTTGCGTCAGGAAGGGCATCCGGCGTAAAATCTGTGCCAAATCATTATGCGGATCATAACGGATGATCCGCTTGTGGCGACCCTAACGGGAGCAGCTGAAAGAGAAAGAGGAGTCAGGCCAGCTGTCCAGACAATGGGTGTAAAGCATTGGGGGTGGAATTAGAGAACTGAACACTGACCCATGTATTATATGATTGTTCTAAGTCCAAAAAGAGCATAACCGTAAAAAATCGACAAAATGCCTTAAAACTCGAACTTATTCTGTAACTTATCAAAATATAAGCCAATTACCAAGTTTCAGTTGAATATGTTAAAGTGTATTGGAAAAAAAAGTCTGAAACCAATAACAGGTGGGACAGATGGACAGATGGAGGGCAACCTATCCTGTCCAGTAAAACTGGTAGGGGACTAATAAGCCACGCCAACATATCACAGAGCTTGTTATAATCGTGAAACACTCTACAAACAATGTGACCACCGACTGTGACTCACCCACATGCCAATCCATATCCTGGCCCGTATATCCTGTGGAGTATATATTTAAAGTACTTGAAGGATCTCGCTGCGCCATACAAGTCATTCCTTTTAAAGATAACCAATTATTGAGGTGTTGTTTCAATGAAAGTTCTTAGCTGTATCAGTATAGACTATAGAGATGAAACGTACCTGGTGATCGCATGGAGGAAATGATTTCAGATCTTATAATAATTCCATTGAATTTGAGAGGAATGCTCTTTTGCATCCAGACAAGGCACACTTTGCCAACTCCAGATGATTAGGAATGATGATGCATGTGAACGAGGATTTTAGGCTTTTGGGGTTTGATGAGAATTATTCTGAAGACGTCACTCCAGGCATGTTGAACCAAATCAGCTTTTCCCTACCTCGATTTTCTTTTCCTGTTTTTTTTTGGGGGGGAAATAATCTCGGCTAATGAAGAGCATATTGACAGAGGGTAAAATGGCAACATACTGAATGTGCGGCCATGGGGTAACAGTGGACACAAACAAGGGAATGATGAAAAAAAAACAACAGAGAGAGAGAGAGAGAGAGCACAGTAACCTGCAGGAAAAAGAGTTTGTATTGGGTTAGGTATGGTTCATGGATGGTATGAAAGATCACGGGGAGGGATTGGGGATCACATGAGATTGTGGTGAACTTTCTTGAAGTCCTAAGTGAACAGTGGGATTGAGCCATCTCCCAAAGGTGGTTTGACAAATGGAAGAAAAGAGGAATAAAGGCATGGATGTAGGTGAAAGCCTGGATTTTGGGGATTTTACCAAACATTGGTTGTGGGGGAGGTGTTTGCGATGGTTGGAGGAATGTGAGAGTCGGAGTTAGACTGGAGGAAAGGTGGTAATTAGAGAAAGACCACTCACCAGCCTGCAATGTGAAAGACTTCCATTTCCAGGTTTGTTGCTTGTGGATGTTGGATGAGCAGTTCCTCCTTCCAATTCATCAAGCTAAGCTTTCCGGACCAGATCTGTCGGTCTCTCTGATATAATTTCATCCATATGATACTATTGGTGTTTTGTCGAATTTTCCATTTTAAACCATAGAGCCTACCTTGTTTGTGAAGTATTGTCAAAAATTGTGTTGTGGAGCTTGGACACTTGGACAGTGATGTCAGGTCAGGCCAGATTAGATCTGTGACTTGCTACAGGTATCATGTAAACCTGTACTAACCTGTTCCATGGTCGGGTTGTCGGCGACTAAACCGTTTCCCCCACCAGATTTTTGGTGAGGAGGGTGTTTGGATATGGACACCCAGCAGGATTAATAACAAAACCTGTCAAAGGGCAGAGGAGCTCCTTGTGAGCCAATGGCTATCCATATCTAGTGCCCAACTGTGTCTGCGGACGTACTCCTGCAGTTGGGTTACTTCTTATTAGGAGGTTGTGATAGCATTTGCACTCCGGCCACCGTAAAACCCTTCATTCCACAAAACACAAAACGCAAAGAAATCTGAAAAACAATCCGTGGGAGTACCTCCTGTGCAGCTTCCTTTCGCAGGGCAGCTCACCGGATGACGGGATTGGGGCAAAGCCTTCGGGACCCCCAATCTTTGATGACAGAGGGAAACCACGGGGTAACATTCCCGGGTCAGATTGCGGGAGAGTGTGTCGGAGTGGTGCTGAGGTGTCGTTCACCAGACGGCGTCTCCTTGGGTTAACCTGAGGCAGTCCCTTCGGGTGGGTGCCTGGAATGTCCTATCCTAAGAGAGGATGATCACCTTCTCTGTTGTCATCTGACCTCAAGCGTTTGGAGATTGGTATTGCAGCACTCTCAAAGGTTCGGAGACCGGATTGCGGCGAGATCATGGTGGGGTGGTCACACCTACTATTGTCTGGTCGCTCTGATGGTTACCATGCCCAAGGAGTTGCTGTAGCTGTGTCCAATAAGCTGACTTCAATGATAATTGAGGTAACACCGGTCAATGAGCGTATTATGAGACTAAGGATTCGTCACTCCTTCGGTGTCATTTCCCTGATCTCTGTTTATGCTCCGACTGAGGCGCGTGATCTCACCATGAAGGATGCATTCTACGCCACGCTCGAGTCTGTGGTTGATCGATGCCCCAGACGAGATACACTTCTAGTCTTTGGGGATTTCAATGCATCGAATGGAACTGATAGGGATGGTTATGAGACATGTGTTGGTCCCCATGGGTCTGGAACGTTGAACCTGAATAGCACTAAGTTCCTTGACTTTGCAAGAAGTCATGGACTTAGGGTGGCTGGTTCATGGTTTCAGCACCCACAAGCTCATCGCTGGACTTGGTATTCCAATGCTGGCGGTGTGGCAAAGGAGATTGACCATGTCCTCGTTGATGGTCGCTGGAGGATGATCCAGAACTGCAGGGTCTTCCGGAGTGCTCAGTTCCTCAATACTGACCACCGGCTTGTTGTTACAACTCCGAAGTTGCACCTTAAATCCAGGAGAATGGTTACCATCCCAGCCTCGGCTGGATGTTGGCAAGCTCAAGGATGAGCGGGTAGCTGAGGAGTTTTGCGAACAACTGAGTGGAATTTGGGGGGTCTGGGTGCTTTGGGAGGTCCTTGAGGAGTTGTGGAGTGCCTTCAAGACCACTGTCCTTGATGTTGCGGTGGATGTCTTGGAACTCACCGTCGGGCAAAGAAGAATTTTGTCTCAAGGGACACTGGACACCATTGACCAGAGTCGCAGGGCCAGGCTGAATGGCAGAGCTGCGCTGTTTAGGGAGCTGAGCGTAAAACTGTTACCTGCGCTAAGGGTGGACAAGGAGGCCTATGTGCGAGGATCTGTGAGGGGGTAGACCATCACAACAGGGGAATTCGTTCATTCCGTTCATCCAAGCCATCTCGGTGTACTGCAGTGTGGAGCAGAGGGTGGTAGGCTCTTGACAGAGGAGTCCGAAGTGAAGGCCGCTGGGCCGGTTACTTTGAGCGTTTGTACCAGGCTGATCCACCAGCTGTCGAGTTGGACGTCAGGGGTTTACAATCCCTGTTGCTGACCCTCCAATCAACTGTGGTCCACCTTCGCTTGTGGAAGCACAGGCTGCGGTGAACGGTTGAAATGGGGTAAAGCTCCAGGGATCTGTGGCATCCATGCTGAACTTCTCAAGGCGTGTGTGGAAATGCTGCACTCATGTCATTGCATGCAGTTCTGTGTATGCCTGGAACACAGGCATCATCCCAACTGACTGGAAGAGGGGCCATGTTGTCCCTCTCTGGAAGGAAGGGTGATCGCCAAGAACTGCAACAACACCGAGGGGTGAAGCTGCTCTCGGTGCCGGCAAAGGCTTTGCTCGGATAATTCTTGATAGGGTTCGCCACCATCTGCTTGAGCACCAACGTCCAGAGCAGTCAGGCTTTACACAAAAGAGGTTAATGATTGACCGTATCCTTTCTCTTTTGGTCCTCACCGAATGCAGATGAGAGTTTCGGCAGTGGCTGCTTGCAGACTATGTTGATCTCAGTTAAAGCGTTGATTCAGTGAATCAGGATGCCCTCTGGAGGATTCTTGTGGGTGCCAACAAAACTGATCGATCTAATATTCTGAACCGTACTCTGGACTGAGAGTGCTGTGAGATGTGGTGGTTACCATCTCTGACTTATTTCCAGTTGTTACTGAATCTAGGTGTGTACTGGCCCCCACACTTTCAGCACTTGTATGGACTGGATTCTGTGAGCGTCGTGAGATCAAGCTGCGGTGCATGGTTGGAATGAAGATCTCCTCTGATTTCACAGATTATGCATGTCATCTTATGGACTATAGAAATCCTTTTGGGCCCTCCCGAGTGCTGAATGAGGAGTCCGGTTCACTGGATTATGTTTCCTGGGTCAAAACTAAGATCCAGGCTTTCAATGACTCTTGGTGCTGCTATCTCTCTTCTTT
>CM068967.1:60301473-60312348 GCA_035128595.1 Eptatretus atami
ATTATAGGCGGCGCAGTTTTCCACGGTCACACAATGTAGCAGTCACATATGTTATATATTTTCGGGGAGCCGCACGGCGTATTTAATAAATTGTGGAGACCGAAAACGTGGGGGTGCCGTACGGTCTTTGATTTGATGTCGCACGGTGACCTTAGGGTGTTCCTGTGGCGGCCATAGAATTTTCAAGGCAGACGCAAGGTGCCCGCAAGGCGAACGTGCGGCCAGACGGACGGTAACGAGTGGGTTCTTTTTTTTTCTCTTCTTTTTTTTTTACCCAGTTTTTTTTTTCTTCGTCTTGTCGAATTGCTACAGCGAACGTAGAAATGAAAAAGTTATAACTCCGCGCTATAATTCCACGGCGACCCCTACGGCCTGTAAAAGATAGCCAAATGGTGTAGGGCAACCCTGAGGCCACCGCAGAAACTCTGCGGCCACCGCACGTTTCTGTCAATTCAGAGGGCATACGGCCGCCGTATCCTCGCCGTAGAGCAATGCGACTTAGCCTAAGGAGTGGGTATATATACCAGTTCTTTTTTTACTGAAATAAAAATATAAGAGTTCGGAAATACCAGTATATATAACTGAATATACTATAACTATAATATATATAACTGAATATACCAGTTCGGAGTACCGTGGTGCCCCCAGAATCCGAATGCCCTATTGTTTGAACAAATTGGAATCCGAACAATTTTTTTCGAGAAATTTTGCCCTAAAACCGAACCACATTTTCAAAAACCGAACACAAAGTGGCGTTCATGTTTGTTCACGTGCGTCTCCCCCGCCTGTTCGACCCGCATCTTCGCGCTTTGTTCATTCAGTTCGTCGGTGGAAGTACTCGTGAAAGCATCTCTCGTGTGTCGATCGCTACTTTACCTCGTGTTTTCACCTTGATTTGTGCTGTTTATTTTTTTTTTTTACTCATCTTGTGTTTTAATTAATAACAAAAAAGCAATCCGATCACGTGGTGTGACGGACTGTCGGGCAAGGATTTAATTTCACAGAAAAAACCGGTTGTAATTTGGAAAATCCATGAGTACCTCAGCCCGATGCGCTTGATGAAAGTGATTGTGGTTCTGGGGGCTCATGTTTGATGAGCTGCCCTGGGGCAGCGCTCTGCAGAGTGCGCGAGAGATCGGAAACCAGGCCGGAGCACGAGCCTGTGTGGGCCTTTGGATTGGTGATTGTACCAGTTTACATACAATACACCGCCACCGAAGGTCATTTACTCATCTTATTTTACCTTAAACATGGGAATTCAGGTGAAAGTGTCTTGAAAGTGGGTTTTCTTGGGGTCCAGGACGGATTAATTCACTTTCCATTATTCTTATTGGGAAATAGTTTTGGAATCCGAACTTTTTGCAATCCGAACAGCCTCCTGGAACGAATTAAATTGGGATTCTGGGAGGTACCACTGTATAGGCAAATACCTATACTCCGATCTCTAGTGGTAGCGCACGGTGGACGCACGGTCGACGCAGACTGCCACGGAGGCCGTACGTAGGACGCACGGCGGGTGTAGGGGAACCGTGCGTCGACCCTGCGTTGCCCGCAGGTGGTCACACAGACCGCAAGGCCACCGTACGTTGAACACAGGGACGCCTTAGGACTACCCTACGGCAACCGTGGAAATGTGCGGCGGCAGTAATTTTTTGGGGTTGGCAAAATTCATTTTTCATTGATAAGAGCCTACGGCAGCCGCACGAATAACGCAAGCCCACTGTACGCCCTACTACGTCGACGTGGAACACATCTACGTCACAGCTTGGCTTGTCGAATTGCTACGGCCAACGAGAAATGAAAAAAAGTTATAACTCCGCACTATAATTCCACGGCGACCCCTACGGCCTGTAAAAGATAGCCATACGGCGTAGGGCCACCCTGAGGCCACCTCAGAAACTCTGCGGCCGCTGCACGTTTCTGTCAATTCAGGGGAGGTACGGCCGCCGTATCCTAGCCGTAGAGCAAATGTGACTTAGGCCTAAGCAATTGATTGATGACCGTCCTTTCGTCTGTCTGTCTTATCAGTTTTTGATCGAAGAACACTTATTTAATTTAATGTTATATTGTGACACGAATCGGAGCATGAATAGGAAGACAAGATTGTCATTTTGCAGCACCGTACTTTGGTTCTGAACGTGTCCCGACCGCACATGCGCAGAGTGGAGTGAGATCATTGTTTTACTCTGTCTGCCTGCTTGGCAGTCAACAAAAAATTGAAAATCATTCCAAACAGGAAACTTACTGTTTTTAGGACGTTATAAAGGTCATAAAAAACAGTCACGAATAACTAATGTAACATGTTAGGTCGGTGACATAACATACATGGGTAAAACAGCAGTAAAACCAGGAATTAATTAATTTATTTACCTTTATTTAAATGTAATTATATACTGGATAACACAAATCACCTTCGTAATACTTCCAAGAACCATGATATATATTTTTATATATATTATATATATATATATATATATATATATATATATTATATATATATATATATATATATACAACAGTATTGTTGCGGTTTCTACAAAAACCGCATGCCTCTAAGGCAATGGCAACCAACATACAGTGATCCCCAGGCAGTTGTTTAATTAGTCTTTGTGCAGTTAGACCTTCCCCTCATGTCTCGTGGGTTAATGGGACGAAGTACGTTGTGTGAGTCTAATAGCGAGGTCTATTAACTCTATCTCTATCTCCTGTTCTGATTTCTAATCCAATCCTTTCCTTTAAGCCATGGTACAATTCAAACAAGCAAGCATACACACCATGCAAAATGTGATGAGTAGTATGCACACTACACTGACACAGCAAGTGCATCATGCGCCATTATTTCATTCAAATCTGCACGGCCATTTTTTCAGCTGGCACCCCATCTTGTTTCACACCTCGATCACCAGGCTTCACCACTTCGACCACAAACACTTCCGTACATGGGAAAAATATTCCCGCACCCCCTCGTACCTCTGCATCACTACAATTGCCACTATACAGAGGAGTGTTTCAAGACTTCGGTCTGTCTCGAACCGTGCAAGGCGGGGCCGAGCAACAGTGTTAATAGCTCGACCACATCTCACCGGGGATGTCCCAGGTGAGCATGCGGGATTGATACGGCCTCGTCCTGTTGCAGAACATAGCAAGACAGGGGCGGTGAGGAAGGGTAACAGGAGGGTGATCCGGGAATTTGGTAGAAACTCGGGTGCATTTTAGCTCATGATAGGGGGGCCATGGTTGGCGGGAGTGCATTTATATTTGGCATTCAGACTGCACTCGGAGCACATTCAGGGCCAGGTGTCGGCTCATACCCTATGTTGTCAGGAGCTCTGGGCCTGTTCGAGCCGGATGGGCGAATGAGACCGTTTCCGGCCCGAGAGCCTGGCAGGGTGTGGCTAGGGCCGCTGTGGCCCAAGAGAGAAGCAGATTCGGGTCACAGCGCGTCGCTTTTGGGTTGTCAGCCCACCCTTCGCCGGGGCTTATAAAAGGCGGGGCGTGAGCCGCTCGCTCTCTTCTTTGCCCCCCTTCTTCTCTGCTCCTCTCGACTCTTCATTGGCTGCTCTTCATTGTCTCTGCCCTTCGCTGGCTCTTTGCTTGCTATTTGTGTGTGACTGTGGGACATGCTCCTTCTTGAGGGCCAGTGTGGAGCACACGTTGCCTCGAGCCCCGGCAAAGTGACGAAGCCAGAGATAACGCGCCACATCTCAAGGTGGAATGCTCAGGTGGAGCGTCCGACGGAAGTACATGCTACACTAACAGACCTATACATGGCAGGTTAAGGATCTTTCACCTCATGCATCTTCTCTCCTCTCTCTCTTTCTGCCCTCTATCTCATCTACTTTGGACGCACAAAAGAGCATCATTACTGACTCGTAATCCCATTTTCCTCTGGCACGACATCGCACCCCCCATATTGCACTACACCACACCTCTCACTCCCACACCTTAGACGTCAGATTTCTCCTCCTACCTCTCGCTAAGCGTACTGGGTTGCATTGGTCTGCGACCGCACCAGGTATTGGAGGCCATTTATCCTCATCTTCTCTTTTCTTCTTGGGCTGTATATAATCTTCCTCGCGGTGTGTGTGTGTGTGTGTGTGTGTGTGTGTGTGTGTGTGTGTGTGTGTGTGTGTATGTGATAGCACCTGTCCTCGTTTAAGTTAAGATTGTAGAAGTTCTAACGGGATAAGTCTGCTCTGTGTCTCCTTTTGTAACATTGCTTGCCGCACCTCACAAATTCCTTGCTATTCCCTGCTGTACATACAAGTAAACCCAATTGAGTGTGCCACATAGCTTTCCTCGCCATTGTAAATAAAATGTTTGTGTAGAAATGTTCCAGCTCGTTTTCGTCTCTTCCTTCATTGGTCCAGCATGGTTCATACTCGAGTCGAGCCAGGAGATTATTCCCCAACGATCTGTTTTCTAGCCGGTACATTCTTTGCAATTACCCTCGGCTGCATCTGATCTGGTAAGTGAACCGTTTTAGCAAGGCGTACCGAGGGCGTGACCCCTGGTAATTAAACCATGTGACCTTTACGTAAGCGGAATCAGATGGAGGACCCTAAGTCACGTGGTCAAGTTCTTGGCGTTCACAGTCGATTATAGCGACCCGCTGCATCACAAAGTTATTCCTGTGCGACAGCCTGTGATTCGGAGATGCGTGGGAACCTGAGGTAGTACACACCTTGTGGTCTTCCTCGCCCCCAGCCCCGGTCCGCATCAATATATATATACCTACATATAGAAATGGGTAGATTAGGATTCACCTCCTATTTTTATTTTGAACATGGAATGTTGTCGGCAAGGCGTTGGCAGCCATTTGATGTGGGCCTGTGCTGATCCCTTCCTTATATTCCCTTTATCGATATTTTCTCTCTCTCTTCTCCATCTTTTAATTTCCTCTCGCTTTCTCTTTTGTCACGCCACACATAAGTACATGCACTTTTATTTAATACAGACTGTAGTTTGACATGATCTCTTCCCACACGCACGTAAGGCAATCAAGACATTAAGTACAGTTACATAACCTCAAACTCCCCTGCTCTAAGGGCGATCCCTCATCGCGCAACCCTCAACCATTAACCCCCATTATAAGCCTTCATGATGGCTACCATGTGCCTGGTGATTTTGGTCAGCATTGACCTGAGAGAAATCAGCTCTATTCGTTTCCCCTTAATCCTTCCTGCGCGTCTCGGACCAGCGAATGCTTGCTCGCCTTAAGCGGTGGTAGCGAGGTCTGACTCTTACGACAGCCAGAAAACCCTGACTGAGAACACTTACTGCAGAAACTCGAATGGGCGGTGCTGGGAGGAGGAAGGCCAATCTGCGTGCAGGCCCGCCCAATGATGCGCACATTCTCGAAGATTCCAGGCCGGCCTTATAAAAGCGAACTCCAAAGCGGTCACTCATGGCTCCTTTCAACAGTCATTGGAGGCTGTCTTTTGCAACGGTCACTCATGGCTCCTTTCAATGGTCATTTGATGTCTTTTGCGACAGTCACTCGTGGTTCTTTTGCAACAGTCGTTTGCGGTTCTTTCAACGGTCGTTTGGGCTCTTTCAACGGTGGTGGAGGCTCTTTTCAATGGTCATTTGACATCGTTTTATTTGCTCGACTCTTTCAGCGGTCGTTTGTGGACACCCTGAGGCAAAACGTCAATGAGCACCGGAAACTGTTCCTGAGGTCATGCTGCTGGTTCTAGCACTTTCGCTCCTCTGGTTTTTTTTATGTCATCACAAGTGAGGAGCTGAGGCTGTGAGGGGCGGGCGGAGCCAAACCAATTAACAGGACTGAAACCAACCTACACTACAGATATATGTGGTAGGATTTCATACTGGGCTATCCCCTCACACATCTTTCTGCTGCACCTTTCTCAGTTTCCCTTTCAAATACACTCACAGTACACACACACACACACAACACACACACACACACACACACACACACACACACACACACACCACACACACACACGTGCATGTCACTCTTCTCCACGCACCTGAGACACCTCACAGTCTTTTTCCCCACTTCTCTAACCTCATCGTTGAATAGTGGTTGTGAATGCTGGACCCATGTACTGTGTTAGTGGTAGCAAGGTGGTTGTTAAGTTTCCTCTGTGTCTCTTTCTCTTCTCTGATCTCATTGCTGTACAAATTGCTTAACCCTCATTTCTCCCCATGCCATTAAATCCTTACGTTCCCTCCTCCCTCTTTTTCCTGCTCCTCACTTGTGTAAATAACCTGTTCTTGTCGAATCTAATTCCGATCTATCTGTTTCCGTCTTTTCTACCATTGGTCTAACACTACCCCCAAGTAGATAGCTTGGGAGGTTGAGATTTCTGACGGTTCGGTTAGCAAGGTCCGGTGTGTGCTAGCGGTACAGGCTCGGCCGCATTCAAGATCAACAGATAAGGTAAGTAGCACATTTACGAGGGTGCATTCCATGTTCGGAGGCCACGGAACACCCAGTTAAACGGTTGTTAGACAGATGGACACTGGGACACATAGTCACTCGATTGGCATTCGTAGTTGCATCGTAGGCTTCATCCGCTGTGTCGCAACCCACCATGGAGTGAAGTTATTCGCTCCGGTGGTCTCAGGTCCGGTGAGTTCGAGAGAAACTGTGGATTTCCCCCTCGTAGCAAGCGCAAGCTCTGAGACCACGACAATAATTAGTATGAGAGGGCCTCGGCATGTGTATCAGGATGACGGAGAGGCCGTTGATATGGCAATATCGATGCTGACTGACGCTGTGTTCAATGGTGATCAATAAAGCCTCCATGTCCTAAACTGTGGCTCAATGTCGGCTTGTTACAGTGTTAAAGGGTAATGTATAAGACTACTTTAGCAGCGCTAAACTTCAGGATTCTTTAACGATCTTTCAAATTATTATTTTATTAAAATTGAAGTACTGTATAAACCTGAACACTTCATGGGTATCATGTTCTATAAACTCTCCAGTCATCACTTTTATTGTTATTTTAAAATGGTGACTGAAGGCATCAAATTTTCATCGCTGCCTTCACAGTGGAGGAAATATTAATGAGGGTCTTTATGTGGCTTTACACATGGCTCTTCAGTGAGCATTTCCCATGTTTTCCAGGCTGTCCCTTCATGTACAGTGAAGACCAAGCATCATAAAATCAGCTAATGTTCAGGTATATTTTTAATACCCTTGGATGAGTAAGATGACAGAAGTGAAAGCGTAAAGCTCTACAGCCATGCTATATGAGAAGAGCAGATATGGGATGCAAGGACTGACGGATGAACAAGAAGCCTTGAGCCGGGCAGAGTAAAGAAGAAGTGAAAGGTGAGTGGGGAGGGAGACTAAAAAAGGAACAAAAGAGTCGAAGCAAACATGAATCCTGAACTTTGAAAGGTTTACAAAGAAGGGAAAACAAGAATATTGTGAAAACTGGAGGTACAAAGAGGGGCAGAGTGATGAAAAAAGTAGGAGGATGCAGACCATGAATGATGGGTGGTAGAAGACTGAGAGATCACTGACCTAGCCACGATGACAAAAGACCCAGTGTCTCAGCCGCTTGGTGATGGATGCTGAAAAACATTCAGATCTCATTGTGACTCGGGGTAAGACTGTCGGGATATAGATGGTTGTACCATAAGCAAACACATCACACACAGGCAGAAAAAGTTTGGATGTACCAAGGAAATAGAAGAGGACTTGCGCGGATGAAAATATTCACGCGCAATCGACATTTAAAGACCACTTTCGGAAAGGTCGTAGCTGGTTCATGAGGTACACAAATATAAATAACCAAGACATTCCAGAGGTTTTATAAATTGGGATCTTTGTCAAGAGAAGCTGAAGATGGCATTGTCAGCTGATTACTAATTCCGGAATTTTCAGTACTGGAAAGAAAGGTCTGTTAAAAGGATGTAAATGAAAAGGTGAGCATTTCAACTTTCATTCAATACTCGATAAGAACATGACGGCGTTGTACTGATATGGATCGATTAGTACTGTTAAAACCAGTAGCAGTACGATAGTCCAGGTGGGTCAGGAATAAGAAGAGGCCATGTGGGTTTGGAATAAGAAAGTTAATGTGGTTCTGAGAAAAGAGAACCCATGTGTTTTGGAATAAGACATTATGTGGATTTGGAAATAAGAGAGTCCATGTGATTTGGAATGAGAGAGAGTCCATGTGGATTTGGAATAAGAGAGTCCATGTGTGGATTTGGAATAAGAGTTCATATGGATTTGGAATAAGACAGTCCATGTGGATTTGGAATAAGAGAGTTCATATGGATTTGGAATAAGAGAGTCCATATGGATTTGGAATAAAGAGAGTCCATGTGGATTTGGAATAAGAGAGTCCATATGGATTTGGAATAAGAGAGTCCATGTGGATTGGATAAGAGAGTCGATGTGGATTTGGAATGAGAGAGTCCATGTGGATTTGGAATAAGAGAGTCCATGTGGATTTGGAGTAAGAGAGTCCATGTGGATTTGGAATGAGAGAGTCCATGTTGATTTGGGAATGAGGAGTCCATGTGATTTGGATAAGAAAGTCCATGTGGTTTTGGAATAAGAGATCCATGTGGATTTGAATAAGAGAGTTCATATGGATTTGGAATAAGAGAGTCCATATGGATTGGAATAAGAGAGTCCATGTGGATTTGGAATAAGAGAGTCCATATGGATTTGGAATAAGAGAGTCCATGTGGATTTGGGAATAGAGAGAGTCGATGTGGATTTAGAATGAGAGAGTCCATGTGCGATTTGGAATAAGAGAGTCATGTGATTTGAGTAAGAGAGTCCATGTGGATTTGGAATAAGAGAGTCCATGTGGATTTGGAATAAGAGAGTCCATGTGGATTGAAATAAGAGAGTCCATGTGGATTTGAATAAGAGAGTCCATGTGGATTTGGAATAAGAGAGTCCATGTGGATTGGAATAAGAGAGACCAAGTGGATTTGAATAGAGAGTCCATGTGGATTTGGAATGAGAGAGTCCATGTGGTTTTTGGAATGAGAGAGTCCATGTGTTTTGGAATGAGAGAGTCCATGTGAATTTGGAATAAGAGAGTCCATGTGGATTTGGAATAAGAGAGTCCATGTGGATTTGGGAATGAGAGAGTCCATGTGGTTTTGGATAAAGACAGTCCATGTGGATTTGGAATAAGAGAGTTCATATGGATTTTGAATAAGAGAGTCCATATGGATTTGAATAAGAGAGCCATGTGGATTTGGAATAAGAGAGTCCATTGGATTTGGAATAAGAGAGTCCATTGTGGATTGGAAAAGAGAGTCGTGTGGATTTGGAATGAGAGAGTCCATGTGGATTTGGAATAAGAGAGTCCATGTGGATTTGAGTAAGAGAGTCATGTGGATTTGGATAAGGAGATCCATGTGATTGGAATAAGAGAGTCCATGTGGATTTGGAATAAGAGAGTCCATGGATTGGAAGAGAGTCATGTGGATTTGGAATAAGAGAGTCCATGTGGATTTGGAATAAGAGAGTCATGTGGATTTGGAATAAGAGAGTCCATGTGGTTTTGGAATAAGAGAGCCAAGTGATTTGGAATAAGAGAGTCCATGTGGATTTGGAATGAGAGGTCCATGTGGTTTTTGGAATGAGAGAGTCCATGTGAATTTGGAATAAGAGAGTCCATGTTGGATTTGGAATAAGAGATCCATGTGGATTGGAATGAGAGAGTCCATGTGGATTTGGAATAGAGAGTCCATGTGGATTTGCGAATTGAGAGATCCATGTGATTGGAATAAGAGAGTCCATGTGGGTTTTGGAATGAGAGAGAGTCCATGTGATTTGAATAAGAGAGTCCACGTGGATTTGGAATAAGAGAGTCCATGTGGATTTGGAATGAGAGAGTCCATGTGGATTTGGAATAAGAGAGTCCTGTGGATTTGGAATGAGAGAGTCCATGGGATTTGGAATAGAGGTCCATGTGGTTTTGGATGAGAGAGTCCATGTTGAATTTGGAATAGAGAGTCCATGTGGATTTGGAATAGAGAGTCCATCGTGGATTTGGAATAGAGAGTTCATGTGGTCTAGGAATAAGAGAGTCCATGTGGATTTGGAATAAGAGAGTGTCATGTGGTCTGGAATAAGAGAGTCCATGTGGATTTGGAATAAGAGAGTTCTCTGGGATTTGGAATAAGAGAGTCCATGTGGATTTTGGAATAAGACAGTCCATGCGGATTTGGAAAAGAGAGTCCATGTGGATTGTGAATAAGAGAGTCCATGTGGATTTGGAATAGAGAGTCCATGTAGATTTGGAATAGAGAGTCATGTGGATTTTGGAATAAGAGAGTCCATGTGGTTGACAATAAGAGAGTCCATGTGGATTTGAATAAGAGGACACCATGTGTGATTAGGAATAAGAGAGTCCATGTGGTTTTGGAATAAGAGGAGTCCATGTGGATTTGGAAATAAGAGAGTCCATGTGGATTTTGTGCATAAGAGAGTTCATGTGGTCTTGGAATAAGAGAGTCCATGTGGATTTGGAATAAGAGATTCATGTGGATTTGGATAAGAGAGTCTTCATGTGATTTGGAATAAGAGTCCATGGGTGATGATAAGAGAGCCATCATGGATTTGAATAAGATAGTCAGTGGATTGGTAAAAAGCCATGTGGTTGGATAAGAGAGCCATGATTGGAAAAGAGAGTTCATGTGGTCTTGAATAAGAGAGTCCATGGGGAATTTGATCTCTCTCTGGCTGCGGCCACCGCACGTTTCTGTCAATTCAGAGGGCATACGGCCGCCGTATCCTCGCCGTAGAGCAAATGCGACTTAGGCCTAAGGAGTGGGTATATATACCAGTTCTTTTTTTACTGAAATAAAAATATAAGAGTTCGGAATATACCAGTATATATAACTGAATATACTATAACTATA
>CM068967.1:60337075-60352628 GCA_035128595.1 Eptatretus atami
AAATAAGAGAGTTCATATGGATTTTGGAATTAAGAAGAGTCCATATGGATTTGAATAAGAGAGTCCATGTGGCATTTGGAATAAGAAGTCCATATGGGATTTGGAATAAGAGAGTCCATGTGGATTTGGAATAAGGAGAGGTCGATGGCATTAGAATGAGAAGTAGTCCATGTGGATTTGGAAATAAGAGAAGTCCCATGTGGATTGGAGAAGAGTCCATGTGGATTTTGGAATAAGAGAGTCCATGTGGATTGGAATAAGAGAGTCCATGTGGAATTTGAAATAAGAGAGTCCATTGTGGATTTGGAATAAAGAGAGTCCATGTGGATTTGGGAATAGAGAGTCCATGTGGATTTGGAATAAGAGAGACCAAGTGGATTTGGAATAAGAGAGTCCATGTGGGGATTGGAATGAGGAGCCAGTGGTTTTGGAATGAGAGAGTCCATGGGTTTTGGAATGAGAGGAGTCCATGTGAATTTGGAATAAGAGGAGTCCATGTGGATTTGGAATAAGAGACGTCCATGTGGATTGGAATGAGAAGAGTCCATGTGGTTTTGGAATAAGGACAGTCCATGTGGGTTTGGAATAAAGAGAGTTCATAATGGATTTTGGGAATAAGAGAGTCCATATGGATTTGGAATAAGAGAGTCCATGTGGATTTGGAATAAGAGAGTCCATATGGATCTTGGAAATAGAGAGTCCATGTGATTTGGAATAAGAGAGTCGATGTGGATTTGAAATAGAGCAGTCCATGTGGATTGGAATAAGAGAGTCCCATGTGGATTTTGGAGTAAGAGAGTCCCATGGGATTTGGAAAAGAGAGTCCATGTGTATTGGAATAAGAGAAGTCCATGTGGATTTTGGCATAAGAGAGTCCATGTTGGATTTGGAATGAGAGAGTCCATGTGGATTTTGGAATTAAGAGAGTCCATGTGGATTGAATAAGAGAGTCCATGTGGATTTGGAATAAAGAGAGTCCATGTGGGTTTTGGAATAAGAGAGACCAAGTGGATTTGGAATAAGAGAGTCCATGTGGATTTGGAATGAGAGATTTCCATGTGGATTTTTGGAAATGAGAGGCCCATTGTGAAATTTGGAATAAGCAGAGCCATGTGGATTTGGAATAAGAGAGTCCATGTGGATTTGAAAGAGAGTCCATGTTGGATTTTGGAATAAGGAGAGTCCATGTGGATTTGAATGAGAGAGTCCATGTGGATTGGAATAAAGAGAGTCCATGTGGTTTTGGAATGAGAAGAGAACGAGTCCATTGAATTTGGAATAAGAGATCCACGTGGGCATTTGGAGAATAAGAGAGTCCATGTGGATTTGGAATGAGGCAGGTCCATGTTGGATTGGAATAAGAGGAGTCCATGTGGATTTGGAATGAGAGGTCCATGTGGATTTGGAATAAGAGAGTCCATGTTGCGTTTTGCGAATGGAGAGAGTCCATGTGGAATTTGGAAAAGAGAGTCCATGTGGATTTGGAATAAGAGAGTCCAATGTGGATTCTGGATTAAGAGAGTTCATGTGTTAGGAATAAGAGATTCCATGTTGGATTTGGAATAAGAGAGTTCCATGTGCGTCTAGGATAAGAGAGTCCATGTGGATTTGGAATAGAAGAGTTTCCATCTGGATTTGGAATAAGAGAGTCCATTCTGGATTTGCGAATAAGACAGTCCATGCGGATTTGGAATAAGAGAGTCATGTGATTTGAATAGAGATCCATGTGGATTGGAATAGAGAGTCCATGTGGATTTGGAAAGAGCAGTCCAATGTGGATTTGGAAAAGAGAGTCCATGTGGTTTTTGAATAAAAGAGCAGTCCATGTCGGATTTTGAATAAGAGACACCATGTGGATTAGGAATTAAGAGAGTCCATTGTTTTGGAATAAGAGTCCATGTGGTTTGAAAAGAGAGTCCATGTGCGATTTGGCATAAGCAGAGTTCATGTTAAGGTCTTAGGAATAAGAGAGTCCATGTGGATTGGAATAAGAGAGTTCATGTGGATGTGGAATTAAGAGAGTTCATGTGCGATTTGGGAAATAAGAGAGTCCATGTGGATTTGGAATAAGAGAGTCCATCTGGATTTGGAATAAGAGAGTCCATGTTGGATTTGGGAATAAGACAGGCCCTGTGGATTTGGAATAGAGGAGTCCATGTGAGATTGGAATAAGAGAGTTCACTCGTGGTCTGAATAAGAGAGTCCATGTGGATTTTGAATAAGAGAGTTCATCTGGATTGGAATAAGAGAGTCCTTGTGGATTTGGAATAAGACAGGTCCATGTGGATTTGGAATAGAAGAGAGTCCATTGTGGATTTTGGAATAAGATAGTCCATGTGGATTTTGGAATGAGAGAGTTCCATGTGATTTGGAATAAGAGAGTCCATGTGGATTTTGGAATAAGAGGTCCATGTGGATTTTGGAAGAGAGAGTTATGTGAGATTTGGAATAAGAGAGTTCATGGGATGGAATGAGAGAGTCCATGGGTGGGATTTGGAATAAGATAGTCCATGTGGATTTGAAATAAGAGAGTCCTTGTGGGATTCTGGAATAAGAGAGTCATGTGGGATTTTGGAATAAGAGAGTTCATGTGATTTTGCGAATTTAAGAGAGTTCATTGTGTCTTGGAATAAGAGAGTCCATGTGATTTGGAATAAGAGAGTCCATGTGGATTTGGAATAGAGAGTTCATGTTGTCTTGGAATAAGAGAGTCCATGTGGATTTGGAATAAGGAGTCCATGTGGATTTTGGAATAAGAGGAGTCATGTGGGTCTGATAAGAGAGTCCATGTGTATTTGGAATAAGAGAGTCCATGTGGTTTTGGAATTTAAGAGAGGACCAGGGGATTGGAATAAGAGAGATCCATGGGATTGAATAAGAGAGACCAAGTGGGATTTGGAATAAGAGAGTCCATAGTGATTTGAATAAGAGAGTCCATGTGGATTGGAATAAGAGAGTCCATGGATTTGGCGAATAAGAGAGTCACCTGTGGCGGTCTGAATAGAGAAGGTTCATGTGTATTTGGAATAAGAGAGTCCATGGGTGGGGTCCGAATAAGAGAGTCCATGTGGGTCTGAAGAAGAGAGTCCATTGTGGCGGTCTGAAATAAGAGAGTCCATGTACATTTGGAATAAGGAGTCCATGTGTATTTGGAAAAAGAGAGTCCCATTGTGGGGTCTTGAATAAGAGAGTTCCATGTGTATTTGGAATAGAGAGCCATTGCGGCGTTGGAATAAGAGTCCATGTGGGTTTGGAGTACATGAAACGGGGAGACGAAGAAGTAAACCGAATAATTAAAGAGCAAAGATGGAGTCATCAGGAGGAATCTGGATAGGATTCATGTTTCAGCCGCCGCTACTCCGCTGCACTCAAATTCTCTTACTCAAATAAGAGAGTCCATGTGGATTTGGAATAAGAGAGACCAAGTGGATTTGGAAATAAGAGAGTCCATGTGGATTTGGAATAAGAGAGTCCATTGTGGATTTGGAATAAGAGAGTCATTGTGGATTTGGAAATAGGAGAGTCCATGGGTCTGAATAAGAGAGTCCATGTGGGGTCTGGAATAAGGAGAGTCCATGTGGGGTCTGAATAAGAGAGTCCAGTACATTTGGAATAAGAGAAGTCATGTGTATTTGGAATTAAGAGAGTCCATGTGGGGTTGAATAAGAGGCAGTCCATGTTGTTATTTGGAATAAGAGAGCCCATGCGGCGTTGGGATAAGAGAGTCCATGTGGGTTTGAGTAATGAAACGGGAGACGAAAAGTAAACCGAATTAATTAAAGAGCAAAAGATGGAGTCATCAGGAGGAATCTGATAGGATTCATGTTCAGCCGCCGCTACTCCGCTGCACTCAAATCTCTCCTTACCTCCAAATAAAGAAGTTCATGTAGGATTTGAGAGCAGTAATGAAAGAGATTTCATGTACATTTGGAAAAGAGAGTCCATTTGATTTAGAGAAGGAGTTGTCCATGTGTTTTATTGAATTTGAAAGTCTCTGTGAATTGTTAATCAGAATAATGTGGCTTTGAAATGGAGTTAGTCCAATGCGGTTGCCAGGCAGCTTGGCATCTTTGCATTCCCCTGCTGGCGGTGCATTATTCAGCGCAGCCATTCCAGTACATTACGAAGCATTACCGTACCATATTAAGCAGTGCAATGACCATAAATAATAATAATGGGTTTGCGTTCAAATCCCACCAGCCAAGCTGTTTAATAAATGAGTGGTAAAATTATCCTTGTCTTGATGGCTCCAGTGACATTGGTGCCCCTGTGCTTTCAATGAAATCAAAAGCAGAAATATTTAACGATGCGTTTCACTGCATTTGTCTGAAGGGCAGATGAGAAGCGAGAAGGGAAAAAAGCAAAAAAAAAACCCCCATAATTCAAATTCATCTTCCCACCATTCGTCCGTACGACGGACTACATGGACGTCGTACCTCTCTTCGGCTATAAATTTTTGTTTTTGTTCGGGAGGGCTCTCTGTGGAGAAGATCTTGTTTTTGGTCTGATTGGCGCTCAGAAATTTCAGTGCCAAGAAGATCCCTTGGCATTGCGGAATGCAAGAAAAAACTTGCTCTGGGAAAAGGTATCCACGAACACGCATTCTAACAACATTTGGTTATTGCTCAGGTCTCCTTGGTATTGATTTGAATCAAGCAACTACGTTGCCTCACTTTTAGGCGAGTAAGGCAGTTTCACGTCATCTCCACATGTAAAACGTAAACATGATTCATGAGACAGCCAGCTGCCGGCTGCCTTATGCAAGAAGGATGACCCCCTGACCGCAGGCACAACATGCCGAGCAAGCATGCAAAGATAACTGCTGAGCCTTCTTGGCAAAGTAGACTTCAGGACTTGTTTGGAGATGGCTCGAATTGTGCAATATGGAGCATGCTCTCCCCCTTGCAGGTGCCATTTGACTACCACAGAGAAATGCATCTGGCAGAGGAGGATCCACTATACATTTTTCAGCTTTCTATTTGAAGTATGCCTCAAGAATGCACTTTGGTAAATCATTTGTCGGCTGGCAGAGGAAGCTTTTCATCGTTGCGTTTGTCCCCAATAATGATTCGGTTTCCACCGATCAGTGGGAAAGGTCAGTGCATCCCCAATCTCTGAGAATGATGCTTCATTGCAGCGATCGTACTGAGAAGGGCCTCAAATGCCAATCACCAGGAATGTAGTGGGTGAGTGAATGGAGGCTAAAACGAGTCTCACTATATTAGAGTTGAAACTGTATGGCAAAACATTCATTGAAGACTAGGAAAGCATTCCCTGGAAGTCGTGAGCACAATAAACGTAAACAACATGCCAAGCTGGGCAAAACAGCCACAAAGTTTTGCTCCCGAGTCACGTTGAAGCTGCTTACACCTCACAACCATGGAGAAATTGGTGAAACATTGTGGAAAGTTTTCAAGTGGGCAATCTAAAAACCCCTTCTCCTGAAGCTGATCTCCAGAAGTATTGATTTGACGGAATGAAGGGAATATTTAAACTGAAATTTCAATTCTTGTGAACAGCAGTTTATGATATATACAGTAATTAAGAGTTATTCCTTCTTTCCACAAGCTTGCTTGAACTGGACAGTGGATTTATAAAATGATTCAAAATAAAGAGGTCTTTAATGAGGGAAGGCTTGGGGTCAAATTACTTAGCATAATCTCAGACTTTAGCTGTTCTAGCCTGGTTTGATTCCCGACCCAGCAATAAACTATCATCCAGGTGGTTTTACAGGCATCAAACGCGTGTTGCAGTCTCTCGGATGGACGTTATAACTTGGTGTCTCATCTGTTGCCAGTAGTTTGGCGAATGTTGAAGGATCTCATGGTGTTCTTCACAAAGAGTAGTTAATCTCAAGGACTCTGGCTAAATTCTGAAATTTCCTGCTCATAGCCTACAGATGCACAATATCACACCCACAGCCATTCCTAGTAATTGTACAAGCTCTGTGGCCATGTGCTGCACACAAACGAATATAAGCAGAAGATTTTGGTTTGAATGTGAAAATTTAGCATTTATATAGAGCTCATAAAATGACAAGGCTGGCTCGTTATATAAGTACATGTGTATATGGTTCACACCACAAACTAGCTTGCTCTGACAAGAAAGAAAAAAAAAAGCAGGATTTTTCATATGACAGGTCGGGGTCGAGGGACAAGAGGCCAGGCTGCGGCCTCATTATGTACCAAAAGTGTTATGTGATGAGCGTAGCGTGTTTTTTTCTGCAAACCTTGTATTCACCGCGGTTTCCATAAAGTCAGACCAGAGACATGCCCTCAAAAGGGCCATTGTAAGAACCGGGGCAATGCAACGGTGACCTTCATCCACAACTTGTCATTCGGTGAAAAGCAAACTAGCCATTTTAACGGCAAATACAACATTCATAATAGTGACAATACGTGCTCAGTGTTTGCTACTTGCACTGATGTTTCCATGATCACCTTAAAAATCCAAGTCTGCTGAAATAAACTCGTATCGACACCGAGAACATTCACCCGGTTAGGTATAACACACACACCACAACCACACACCACACACACACACACACACAACCACACACACACACACACACACACACACACTGTATATTAGTTCTTGGCCGATATTGGCAATTTGTTCCGTAATCGGCAGATCGGAAGTCAGTTGTATCTCCAGACTACAGTACGTTACTGTATACAACCCAAAGATCTGAGATAGCTTTCACGTTGCTTTGGGGGAATTTTTAATTTAAAAAATATTAAAATAACTTTGCATTATCGACGTTCAGGGAGAGATGCTTAAAACATTAATCTTTATAAACAGCTGGGGCCAATTCATAATGCGATGGGTGGAAAAAAAATTTGGCTCAATTTACGAAAAACACATTAATATTGGTGAAAGGCTCGGAAATCGCAGTCTGTTTTTCAAATATATTTTTGCTTTGAAACTCACAAAGCTGAAACATATACCCTTTGTATAGCATAAACCGAATTTGTATTAAAATAACCAATTGCATTTCAAACAGTCACGAGAACAAAGGAAAACATGATCACTCGTACGCTGCTGAGGTTTTAAAGTTAAAACCTCCACCACCCACCATCATCATAAGATGCGGATGAAAACTTTTGCCACCACTGGCGCCCATAACCAAGCATGCAGACATGCACACACATCTGCAAAGAGTCTCCTTAAATCCAAATCTACCCATATGTACCTCGTCCATATGTGCTGTCTACGTACCTCTACCTTGGAGCAACTGCCGACTGTACATTCCGATCGCGGACATGAACTGTACCGCTATCGAATGTAAGGCACGCGGCAAGTGGCAAAAAGCAATCCAGGAAGCACTTCCAATGAAATGGCTAATAGGGAATGGCTGCCTTGGCAAGCGATATCAAGCTAATTGGTCGCGTCACCTACCCAACAAAAACTGAACATCGCCCAATTCTTAACATTTTCAGATTTCACTCCAGATTTTTGAGTTATTTATTTCACATGATCCGATCTTCCAAACTCAAATTATATTTCGATTTATACCACTTGAATTCGTCCATGACTGTAGATTGTGGAAAATCGCATCATATAATGGCATGAAATCGCTCCAAGCTCCTCATTTGAAAAGTATAGTACTTACAAAAGTGATGTATACATCAATTTGTCGGTATTTAGATGAAGCATTCGATGACATGAGTGATGAAAGTGAAAAAGAAATATTTTGAGCCCTTTTTCGTTGAACCATTGCGGCCTGTTTCAAAGTCAAGGCAATGTTGAGCAGGCCCAAACAAAATGGCGAAATTAAGACCCCAGTGAGGGAGAGTAAGATGGCCAAGGATGTGCCTTGTAAAGAATATAATTAAATAACGCCATTGATTATCTTCAAAATGGGTGTTTTAATTAACCCAAACACCCAATTTTCAATCATGCACCTTCCTTAGAGTTTCCTTAGTATGCATGCAAAGTTTCAGGGCTGCTACGTTTCATGGTTTAGGAGTTATGGAGGAGACACACACACTGACACACACACACACACACACACACACACACACACACACACACACTGACACACACACACACACACACACACACACACACATTGACATGTAATTATTACAGGTTGGGTTCATTGTCTGTCCAGACCATAACATTTTTTTTTTTACCAATGGAGCTTTTGGAATCAAATCATCAACAAACCTATATTATGAGAACATGGAGAACACAAATAAAATGAACAATTTTTTTGAACTATGGTTTCCGTCCAGTTTATTTTGATGTCAGTTTAATGGGATGTCCAAAGTGGATGCGGTTGGGATTTGCATTTTGAGATGATTTATAGTTATCATGTTGTTATTTGTTCACCAGAAATGTGAGAGAAGCACAAAACAGCCTTTCAGAATATGCAATAATTTCAAATCAGCGTACGCTTAGAGAGAGAATAATGATTATTGACTGCCTCACCTCGACACTTACAATTTTATGGAGATGCGGACATTGGTTCTTCTACCTTTAGCTTGGGTCGATCCTCAGGGGAGTTCAGATTTGCTGTAAGCGATAAGGTAAACGAGTTTAGTTTCAGATGCCAGAGTGGAAAATACCCATTTTCAAAAGCCGACCCTTGATAAGTTGCTAAAGATAACGTCGTTTCACTGATATCAGGTGATATATTATTTCGCACAGATATTGTTCTCTTGTATAAACAGAAGGAATTGCTGTACTTGCAACCAATTACTTTTCCCTTGGAACAATGTTCTCATTAATTTAATGTCTCCAACTTTTCTGTTCATACTTTGAGTGTGGCTGTCATTTACTTTTCTCCTTCATTCTTTACCACCGCTGTGAATGAACCACATTTCAATTATGTAAGACTTGCTTCCACCTCCCACTTTAACCACAAATAAAACCAAGCAATTAAGAATCATCTCAACTTGCTTTCCATTGCTCATCAATTGTTGTGTAACAATCACATGAAAGGTTACCTTTTGTTTTCAAAATCTTGAACCCCCTCCTACCAGCTAAGGAGGAAACAGATTGTCCACATTGTATTACCAAATGTATCGGTGCAGCACACACAAAATTGAAATGCATCCTCTGAATCTGCACCTGCCTGAACACTGAAGTGTCAAAATAATATTGAATAAATAACCATTGAGAAGGCCAAAATGACGATCCTGTTAATTCCTTCATAGCACATGATTATTACCTCACTTGCTTTCAACTTGCTCATCGGAAACAGATAAGGTGGATCACCAGATTAAGATTGGGTTACTTAGATTTTAGTAAAGCATCATGAAGATTGTTGGAGCTAAGATTAAATCATAAATGAGTTTAGCCATAAACATATGAACAGAGTGAAAGTGAGGAGGGAAACACACACCAACAACATGGTAGAGGGACATAAACAGAGGAACACATGGAGGAAGAATGGAAGAGGGGAGGAAACACCGAAAAATAAACGACTGAACACAAACATCGACAATTTACAGCTGCAGCCAAAATTAACTTGGGAGTGCAACACAGCAATGATGGGCCACACGGCTTCCTCGTTCCTTTAACGTCATTACACGGTCGTGTAGCCACTCGTTTCGATCATTTAGTCCATTGGAGACTAAGACCCTTTCCCTTTGCATATTAGTTTCCATTTGCATCCAGGAAAATAAATATTTAAATGCAACAGGTTCGATTCCAAACAGAGCATGCACCTTCAAATATCAGGTGCAGTCCAAAGTCCGCCCCTTCACCAGCGGAGGGAGGCACTCGATACATGATTTTTCAACACCCAAAACGCTTGTAAAATAGCCAAATCATAACAAACTGAAATAAAATTGATATTGCCATGTTCAGGACCCGGGTCCAAAATAATATGTTGTATATATATATTATTTCATCATCGTCATATCTTGTTCTTTTAGAGTTTGAGATATTTTTATTTTTGTCTCAATTGACACATTTCGGTCAAACAGACATTGTCCGAAGCACCGAAAAGGGGCTGTTGTTCACCAGAAAGATATCATGCTCCGAAAACTGGAAGATTTCGCATCTCCGAGAAGCAGAAGTTTTTTTGATGTCCTGCATTTTGAACTCTAACTTTCTGCACAAAGACCCGGATCAATGGGAAACTGAAGATAGTTTCGTACAGAGCCGTACTATCGTCAGCAAGCTGAAAGTTGTGAATGACTGTGCAGAGCATGGTGTAGCCCTGGCGACCGAGTACAACAGTCTTATTACGTACGATGAGGAGCAAAAGCAGTACCATCTTACAAGCGGTAACTGATTCACCGAAAACGATTCCTGGACTGTAAGAAAATCAACTTTGAACAAGTGAACTTATAGCTCTTGTCCCGTCTGTTCAAAGACTCTGTCTGCAAACTGCGGAGTTCGAAAAACGCGAAAAATACATAAAATCTTGATTTTTTAGACTTTCAAGTTTCACTGAGACAGACTGGAAAAATCTTGCCAAGTTCAACAATATTTTTCTGCAGTATTTCAGATTCTAATACACCAGAAAACATCATACATTACATGTTAATGTCATTTTGGCATAAGATTAAAAAAAGAAAAATATAAAATTAATTTTTTTTTTCAAATTTCGTATGGACGGGTAGCAACCCCTAAAATATTTTTGGGTTATATTTTATTTTTCTCATAAATATCAACGTAAATTCGGGTTAGCCCCTTGAATTTCTTGAAAAAAATAAAATAAGGACAGCCCTAATATATATATATATATATATATATTATATATATAACATACATACATACAGACACACACATATATATATATATATATATATATATATTATTATATATATATATATATATATATATATATAATAATATACTTTCCATTTTCAGTGATGGACTACACAAATCCTGTTCAACTTTCAAGTTAATAGGATGTAAATTGACAATTTTTGAGTTGAAAATTTTATGATTTTAGTAGTTTGACCTTGAGTTGACCTTTGACCTTTTGATCTCAAAAATAGTGTTTCCCAATTCAGTCAGCAATATACCCATGAAATTGCTGTTTAATATACAAATCAATCAGATGAAAATTGACGATTTTTCAGATAAAAATTTGATGATTTTAGAAGTTTGATGTTGAGTTGACATTTGACCTCAAAATAGTTAGTTTCCCAATTCCTTGGTGCAATATGAAATCTTGTTCAAATTTCAAATCAATCGGTATGAACAAATGACGATTTTCGATATTTGACATCAAGATAACAAAATCAATAGGCTTCTCAGATGAGACGACCTCGACAACTTGGTAATGTTTTATGAGGATCGGTTTAGAATTGTGACCTGTAGGTGATAAACAGACAGACAAACAGACAGACCGAATAACAAGAAGAATACGTCATGCAGAGCACGATACTTATAAAATCCACCCCCCTCTCCAAGTGTTGCCACAGATACATCAAATTGTCCATTTCATTAAGATTAAAATAGCCAATCTTAATCAAAGTTCAGGTCAATCTGATGAAAAATTTACTATTTTTCAGATTGAAATTGATGATTTTTAGAAGTTTGACCTTGAGTTGTCTTTTGACCTTTTGACCTTAAAAAAGTTAGTTTCCAATTCAGTGATGCAATCTGCAAATCTGTTCAAATTTCCCAGTCAATCGGATTAACAATGACGATTTTAGAAATTTGACATCAAGATAACAAAATCAATAGGCTTCTCAGATGAGACTACCTCTACGATCTCTACAATTGGTAATGTTTCATGACGATCATGTTGAATTGTGACCTGTTGTTGATAAACAGACAACAAACAGACAGACAGAATAACCAAGAAAAAGACGTCATGCAGAGCACGATACTTGCAAAATCCACCCCCTCTCCAAAAGTTGCCATAGATACATCAAATTGTCCATTTCATTAAGATTAAAATAGCCAATCTTAATCAAAGTTCAGGTCATCTGATGAAAATTGAATATTTTTCAGATTGAAATTGATGATTTTTAGAAGTTTGACCTTGAGTTGATGTTTGATTTTTTTGACCTCAAAAATAATTGGTGATTGAATTCAGTGACCAAATATGCAAATCCTCTTCAAATTTCAAGTCATTCAGATGGAAAATTGAGGATTTAGAAATTTCACCGAAGTTTTTGAGCTTTGGCCAATGACTTTTGGAATATATTTGACCTCAAGAATAATTGGCTGGTTGAATTCATTGAACTGAAATACAAATTATCTTAAATTTCAAGTCAATCAGATGAAAATTGAGATTTTAGAAATTCCACCTAAGTTGTGACCTTTGGCATGTGTTGACCTTTTGTTCAATGTTGACCTCAAAAATAGATTTCAAGACAATCGGATGAAAATTGTGGATTTTATAAATCTCACCAATGTTGTTGACCTTTGCCTATGTTGACCTTTTTGGCCAATTTTGACCTAAGATAAATTGGTTGACCTTCGGCATATTTGACCTTTTGACCAAAATCAAGAGGCTTCTTGCTCTGCCAACTCTACCATGTGGTGAAAGTTTCGTGATGATCGATTTAAATTTTGACGTGTCGGTGATTGACAGACAGACAAAAGAAAAACAGGACAGAATAACAAAATCGACTGCCCAATATACTTTGAAAAATCTTCGATTTGCAAGTAACAAACAAACAAACAGACAGAAAGGGGTTGAAAATATAAACTCCTTCACGTTCTGTGGTGGAGGTAATAATACCAGGGGAGGCCCTTCTGACACAATAAAGGCAACATGACATTATGGGTCATGCCGGATGCGCACCACTTCGCTTCCAATTCTGGATAGCTTCTGCAGGCTCCACTCGAGGTCAATTTCAAAAACACCACGCTTAATTCACATGAAACCCACTCACGTTGAGATAGAAGCCAGCAACAGCCACAGCATGTGCATGCACACGCACACAATAAAATGTTTATAAACGCAATGACCAAAGTACACAAGTTTTATCAAATAACAGATGATAAAGGTGTTCTAACCGGCATGGGAAGCAAAGTGAAGCTGATGTTTTGGCATTTAGCCCTTGTTTGGAGCAAATGTTCAGAATACTGTGCTTTAAGATAATTAAATTGTCATAAATTACAATAAGAGCTTTCGCTTTCATGAAGGGCTAACCTTTGCCAACCTTCATTTTGTTAAACCTATCATTCAAATTGTCCACCAATGCACAACGAGCCTTGACAAAACTAGTACATTATTTTTTTCTGTTCAAAAGTAGTTTGGTGATGGCTGAAATGACTTGCTTTCATACATTTTGATTGTCTCAAAGGGTAATCAAGGTTCAATAGTTTTCTTCCCTCATTGGAAGGCTGGTCCATCATCTAGAGGTGAATGCTCGATGGTTCTTATTGCATGAAAATTATTTGCCTTTGACTCGCTCCAAAAGTCCCCAAAGTCGATTTGCCCGAGTGATATATTTGCATGTCGAGGAAGGTTGCCCGAGGTGCGAGACTGTAATTTTTCTTTAAAAGTCATTGACAATTGTACGAAATTTTAAAGTAATAAAATCAGAAGATAGAAAGCTCTTATGTAAAATACTTTAAATTATCCTCGACTGCAGTGACTGCTGAGGAAATATTATCACGTTCTGTCCTTGGGCCACCGTCGCCGATTGAAGAATCATGTTCCAACATGTATCAACATGCTCTGCAAATGGTATAACAGGCGAACCCCCTCTCCCACGCACACACGTATTCGCAAAGATTGTGTGTTATTGTAAAAGTGATTAAGCGAGATTTGCTGAAGGTGTTATACATTATTCCCACACCCACACACACACACACACACACACACACACACACACACACACACACACACACACACACACACACACACACACACATTGATATGTGATTATACGTATTATATACTAAATAGACACTGATTATACACATTATGTCTTATACATATTCTATACACACTGATACATATTATATAAGCACATATTATAACATGTTATACCTATTGTATACACACAAATTTTCCACACTGATTAGGATTTTTTTTTTTTAAAAAAAAGAAGGAGGCTCTTATTATTTGTTATTTGTTAGAATTTATATATTTTTCAAAAGGCCGCTGGCTATTAGTACCTGAAAATCATGTACCTGACACGCCACTTGTTTTTTACCCCCAAATAAATATGACGTAGGTCACATACCTGACACGTAACGTCCACACTCACTAAGCCTATTAAAAATACAATCTACAGTTCTAAACAAATATATAATAATTGTAAGTGGAACACAAAAAGAACTACACACTTCTGCATATTAAAATTATTTGCTCTTGCCATCTTAATATATAGATCTACAGTAAAGATTTATTATCACAGATTTAATTTTTGGGATGTGGACTCACCAGCACTCCCCCGTCCAATGCGGTCGAAGCTCGTGGAGTTATAAAAACTCAGCATCGACTTGGGGAAAATGATCGATTCAAAGAATGGTGAAGAGTCGTACTCAAAGATATGGATTTATAAATTGGTGTCGAACCGCTTCAATATACCGTATGTCCTTCCTTCTTTTCCGACACAGGTGCGATTGTTTTTTCTTGTGATGTTTGAAAAAAATAGCAATAACAAAAACAAAGTAGCAGTACATTCAAAGTACACTGTCCCCATGCAAAAAAAAATAACAAATCCTCCAGGGGCAACATCGCCGGGTGCCTTCGGTGCCGGCGATGATGCCTTGCAGCACATGGAGTCAGGATTGGGAGGGAGCATGCCACAATAATTGATTGATTAATTGATAATTGCATAATTGAAAAATAATTGTAAAATAATTAATTTCTTAATCAATTGGCTAATAGCACATCAAAACCACCACTGTTTCATCCGAATCTGTAACTTTTTGAAAATTAAGTAATTAGTCGAAAAATTAATAATTCATCGATTAGTTGATTAATCAATAAATCAAAAATACCCTTCATAGCCAAATAGCTTGGTCACAGTCATGCCAAAATATCGGCTTCCAAGCTCAAAATATGCCTGAGATATTGCCAGGATGAGAAATAAATAAATAAATAAACAATCGATAATAATTAAGTAATTAATACATAACAATGAAGTATATATTGCCAAAGTACATCTTCACTTTTGTCCCCAAATTTTAGTTTCCTAGCTTAAAGGATGGCTGAGATATCGCACAGACAAACAAACAAGAAGAAGACATCGTGCAGAGCACGACACTTGCAAAATCCATAAAACAAATTTGAACTCAAAAATAATTGGTGGTTGAATTCAACGACCAAATATGCAACTCCTCTTCAAATTTCAAGTCGGTTGAAAATTGACAATTTTAGAAAGTCGGCCTATGTTGTCCTTTTGGCCTGTGATGACCTCGAAAATAATTGGTGGTTGAATTCAACGACCAGGAAAAAAAAAATCCTCTTCAAATTTCAACTCAATGGGATGAAAATTGAGGATTTTAGAAATACCACATTAGTTGTTGACTTTGGACTGATGTTGACCTTTTGGTTTACGTTGACCTCAAATATAATTGGCTGGTTAAATTAAATGACCTGAAATATAAATCCTCTTCAAATTTTTCTTTTTCTCTCCTGTTCTTTTTCTGGTTTTCATCAATGATCTCTCCGACT
>CM068967.1:60362398-60374765 GCA_035128595.1 Eptatretus atami
GGGGTGGGTGGGGGGGGAGTCTGGGAGGGAGCGGAATGAGTGGAGTGGGGGGGGAGGCCGGAGGGAGGGGAAGGGTGGAGTGGGGGGGGGAGTCTGGATGGAGCGGAAGGGTGGAGTGGGGGGGGGTGAGGCCGGAGGGAGGGAAGGGGTGGAGTGGGGGGGGGAGTCTGACGGAGCGGAAGGGGTGGAGTGGGGGGGTGGAGGCCGGAGGGACGGAAGGGGTGGAGTGGGGGGGATGCCGGAGGGAGCGGAAGGGGTGGAGTGGGGGAAGGCCAGAGAGGGGAAGGAGTGGATTGTGAGAGGGTGGAGTCCGGAGGGAGGGAAGGGGTGGAGTGGGGGGAAGGCCTGAGGGAGGGAGGGGTGGGTGGGGGGGGGGGTGGAGTCCAGAGGGAGGGGAAGGGATAGGGTGGGGTTGGGGTGGATGAGGCAGGGTGGGGTGAGGCAGGGTAGGGGATGGGCATGGTAGGGAGGGAAGGGGCAGAGAAGGGACCGCGTTGCCTGGCAACGCTGGGCACCCCTGCGAGTTACACAACAATGGACCCATGCACATGCACACAGGCCCAGGCTCTCTCAGCAATCAAACTGTATTTACAATAAATTAAAGGGGTTTCTGCGTCCATAATCGTTTTTTACTTTGCTGTTCATCATCCAACAAATCATCATGCATGCCTCCCAGTTTTATCACCTTTTTCCAAGATCTTCACATTTGCTCCTTTTATTACACATCCTGTATGAAACCGTTTTTGAAACCACAATCTGGGACTCAATGAGGCAGTATTTAGAAAGGTTTCATTTGATTAACGGTCTGCTCGCACAAGTTCATGAAGGTTCTGTCATATCTAACAACCAAATCAGAGTTTCACAAAGACATCACGAGTCGGGTACATAGTGGTCGTGAAATAGATATTTGGTTCTCTAGATATTAAAAAGGCTTGCGATGAGTTACTACTGAGGGAGGCGATGAGCTTAAGGAGAGAGAGAGAGAGAGAGAGAGAGAGGAGGAGAGAGAGAGAGAAGAGGAGAGAGAGAGAGAGAAGAGAGAGAGAGAGAGAGAGAGAGAGAGAGACAGAGAGAGAGGAGAGAGAGAGAGAGAGAGAGAGAGAGAGAGAGAGAGAGAGAGAGAGAGAGAGACAGAGAGAGAGAGAGAGAGAGAGACAGAGAGAGAGAGAGAGAGAGAGACGAGAGAGAGAGAGAGACAGAGAGAGAGAGAGAGAGAGAGAGAGAGAGAGAGAGAGAGAGAGAGAGAGAGAGACAGAGAGACAGAGAGAGAGAGAGAGAGAGAGAGAGAGAGAGAGAGAGAGAGACACAGAGAGACAGAGAGACAGAGAGAGAGAGAAGAGAGAAGAGAGAGAGGAGAGAGAGAGAGAGAGAGAGAGACACACACACAGAGAACAGAGAGAACAATATGGGGCAGGAAAGCTGATTGGATGGAGAATTGGTTCAGTCACAGGTAAGAGAAATTACTAGTTAATGGAGATGTACAGTGATGGAAGGCAGTATTACGAATGGCATACCGCAGAGGTCATTGCTGGTTCAATGTCTGTTTGTAATTTAGACAAGTTATATGTTTGAATGAGTGAGGGTTCGTTTAAATCTAAATATGCAGACAGCACAAAGCTACACTGGACAGCTGGTGAGAGGAGAAGAGCAGGTGTGGCATCGTTTGCAATTGGGAGTTTTCGAGAATGAACCACGAAACAGAAGATTGGATTTTAATGTCGGTAAAGGTAATTCAGGAGCGTGTATAAACAACAATGAAGGAGATAATTTTCCAAATGGAGAGATCCTGAAAAGATAATTTATGAAAAAATGTGCCGAGAGCACCCAAGAAGAGAGCGGTTGGTATCAGGTGTGCACAATTTAGGAAAACATAATATTTGCATGTATTGGTCAGGATGATCAGGGATGTTGGTGGGAATTCTCATTACATGATGATATTTTAATGAAGATTCTCCATCAAACAAGCCTTATGAAGCTGTCACTACAGCTAGAGAGCAGGATTCGTGCGATTGTTTAGTATGGCAGTTCAACCAACATCCAACCCTCAACCCCCCAACCCTTCTACATTCATTCACAATGCTGTGACCATGAATTCAAGTAAAATTTACTAACGCCTTTAGGATTCATGTACAAGTGCAATTACACGTTCCAATTCCCCATTTACTTGTGCAAGATAACATCACCAAATGTTGGTCTGGCGTGCTCTTCTATGACCTATTGAAACTCCAAAGAAGGGTCCATATTGAGATAAAAGAATGCAGAATGTAGCCGTGGGTGGTCCTATTGAAAATGTAATTGAAAAATATTTCTGCAAAAAAAATAGAATGTGCTCTGCAATGGAATCCAATAGTATCGTGCAGATATTATGGAGCACATACTGTACCTTCGAGTTGTCTCGTCTGGTTTCAATTCACATCGCTCATCCTTCAGACAGGCAGTGTGTGGCCTCTTCCCTCTCTTCAGACCTTAAAAAACATCACAAGCTGATCAAATACTTGGAATATGTCTTTCATTCCTGAGAAATCTCACACTCTCAGCATCTCTCTCTCCGAAAGGACCGTCTGGCAAACCCTCCTATTTACTTTCTTAACAATCCTCTTGAGGAGGTTCAGTCACTCAAACTCCTTGGTCTCACGATCAGCCGTGATCCTTCTTGGGCAAACCACATTTAAACGTTGGCCACTAAAGCCAGTCTTTCCAACTGATCATCTTGCATCATACAGTCCTTTCTTGGCCCAGCTGGATTCCCATCCACCAAAAAAGTCATCATCCACAGCTTGGTGGAGTACTGCTCTCCCCTTTGGACTGCCGTTTCTGCCTTACGCCTTCCTCAGCTTGACACCGTGGAAACCAAGAACTTAAAAGATCATTGGAATCTCCCACACTGAAACTGAGTCTATCGGCCTATTATTTCCCATTGGGAACAGGTTGGAGGTCTGTCTGTCTTTTACCATCTCCTTTCTGGTCTTGCACCCACTGCACTGTTCTCACCATGCTTCGTCCACCCAAAGTTTCTGCAGGGCTCACACGGTCCACCATCAACCCCCTTCAGGTGAAACTACCGAAATCCAGGATCACTGATCACCTCCACTCATTAGTCCCTCTTTTTTTCCCACCAGTGAAACCAACTTTTACATTCTCTTGACCCTCATTCTTCCCTCAACGTCTTCAAGACGGCTCTTCACCACCATCTCAGATCATCCCCTATCGAAAGATGTGATCTTTTCTACCCCAGTTAACCCCCACACCAATTATTTGTGCAAGTCCCCATCCATTTTGTCCTTCAACTCTACGATTGGTGTCCCCCCCCCCGCCCCCCCACTCTCTTTTGACTGTTTCTTTTGTTCTGTTACATCCTGATCCCTTCAATGCTCTAGCTCTTTCACGAGCCTTTACTCTGTATACCAAAAAAGGAGAAGAAAAAAACTCATTCTTGGTGAACAACTTGCTGCAAACGTCATCTCCAAACTTTCTTTAGTCACAGAAACACTCATATTTATGTGAACCAGTAAGTAGCCGTGTCCGACACTAAGAAAGTATATTTCAGGTGTATTGCACCCTTGAGGCACATCATGGGAATACGAGGAACTCCCTGGCAGCTGGTAGCTTGGAGTACATGATTATTTCTGTTTTTATTTCTTGTGTCCAGCCAATGTAGACATTGTTGCTAAAAAGTAATTTGTGACAAAACCAGACGTTGCTCCACTGCAAAGCTCTATGAGCCTGACTTTCCACATCTTGATCTCAACTGATGCACATCCCAGTAAGGGCATGGAAAGGAGGGAGGGGCGAGAGAATTACGCCAATAAATGACCTATCCTGCCATCCTGCATTGCAATTAATACCCAAGAGTAATTAAGATAGTGGAGGCATGGAAAGGAATGTGAATTAATTAAGGGTTGGCATGTTGCCCATTTGTGCATGAATCTCAAGATGCAGGAATCCCAAGTTCAAATCCCATATGCTGTGTTGATTTGCCCATTGTCTCTGAAAGATTTTGACCTTCATTTTTTGTGCACAAGGTCAAGGCTCGTGGAATAGCTTTGAAGACTAAACGGACCATGATGCAACACACCAAAAGGAACAGTGGAGAGAGAAGTGGGAAACAACAACAGCAGGGTTGAAGGACAACATAGAGGGAGACATGGACAAACAGTGGGTATCGGGAAGAATGAGGAGTAGGGGAAGAAGCATGGGTTGGACAAGATGGATACAGAAGCAAACACTCAGGAAGGAAGAGCTGGAAATTTGGAAGAAGGTGGAGGTGGGGGTATGGGGATTAACTGAGGTAGAAAAGATCATGGTTTTGGATGGGGGCTAATCTGAGATGATGGCAAACAGCTATCTTGATGATTTGCAGGAAGAATGACACTGAAGAGAATGTGGAAATTGGTTCCAAGGATGAGGGGAAAAAAAAGAGGAACAATGAGTGGAGGTGAGGAGGTTTCATATCGCATTCGATTGACCACCAACTCCACATTCAAGGATTACGTGGATAAGTTTTGCTCCTTCATCCAGGCTCAACTGACGAACTGCAATGCAATTGGATGTGATCTTCAATCACTACTTTGAGGAGAGTGTGAATGGAATGATGAGACATGAGAGGAACCGGAATGAGACAACACGTGACAGCGAAGGTTAGATTTCCGCCGAACTTTGCGGGTTCCTTGAGAGACTCGAACAACAAGGAAGAGTTGAACCATCTACTTGCCACAGCTGGATTCAAGATCCAAATCACAACACACAAAGCCCTCTTCCTCATTGGTCATCCACATTGGATCAAGTAAGTGTACAGATGGAGGGAGACTGGAATCACGAAGAGGTGGACAGCCAGATTATGGTCCACCTCATGAATGCGGTCTGACAGGGGCGACTTCCGTGGGAATCCGAACAGGGGACAGTGACATGGTGCGATTGTGTGTGGTCAGAACTATTGGTTCGTCAATGGGGTAGCAATTTGGATTCAGTTCATCGCTGGTAGAAATGGTACTTAGGTCAAAGAGCTCTGCGTTTCTCTCGGACCGATGGCAAAAGCTTTCACTCTCTTCCATGCATTCACTGGCTGTGATGTTTTGTCTCCCTTTTGAGGAAAAGGCAAGGTATCCTTTGCTAACACCTTGAAAAGGAACCCCTGGTTCACGCAAATGTTCCGACAAGTGGAACACTTCATGGAGGTTGAGGAGGATCCTGATCTCTTGGAGAAATCCAGAAGTTCGTCATCAAGGTGAATGACTCAAGAGAAGAAGAGACACACGACAACATCTTCAGGAAGAAGGCATTCTGCCAAGGAAAGAGGGATGTGACTCAAATTCTCCCACAAAAGATGCCCTTCCCCAATACACCCGGCGCTCCTCTTCCAGGCCAGCATTTGGATGTCCTCCCATCACCAATTACTCCAAGTGGTGTCCCCAGCCATGTTTGGGTGGCAGAAGAAGTAATGGGGGAAAGAATGGGAACTGCAGTGGATAACAAAGCCCACTCTCTCAAAAGCGGCAAAGGCATTTATCCAATGCGCCTGTAAGGCAGGGTGTGACACAGCCATGTGTCACTGCAAGAAGGAAGAAGTGGGGTGCTCAAACCTCTGCCAATGCTGTCAATGAGGCTTACACGTGAATTCATGATTAAATTTGTAATACCGATTTTTCCTTTTGTTGTCTGAGAATATGTTACAACATTGAAATTCATCCAAACATAAATGAAAGTTTGCATTAATGAAATGATGAGTTTTGCTAATCGAATAAATAAGATTCTTCAGATGTCTGTCTGTCTGTCTGCGTTTTTTTGCAAGGACCACTGGACTGACAAGCACCAAATTTGGAACACAGCCTAAGTCCGATCCAGGGATTGTCCTAAGGGTATTTTCATCCACCACGTGAGCCTTTAATGATCACTTTTCTGGCCTTTTAATTTATATGCAATCTCATTGGTTAACAGATATCACGTGACATATAACAGGGCCAAAGGCCAGCACACCTAATTGGTCGAGCTGTGTCTTCCACCCATTGGCTCACTGCACAGCTGGCCTTACTCCACGCACAATTGGAACCTAACTAAATATATAACATTGCATAAGTATTTCCTAATTCTTCCCGTTCGTGGAACGGGTAACCCAGCTATCTAATAAATAACATTCATCGGATGTCTGTCTGTCTATCTGCCTGTCTGTTCGCATTTTTTGCAAAAAAACGCTGGGCCAACAACCACCACATTTGACACACAGACCAAGTCCGACCCGGGGATTGTTCTCAGACTTTAAAAACCTCCGGAGACCCCTAAGATCCCCCCATAAATGCTTTTAAGATGCTTCAGAGATTTGATTACATGCATGAGAGAAGACGTTTTACATGTTTGAGAGATAAGATCCCGAAGGCCACAAAGACCCATAAGACCCTCAGGACCATTAAATTCCCCAAACACCATGAAGATCCTTTAAAAGCCCTGAATACCCTAAAGACTGTTAAGATCCCAAAGATCCTTAAGACACTTTAAGACCCCTAAGACCCTCAAGTCTTTTGAAGATGCTCAATACCCCAAGGACACTTGAGACCCCAAAGACACTCAATACCCTTTAGAGCCAGAACACCTTGAAGACCATTAAGACCCTTTAAGACCTCGAAGTCCATTAAGATTCCCCAAACCCTTAAGACCCCAAATGCTCTTTAAGACCTCAAATATGCTTAAGACCACAAAGACCCTTAAGATTGTTGACGACCCTCAACACCCCAACGACCCTTAAGACCCTTAAATAAAACCAAACCAGCATCGCCTCAACTTGCCATCTAATAAATAAGATTCATTGGATGTCTGTTTGTCTGTTCGCGTTTTTTACACACCAAAAAGACCGCTGGACCGACAACTACCAAATTTGGCACACAGACCAAGTCTGACAAAGGGGTTGTCCTAAGTGTAACTTAATCCACAACCTCAGCCTTTAAAGACCCAGAAGAACCATAAGACTCTTTTTTTACATGCTTGAGAGATAAGACCCCTTCAGACCCTGAAGACCCAAAGACCCAAAAGACCCATGAGACCATTGAATTCCCCAAACACAATTAGGACACTTTAAAACCCCGAATACCCCAAAGACCCTTTGGACCCCAAAGATAATTAAGATCCCAAAGACTCTTGAAGACCCCTAAGACCCTTTAAGACCTTTAAGTCTTTTGAAAACCATTAAGAACCCTTCGGGCCAGAAGACCTCGAAGACCCTTAAGACCCCAAAAACCCTTAAGACTTAGATCATTAACAACTGTAAGACCCCAAAGACCCATTAAGACCTCAAAGACCATTAACACCCCAATGACCTATAAGACCCTTAAGACCCCTTTACCTACTGCTGTTCCCTTAAGACCCCCTTTACTCACTGGTGTTCTGGCTCTCCTGCCTCCTACACAGTTTCCCCCCAACCCCCACCCCGTCGGTTCTCCTGCCCCCGATCCACCTCCCCCATTCTCAGCCCTGCCTACTACTTCTCCCACTTCTCAGTACACCCCCCCCCCCCCATACGGGCAATGACGGGTAACCCTGCTAGTTTTGGTCTTGAGAAGGGCTTTCATCCGACGCTTCATTTGTGAGAATCGGTCCATAAACATGGAAGTTACAAGATGCACCCCTCTTTGGGGGCCTTGGGGGGCAAAGGAGCACAAGGGGGGGGGGATTTTTGGCGAGTTTTTTGAGCAATTTTTTTAAGCATCCTCAAGAATACATTTCCGGAAAAAAAAAATCGCTTTTGACACAACCTGTAAACGTCCCATTGTCCTGATCCCCCACGAAGGGGGATTTTCCAAAGAGTGAGAGATCACTGACGAAAATTTAAAGAGATTGTTGACGTCCACGTGCATCCAAATCTCGAAACAAATTAATGTATAAGTACAATTATGTCCCCCAATGTCCTTGTCTTATGTGTAACAATTTTTGATTGGATCAGGTGCATTCAAACTGATGCTTCCTTATCAACTTCAAATGCACCTGATTTTGTCAGATCTCAGAATATAAGCAGGATCAAGGGAAGCTATTGCCTGTGTGGCACATCATTATGAAAGGGTGCTTATTATTATTATTATTATCGGTGGACTAACAACAGGCTAACTCAGTTTCTCGTAAGCTCTGGAGGGAAGAGAGACAGAACAGCCCATGGAAGGCGGTTCCATGGATTCTGGAATGGTACCTCATCAGCATTGTTTTACCATCAAGTTAGCTTTGCTTATCCACAGTCTAGCCATTGTGGTAGGCCAAAACCACACAAAGGGATAGCGATGAGCATGAATAATATTGTCGTGTCGACTGGTAATGCTTCCCTGCCACACCGAAGCAATGCGCTTCACAAATGGCCGAATCAAATGAATCCACGTTTGGATGAGACGTCTCTCCCACCAGTCAATTAAAACGAGCTTGCTTTACCAATTTATATCTCCCCCAGGGATTTACCAAACACCAAAAAGGTTCGTGAGTGCGAGGAGGTGGGAGTCGGATGACATGTCTCTTTAGAAATAACTGTTTTATGAAAACACCCACAAGACTACACGAACAGAGAATCCCAGAACAACAGATAGATTGAAGCAGATGAAGAACTAGAAAATATAATTTGACGTGAATGCATCAATGGATATACACGTTACATATCAACCCTGCACGATTCTGTTTGATCTCAATCAAAGGTTACATGGAAAACTAGATATCTTCGATCACAAAGTGATCACCAGGGGTAAGCCTCTCCAGGCACCCGTGATTCAATGATGACCATATATTTTTGGGACCGCCATATGACATTGACCTTCAACATTTAGGGAGGGTCTGTAAATTAAGAAAATGTGTCCACAACTACAATCTCTCCATAAAACTCAACATCATGAAAATTGGAGGACAATTCTTGAAGTTATGATCAAAAAGGTGTTTTAGTTAATGAGGTCACAATCCGAAAACAGTAGGTCAAGGATACTAATCAATTATATATCAGGTGCATAACTTCAGTGCATGTACACTCATGATTGAAAAACATCTTGGAAGACCAAGTGGTCTTTTCTGCCCTGAGATTCCACCTTGGTGAAATTGAGCGATGCCAAAAAAACAAAACGTGTTTGTTTGTTTTTTTCCAGACCATCATTTGACCTTGACCATTTAACTGAGAGGGGTATGATGTAAATGAAGCATGAATGCATCTTACTCGAGGCTATCTTGAGAGGGCAATTTCGTTTTGATCGGACAAACCTTCGTCGAGTTATGGTTTAAATTTCTATAATTAGGTCATGACCTTGAAAATTAGGTAATAGTCAAAAATATGTCAACCCGCATACTTTTTATTCCTATTATTGATGCAAAATTCCATTCCAAAAGTCTCAGCTGGATCCACAATACAGCTCAGAGATTGGCAGAAAAAAGCCTAAATGATGGTTTTGTACCATCAGTACTCCTTGGGGCCATCGGTATCATCAGTGCTCTATCAGTTTACTACTCCTTGGGGTGAGAGAGAGAGTGAGAGAGTGAGAGAGTGAGAGAGTGAGAGAGTGAGAGAGTGAGAGAGTGAGAGAGTGAGAGAGTGAGAGAAAATATCAAATGCTTGTAACTCGAGATGCGATCTGCAGAGTGAGTTTTTTAAAGGGCACATGTCCTTTGACCTTTTGAACCCAAAATCCAATCAGTTTATCTTTCTGTTACAGTTCATACCTTTGACACGTTTGGTTGGAATCTCTTCAGTAGTTCAGAAGTTATTGTTGTCACAAAAGTCTGTTACGCATTCATGGACAACCTGAAAACTTAATGCCTCCGGAGTAAATATATACACTTAATTATAGTGTAAAAGAAAATTGGGGGGCCATGCACACCAACTGGGGGGGGGGGGGGGGGAGAGGCAAGGGCTTTCAAAGGATACAGGCGTGGATAGGCTCTAGTATGGCAGCACGGCAATCAGGGAGACACGGCTCAGCCCCATGGCCTATTAGCTAAAACTAATGGTCATATTTTTACCGATCTTGTTGAACTTCTGAGGACTATGGCCCAGTTACATAAAATTCCCTCATCCTTAAGGAAAGATTTCCCTTAAGGAACACTGTGATTCCTTAGTGGAGGATTTCCTTGAAGGCTGTTGCATAAGCAACCCTTAGGAAGTCCTCAGGTAAAGATTTCCTAAAGATTGAGGAAATCCTTTGGAGCCGTTGCTATGCTGTGCAACCAATCAGATTAGGGATAGGAAGAGGTGTCCAAAAGCAGGATGGCAGTGAAGCAATCTACAAACCGGCTTCAGGAAGAGACAGAAGCACCAGTGGAGGCTTTTCTCAAGACACAACACATTGTATAGTTGTAAGATTGTGTTGTTGAAGTAGTTTTATGTTTATTTACAACACTATAACTATAAATAGTGTATAATTGTTAAGAATCCCTCGGTTTTGGTAAGACCCGGGTCCACTGGTTAAACCGAGACTCCCGCGAGCCAAACGAGTCCCCATACAATTCTCTTTGATGCGGGATTGATGAGTTATGGACCCTGTAACACACCATGCTCAATCTAATTATTACGTACAGAGTGGACCTTTTTTTGTGGAGTCGCCGTCGGTATCAATTGAATCGGAATCTAAATAACCTGAATAGGAAGTAATAAATATTCGCACCATGAAAATACCACCACACGCAGCATGGACGAAACTCGTTCAGGTGCACCTGCAGTACCTGCACCAGAACACACCTCGACAGCGAGCCAGATTTCACGTGTTAAATACCATGGGATTGTCAGTTGGACAGAGTTTATAAGTAAATTATTTAAAACAAATTGTTGTGGAAATGACTCTTTAAGGATCAAAGATCCTTCGTATAATTCTAGTTATTCCTTAGTATGTGTTTTGGATCAGGGTAACATCATCATAGACATCAAGCAGGTAGAGGCGGTCTCTGAAAATATGTTTGCAACGTCTTGCGCGGCGATAATAATCGACATCTTTGTGACCAATTTCCATGAAGAGCACAATTTGGAAACTCAAAGGTTGGTGCTTAATGACGGGAGGTGCTCCCTTTTTTGTTGTTTGTGTACCATGTCGAGGCTCGTGTAAGAGCTAACACACAAAACATATAACAAGGCAGGAGACAAGAGGGGTGGGAGAAGGAAACACAAAACATTGGGGAACAGAGACAATAGGAGATCTGTGGAAGGGAGAGGGATGGGGCAGTGTAAATGGGGTAAACAAGATGGGACTACGGGGATTTTCAGGAAGGAAAACAGGGAATTTGAAGGAGGTGCGTTTGGGGTGAATTAACAGGGGTAGAAAAGATAAAGATTGTTGATTGTTGATAAAGACCAAAATCGCCATGAATAAGAGATGGTGGTGAACGGCTGTTTTGAAGACCTGGAGGGAAGAATGGAATTGAAGAGAGTGTGGGAGTTTGTTCCAGAGGCGGGAAAAGAGACGAATGAAAGAGTGAAGGTGAGCAGTGATTCTTGATTTTAGCAGTTTCACCAGAAGGGGGTTGCTGGTGGACCTTGAGCGCCCTGCAGAACTATAAGGGGACAGATCACATAAGGGGGGGATGGGGAGGGGCAAGACCAGAGAGGAGACTGTAAAAGACAGAAAGACCACCGACCTGCCTCCGGTGAGAGAGTGAGAGACCCAAAGACTCAACTTCATTGTTGGAGATACCAATGATCCTAAAAGCCTTTGTTTCCACAGCATGAAGTCGAGCTAGGTATGAGGCAGGAGCACCACCCCAGAGCAGAGAGCATTACTCCATCAGACTTGAGTTTAAGCAAAGTTTTAAGGAAAAAAAATTAAGGAATATTCGAACATGCAATGATCCTCAAATTAAGGGTGTCCTTCAGGGGAAACATGAGGAAATATTAAAGTAAATCCTCAAATCTTTCCTGAAGAATGCTTTATGCAACCGGGCCCAAGGCCTCCTGATGCCTTGCAAATCCCATTAAATAACCCCCCAAAATATATATTTGCTTTCTTCTCTGAAACTACACAAATGATCCCAACGAAACTTGACCACAACCTTCATCAACCATGATGCTCAAACTAATAGGCTCCTCTCATCACCAAACTTTGCAGAACTTCTGAGGACCAAGGCCTCCTGATGCCTTGCAAATCCCATCAAAAGATTGCATATCAAGTCGGTCAATTTAAAGGTCAAAGGTCATTACGATTCCAGGATCACTACTTTTGACTTTTTCTCATGAAGCATTCACCCGATTTAGATGCAACTTGGTCGGAATCATCTCTGCATGGTGTTTCACTAGTTTATTCAAACCATCGGTTAATTTACATATTTTGTGGATCAGCTACATTCTACACCCAACAGTGATTCCCTGGTTCTACTTCGAGAGCCCAGGGGCATTGCCCCTATGTTATTTTTTTTTTGCGTGGGGATAATAAACTATTTT
>CM068967.1:60375444-60407229 GCA_035128595.1 Eptatretus atami
TGGGTAGAGTTGGAACGCCTGGTGAGGAGTAGAAACAGACATCCATCGAGGAGATTGAAACTAAGGAGGAAAGGCATATTCATTTTGATGGGTCGTTTAGGACATGAAAAAGTCAGCGAGCGCTAAACAGGTGCCCAGACGAGTGGATTACAGTCCTTGTGCCAGTACTGTGCATGTTCCAATTTTAAACCTCGTAATGGATCGACCTTTGTCATCCCATTTGACGATTGTGCTTTCTTACCTGAAGGGTGCATGAACGAGAAACTCCATCTTGTTTTGTATGCAATACAAGGCTGCGGTGTGGAATCATTGGTTGATGGTGCGGCTGTGCTGCTGGTACATTGCCCTCCATTGGTTCGGGCAGGAATTTGTAATTTGTTTGCGATGTCGGTGATAGCTCACTCATTCATTACGGACACCAATGGGTCTTAACATGCACCGACTGATGCCGGCAGATGGGTCGCCCAGTTTAACGTCCTTCTGAAGGACGGCACACACATTGATGAATCATCGTACCTCTGAAACACCGGGATGACAGGTTATAGCTGGGCCAAGATTCAAACCCAAGAGAGACAGCTTGGAGGCAAGTGTGCATACTTCTTAGGTCTAGATCATCCTGATAAACTAAATATCGGGGATGAGATCAAATGAGACGTATTTGTGAAAATGTACTCAGCAAGGAGAAGCCAGTGATCGCAATCGAATCACCTCACCATTCACTCAGGTACCATGCAGTTAAAAAGAGAAACGAAAGATGATGACATGTTACTGTAGCGTTCCAGTGGAATATATTTAGGTTCAAAAGAAAGTTGAGTTGTGCGGTTGGGCATTTCACTGGTGAATCACCGATTCCAGGGGCCTTGCAGAGGCAGCCAGCTCAGCGTGCCATGAACAATAAACCATGGGTTTTCAATTTTATAGCTTTGTCACTTTCATTTGATCTGAGCAGAATCACACCTTGAATTTGAATGTAATAAAAAGGAGGACGAACAGACTTCAAGCGAGGAATATTTTGACCGTGTGATTAATTCAATAACCTGCCGGTACGTCTGAGACACAAGCATACCCAGCGGCATTTCCTTACAGACCTGTACAAGATTAATGTCAATATTGTGAGGGATAAGGACGAATGCTAAATAATATTTCATCCTTCTCCTTTAGAGACTACGTACACATACAGATTAATCAAGGTATTTCATTACCAGACAATTCCGTTTTATAATGTTTGAAAGGAATTCATTTTTATCCAACGTTTAAAGCCTCTTTATGGATGACTTTTCAACACCAAGAATGGATATCCGACGACAGTGGCTGCTGATTTGACTCGTTCACATTTGAAGTGGATAAAAATAATTAAAAGATCAGTGGATGTGTTTTTGCAAATAGCTCTGAAAAACGTTCTGCAATCCTTTTTTTAAATAAAATTTTGCTGGAGCGGTACGCTTAGCAAGAACCTTAAAGGACCCAGAGTACCAAAGCACCGTTTAGTCCTTCCGCGATGTCCGAAAGCTCTCATTCGGAACCAAAACTACCACTATCCATACTTTAATTAATGGCCCCAATTAATCAGACCCTCTTGTGACATCACCTCTTGAAGAAGTTTGGCCCAGGTCTTTCACAAACCAGTTAGTCAATCTTCCCTTCAACTGGAGCTGATTTTGAGCAGGAGTTTGTAATTTGTCCAGGGTGCGCTGGGAACGACATGCCTCCTTTGCAAAACACGTGAGACATTTTACATCCAACAACGAATGAGATCAGACGGGACACGCAGCTTACCATCCATCAGAGGGACGGAACCCTCTTATTTTCTTTACAGGATTGGAGCTCATGGAAAAGTAATATGACAGAGCGTATGAACCGACAATATGCCTGCGGGCAAACCATTTCAAACAATTAGAAAGCAAATTACCAAACAGGAAAAAAAAGAGGAGAAAGGTGATGGGTTGGAAACACTGCAACATGCAAGTAAGGGGGTTTGGTTCGGAAGGCTGAATGGCAATAATAAAGATTTGGGGTAAAGATGGCAGATGATTTGTGATGGCGGTGCAAGGCCTGCAAGAAACACTGCAGGGAAAGTGGGGGTAGCATAGCTTCTGGAAAGCAAGAAAAGTGAAGAACAAAAGTGTTGAGATGTGCACTTAGCCTAAATGTTGGAAGTTTAACCTAGAGGGGGTTCCTGGGAGAACCCATAATCGTGGAGTTGTTGGGGGAAGATCAGAGGATTCAGAGAGGAGATGGAGTTGGCTTCCAAAGCCAGCCGCTGAGTGAGAAAACTCTTTCCTGTCCAGAAGCAGAAGAATGTCCAGAGTTGTGACTGGAATGGAATCTAAACTGATAGATAAAAATCAAGCTGTTTGTAAACAAGAAAGACTTAACATTTGCAGTAACAACGGATTCCATGATGTGTCGATTGATTTTTGAACCTTTTTGTGGATGGGAATTATGTTTTGAAGAATGGCAGCGGCCAATCAAATCTATGACTTGCTCAAGGTACCATATAAACTTGCACTAACCTGTTTCATGGTCAGATTGGCAGCGACTAAACCATCTCCCCCACCTGGTTTCCTAGTGAGGAGGGTTTATACATAGAGACACCCAGCAGGATTAAAAATAAAACCTGTCAAAGGGCGGATGAGCTCCTTGTGAACCAACGGCCTTCCATATCTGGTGCCCAATCGTGTCTGCGGACGTCCTCTGCTGTAGTTGGGTTACCTTTTTCTACGAGGTTGGTGGCAAGATTTGCACTCTGGGCACCGTAAAAACACTTAATTCTGCAAAACACATAAACACAAATAAAATTGAAAACCCACTCAGAAGGAGTACCTCCTGTGCATCTGCCCTTCGCAGGGCAACGCACCGGATGATGGGAATGGGGCAAAGCCTTCGTGACCCTCTCTTTCCTTTTATAGTGAACACAATTATGTGTCATATAGCATCCCATCTCACTGAAAGTCAGAAAGCGGCTACTTAATTCTCTGTTCATGTGGAAATGGAGAGATTTGCTCCGACTATTGGAACATGCCTATTAAATCCCAGCAAAGCTCATACAGCCTCACACTGTCTGTCACTCTGATTGTCAAATGAACTGACATCTATTTCCATGGTCAGTCACTGGATAAGGTTCAGCCTCTTGACTTTCTAGGTCTCATCAACAGACAGGGTCACTTCTGGCCTGATCTTGTAGCAAAGCTGGACTGCAATACCAGGTGCAGACTGGGAATCCTCAATCGTTCCAAGTCGTTCCTGGGGGAAAAATCAGAACTTCTCACAGTCAGAAGGCCTTTTCCCACAGCTGAATGGAGTAATGCTCTTCCTTATTAGCTGGCACATCTGCTTCACATGTCTCTCCTGGGTTCTGTTGAATCAAAAGCTCTCAACATTATCGGCATATCCTCCAAATCGGCCAAGACACAAGGCCTGTTGCTCTCACACCGTGGACAGATCGTGTGGTGCCTCAGTTATTCTTACCTCCTCTCTTCAGGTCTGGCTCAATCAGCTCTCTGACCTGCTACACCTCTTCCAAGATGCATGCATTCCTCCAGTATCCCTTCCTGGTTAAACTCCCAGACTTACTGCCCACATCCACTATTTTGGTCCTCCAATTGTATGTTTGTGGAACCACTTTCTTGTGGTCATTCAATCCTGCTCTGCCCCTATTACAACTATCCTTCCTTTTTGATTTGGCTTTCTATAGTTCCACATTCTCATGGTAAATGGAACTTTCAGTGGCTCTCTGTGGCTCTGCATTCTCCTGGTTGTGAATTCTTTCCGCAGCTGCTGTAGACTCTGCAATCTGTGGAGCTGGCTCCTTGAGCAGCTTTCTTTTGCTTTCCATTCTTCTGGTAGCTGGTTCTTCATTTGTTTATATGATCTCGATTCTCCTCTTGGGAAGATTCATTTGGCCAACAGTTCTAATCACAATGTTTTCTTGTTTGTTCTAAAATGGTTTCCTTTTGTTGATGTCGTTTCTCCAACCTTTACTGCTCTTGTTGGATTTTTGTTTGAGGACATCTTACAAACAATGAAATGCCACTGAGTAAATGTACAGTTTAAGCTAAAGTCAAACCTTTGTCGAACAATGGATTAAATCAAAATAACGTTGATTGAGGTATGCTACCGCTGTGGGAAGAAAGGAGAGGCTTATGTTTCGGACGTTAACCATTTGTTGGAGCAAATATAATGAAGAACCTGTTCAGGAGAACAAGTTATTCAAAATTTACCAAACTGAAATGCACCATAATAATTTCAGTCTTGATATTTGACTCGAAAAGGTAAAGATGGAGGCTGGCCAGATGTCTCCAACGTCTAAATTGGAATGCACGTGACAAAGTTGTGGTCTGATTGGTCAATACGTCACACGTTTTTAAGACCGATTGGCTGCTGAAACAAAACAGACTTGCATGAGCTATTCAAACAATGGTGTACATATCACTCCCAACACCATGTGCAAGGTATTTAACAGCATCTGCTTCAGATATTTCACTTATCCACTGGCAAGAGCACACCTTGTATAAGGAAGTTCCCTGTTCAACACAGGATTGGACCTGGACATTAAATAAAGGTTTTCTTTTCACAAATTTCTACATTTTAAAAACTACAAAGGATCATTCGTTGAGAGTACGTGTCATCTGGCGAATAAAGGAGGTCTTAATCTCACATAGCTTCGGTGCAACATATTGTTAAGAAATAGAACAAGGAGATTATGACAGCCACGAGTATGAAAATACAGTAGTGCATTTTCTGGTTCCTATATAGTTTGTACCTACTCTTTCAACACTAAAATATGATTGGTGATGTCCATTAGTTCTCCAACAGGATAGTACAGAGGTAGCACACTCACCTTTGAGCTATATCACCTTTGAGCTATCTATCCTGGGCTCCATTCCTAACCCGGCTATAAAATGTTGGATTGGTTGTTTTCCCCATGTAGGGCATTGCATCACAAAGTTTGCCATCCCTCGGATGGACGCGAAGCAGGTTGTTCAGTCTGCGAGCAATAAACATCCTATGGTGTCTTTCGTGAAATCTGGAAGAGTTATCGTGAGTAGCTTGCACAAATGACAAATTCCTGCTCAAATCACGTTCAGTCAAACATGTCATGCCAGGCCATGAGCCAGTTTGTGAAACCCTTGGGCAAAAAACTTTTTTTCCCAGTGCACTATACAAGAACGGAATAGATGGGGCTATTAAAGACGTAGGAGTAATAGTCATGTCGATAAATCTGGTCAACCGAGAAGGAAACACCACATCGCTGGAGGACTGCTGCGACATTGCTTGGGTGCCAAACAATGCTCACCTAAGGTACATAAGGAGTCTTTTTTTGTGTGCAGTCAAGGTTCAGCATGCAACAGAACAAAAAGGAACAGTAGAAAGAGGGGGAAACACCAACAGCAGGGATGAAGGACAAAAATGGAGGGAGACTTGGACAAATAAGGGATGTGGGGAGTTATGAGGGGTAGGGGAGGATGCAGGTGGTGGACAAGATGGATATAGAAGCAAGAGCACAGAAAGGAAAACTGGAAATTTGGAAGGAAGTGGGCAGAGGGATAACTGGGATAGAAAAGATCATGGTTTTGGATTGGAGATGAACTGTGATGGTGGTGAACAGCTGTGTTGAAGACCTGGAGGGAAGAATGAGATTGAAGAGAATGTGAAGTTGTTTCCAGAGAAAAGAGGAACAAAAGAGTGGAGGTGAGCAGTGGTTCTGAATTTTGGGAGTTTCACCAGAAAGGGGTTGCTGGTGGATTGCTACCACACTTCGCTGGATTGTGGTATTTCATCTACAGGCAGACGAACACTACATTTATAAACCGAGGCACCATACTCTGAAGAAGGGTTTTAAAGGCCAATCTTTTAATACGACTGTGTGTTCACTACGGTCTATTTTGAGGATGAAAAAAACTTGCAAAAACATTTTCCATAAAAGAGTAATTGACCCTATGCAATAGCGAGTGACGTCACAGCGGAAGGTAAGGCTCCGCCATATTGAGTGGCAAAAAATAATGGCTACCACGCCGTGTCACGGAACTTCTGGCTATTTCCATGGATTAGATGATATTTTAAGAAGAGGTACTGCGAAAAACTGAAGCTGTGCGGTCTTAGTGAAGATCCTTATATTATTTCAAGATAAATGGACAACAGAAAGGAAATTTTGGCTCAAATCGTTTTCCCTGACATCTATGTTACCTTGTTGAAACGCCGAGTCCTTACACTCAAGCCAGCCTGAAAGCCTTCAGGAGTATGGACGCTTACTCATGTTATGTCACCGGGTTTGTTAGTGACATAATCTCGACGAAAGCTGACAAGAACTGTATTATCGTGAGGGCAAAGGTAAGCCTGTTTTCTTTCATTTCACTATTATTGTATTATCGTTGTTGCTTGTTTTGTTCAGCAACCAGCGTCACTTTTTTAACCTGACTGCTGCACAAGTTAATTTAAGTGAAGCTCTTGTCTAAATGCTAGTTTGTATAAAATCTTCGTTCGTCAGTTTGCTACAGATACATTATATTTTTCCATGACAACATCCGGTGTAATGCCACGCTGCTGTGGATATTTCCAAGTGCTAATTTTTTTTATGTATTATACATATCGATGTGACTTTCTGTAGTGAAACAACTCAGAACTGTGCCGTTAACAGCTTTAGAAAGGCGATCTGCCTATCTCATTGTGTCAATAAAACAAGGGATATAATGCATTTTAATGATACAAATCAGACAATATTTTGTAACCACCAGTATTTAATACCAACGACTGAAATAACGTATCAGAAATTAGTTACATACCGGAGACAAAATGAAGGCCACACAACCAGTCATGTTCGTCAGGCGCCATTTTTCTCTTCTCAGAACCGATATCCAAAGATTTCGTCGGTGTACTTCGTGGGAAAGCGGTAAAACTGCACTCCAGAGCCTTAGTATATCGCTGAGTACATCCGGGGCACAACAACTTGCAGAAAAAAAATCGCTTGCTGGAAATAACGGTGTAGTTGAAGTGGAGACTATCGGTTGTTATGGACGCGGTAATACTTTCTGCCACTCAATATGGCGGAGCTGCCACAGTCACGTGACCGGTGACGTCATCTGAATAAGGCCTATTACATCTCTTCTGTTGGAATTGTAATGGCGACTTGCCAACCGAGCTCATGGGCGGTGTGCAGAATCATTTATTTTAAACAACTATAAATACGAGGCACGGGAAGGTGAAATTCGATACATGTGAGGTGCAATGCACTTGGAGTAAAACGGGTGTTCATTTCCGTCTGTAGGATGTCTAATAAATAAAGATATAAGCAAACCTGATGCTAGGCCGAGGCTCAGACTCTGGCACGCTCACGAGGCTGTGCCGTCAAAATGAAACGTCCCAGAAGATAAAGAAAGAATGTTAACATTTGACATGTAGAGTATTAAAATAACACTTCTTGCTACGAAATATCATATCTTCCAGTGTCCTTGAATATTTCAAATAAAATAATTCCAACCAGTCATGTTGTTTCATACAATGGATGTTCAAAATGTAAATGACAAAGATACATGAAAGTCATAACGACATGCCAAGGTTAATTTTTTTCATGATGTACGTATAGATATTGAATGGTCGCTAGACTACCGTTATTCTCAGGTTTTCTGTCTGTCTGTATGTATGTAATGGACAGCTTTGGAGGCCAGAGGAGTCAACCGATTTTGATGAAACTTGACAGGCAGGTTCATACCAGGATCTAGTTGTATGCTTTTGAGCACCGTTGCTATGGACGCCACCGTTGCCCAGCAACGGGACTTTGAAATTTTTGAAAAATCCCCAAAAAATTCGAAAATCAAAAATCAGCTTCCGCGCTTTTATGCGCACTATAATCAACCTTTGTCAAAAATTTCAGCCGATCCGTCAAATAACTGTATGACTAGTATGCAATTATATAGCGACCACCCATGTCGCCTACCGGCTTGTTCTCAGGTATTCCGTCTGTCTGTATGTATGTAATGGACAGCTCTGGAGGCCAGAGGAGTCAACCAATTTTGCTGAAACTTGACTGGTAGGTTCATACCAGGATCTAGTTGTATGCTTTTGCGCACCGTTGCTATGGACGCCACCGTTGCCTAGCAACGGGACTTTTAAATTTTTGAAAAAATCAGAAAAATAGTTTTTTTTCGAAAATCAAAAATCGGCTTCCGCGCTTTTATGCGCACTATAAGCAACCTCTTTGTCAAAAAATTTCAGCCCGATCCGTCAAAAACTTATGACTATTATGCAATTATATAGCGACCACCCATGTCGCCTACTGGCTTGTATTTTGTATGACTTATTTGTAAATGTGGCTGACAGGATGGCATAAAGGTACGCACACTCACCTCCAAGCCATCTAGCCTGGGTTTGAATACTGACCCAACTATAAACTGTCATCCTGGTCATTCACAGACAGGGTGATTCATCAATCTGTGTGCCGTCCCTCGGATGGACGTTAAACTGGCGTCCTGTCTGTCGACATTAGTTGGTGGACGTGAAAGGTCCAGCGGTGTCCTTCGTGAAGAGTAGGTGAGCTATCGGCAGCACCATAAACAAATTCCAAATTCCTGCCCTAACTTACTGCTGGAATTTGGGATGACAACCCGCTCAGCATGACCCTTGCCAAGAAAATACTGAGGCAGCACCGACACTTTAAATCGTTCTTATGATGGGGGATAGACAAATGCACATTGTGTTTTATATAGGTAGATAATATAATTACTCAGATGGCATTTTAAAGAAATTAATTTGGTTTTTTTTTCTTCTATTTTTTTGTCAGTCCCTCAAACACTTCCCGACACCCTCTAAGGAATGGGTTGGGGATCATTTAATATCACCTTTTACAAAGAAAGCTACAAAGGCTTAGACACGATAGATCGATGAATAAATAAAAATCCCCCAAAAATCCAACTTTGTTTTTCAAAATTTTTAAATAAAATTTTGCCCTAAAACACTCACTGGTATTCACTGATGAACCTCTCAAAGTTTGACGAAGATCCGTTCAGCCATATCTGAAAAAAATGGCGACACAAACATAACCATTTTATTTGTCATACAAGCTGCAGACGTAACATGTTGAGAAGACACAACATGGAGGGTGTTTGTCGGCTCCAGAATGGGTTCTTTCTCAGCTTTACTGCAAAAATGTCTCCTGTATGTGGCTACACCTTAAGGAATAAAAATTAATTCGGTTGTGTGGAAAGATTTTGGCCTTTACTCTTTAAAAAGGTACCAAGAGATCATGCACATCCACAAAAGTGATGGCAGATGGTGGAGTCGGCTTAATCTGCTCTTCAAAAAATCGGTGCCTTGCAATGATGCAACACCCCAAAACATTCTTACAAGGAGACAGACAAGCTCCCACTTACCAAGACAGCTGTTCACCACCATCTCAGACCAACCCCTTTCCAAAACCATGATCTTTTCTACCCCATTAACCCTCCCCAAGCCCACTTCCTTCAAAATGTACAGTTTTTTCCTTCCTGAGAGTTTGCTTCTGTATCCATCTTTTCCACCCCGTGCACCCTTCCCTACCCCCTCATTCCTTATCTCTCCATGTCTCTCTCTACTTTGTCCCTCAGCCCTGCTGTTGGCGTTTCCCTTCTCTCTTTCTCCTCTTTTTGTTCTGTTGCATCCGAATTCATTCTACACTCCATGGCCACAAGTATGCAGACACCCCTTTTAATGAGTGGATTCGGCTAATTCAGGCACACCCATTGCTGACAGGTGTATAAAATCAAGCACACAGCCATGCAATCTCCATAGACAAACATTGGCAGTTAGTGGGGCAACTTAGCATAACAATTGTGCATTTTGTGAGGAAAGCACCAAATTTGGCACACTAGTAGCCTATCATATTATGAATAGATTTGGATATTGGGCCTTTGCCCTGTGCCTGCTTTATCGTCCTTGTTTCCTGCCCGTATGCTTCGTCACCTGTTCATTTCTCTGGCGGGTGGACCTGCTCACTTCTCCTTTCCACAGCAGAGCTAAGGCACACCCAGTTCTCATTCCCTTTCCCTGCCTGTGAACGAGTCTGGTGTGTGGCGCCTGATGTTTTATCCCCTTGAACATAACTATTTATTTAACAATTCCCTGTTCCCCCCCCCCCTTTCTTCCGCACCTCTAACCGTCTCCACCGTCACGATCACCATTCCCTGTTATTTGTTCGGGAAATAAACCGGTTGGTTTAAAAGAGTTAAGAGCCTGTGTGCTTCTTGTGATTTCCGCATGAGCAAAGCCACCGCTGTTCGAACACAGTCCAAGGGAGTAAAATCTAGTTCGTTCCATCCATCCAGCATCGTCGGTCTTAATCGGCGTGGACTCGACAATACGGATTTAATTGTTGTTTAGCGTGATTTGAAAGTGAAGGTCAAAGTGAAATGCTTAGTGACCACATCTAAGCACACGTCTGATGATGTTGTGATTCCAGTTTCAAATCGCAGTGTTGTGATTTGATAATTGTGACTGTAATTTACGTGAAAGTGCACCGATGTCTCCCAAAATGCTCTTCATGTGCAAAATACATGTACAAGGTCTTCAATGAGACCGAGACATGGAGGTAAGACATGACAAAGAGTGAACAGCAGATGGCGACAAGTGACCATGGCATCATGTTGTCGACCATGACATCTTGGTTTGAAATTGAACTACACCCTGCCCTCTACTCAAAGTGAGAGAGTGTGAGCTTATCGGATGGAAAGAGGCATGAAAAGAAGAAAACAGAAGCAAATTGGATTCAATATCAGTCATGGTGGAGTTCCACGTGATAATCCGGTTTAACCATCCAAACACACAATTGCACTTTGTAAATAACCAAATCTTTACGCTTTCCACATATCCAGGGGAACAATAATTCCCTGAACAATCCATTTGATTGTTCAGCAGAGTGATGCGTTATTGACTCCCTTGCTATTCAGATTATGACGTCATAATTTTTTTTCACAATGCTCAGCTCCAGGTATGTCGTTCTCAGCTGAACAACCTCCTTCCATGTACCGCAGATGTTACAAGAGACCATTTTCCTCTTTGAGAGGCTGCAATATTGTCTCACCTTGTCTGATATTAATGTAATGATTTTTCTTATTTCACACATGTGTCATTTTGTCGATTTATGTCATTCATTCAAAACAACTGCATGATTATGGATCTTTTGTGCTGAAAATTAAATTTGGAACAATTCAAATGAATGTTTATCTCACCTTGTTTTGATTAGATTTCAGTTCAAGCCAGAGAGGTCATTTAATAACTCAAGCCAGCCTTAACACAGCCACATAGCAGACCTGCATTAAATATGTTTTTTTTAAATGAAAAAATATGTCAACATGAAATCCCCCAAAAACAACCAAACTAGGTAGAAGGAATGACAAGGTAGCAATGACAAGGAAGGAATGACAGCACAATACAACATCAATACATCTTTTGACATTTTTTGTCTCAATCTCACAACAAATAAAATGCACAATTACAACAATTTACACTACAAATGTATAACTACAACTACCTCCAACATCGAAATCTTCATACAATTGCGACTATTGCCACCCATGACAAAAATGTCAAAATATGTCATGATGGCAATCCATAAAAGGATTGTGTTGTATTGTGTTTCATTCCTATCTTGTCATTCCTTGTCATTCTTTCCTACCATGTTTGGTTGTTTCCTGGGATTCCATCCCTCCATGCTTTGTCATTTAAAAAAAAAAAACGTTTTTTTCAGACTTTCTCAACTCTATTTCCCACTCTGTATACCAATGATGTCAGCATCCAGCAAATTATTTTGAGGGGTGTTTACATGAGCAACCCTTCGTGATCCCCACCCCCCTCAATGATATTGTTATGGATCTGGGGTTCGAAGTTCGCCACGTGGGGAAGCGCTCGGATCCCTCTCGAACGCCGGATCCTGAGGCCACAAGGCACGAATAACTTTGTGTCATGGTGGGTTACTAGGCAACCGTGAACGCCAATTAGTCAACCACGTGATCCAGTGTCCTCTGTCTAATTGCCGTTTACCTGGGGGTCACGGGGTCTCCTGACCAGGGACACGTCCTCAGTTGTGCACTACGCTTAACTTAATTAGATCTGAATTTTGGCGGCCGAGCAAACCCGCGAGTGCAGACCTGACTTGAATGAGCCAATTACGTGGGGAATTATAACTTCCCTGACTAACGAGGGTTCAAACAGCACTGGAGCAATGGGGAAAAGACAAACACAGACAGATATTGGAAATGAAGTTCAACAATTAGGGGGTTTATTATTTCCAGCAAAAATCGATGGTGAAATGTGAAATGCACGGAAAGGTAAAAATGAATCAACAAGGGGGAATGCAATTCAGAATGTATGATGAATAATCGTGAGCAATGAAGAGTGTGAGCGATATATGCAGTAAAGAGGAAGGAACAAGATGCAGCTCAACTCGATGTCATACTTACCGCCTCAAGATGCAAGACATGGATACCCAATCAGACGAACAGCAGGAGAAGATAAGAGTAGAAAGAGGCGAGAATGGATGAGGTTTATCAGCCTCTTTACTGACTGGGTGGGGCTGTCATGCCTCCTTGAACCAAACGCTAAAAGGAGGAGTCAAAAAGGGGGGAATATTCATGGCGTCTAAGGTGCGTGATCATTGAGGTGCAGTGGGTGTTTGTAGTGCATAGTGTGTGTGATGCAAAAGGAATATGTGAAGGTGCATATCAGTGGTAGCGCCTTGAAAAGGACAGTTGGTGGCAACAAAGCCATGTCGAGCTCCTGCGTTCAAGTAGAATGATATATCATCAACGCAAAGAAACGAATGCGTGAGATAAACAGCTTACCATATGATTATCTAAAGAGTGTGTAAATGCGTGGCTTGTCTTCGGCCCTAATCACAACGCTCACTCTGGCTTCACAGCTTTTTGACCCCCCAAGGTGAGTGCCACTTCTCCAACCCCGATCTTTCTCCCTGAAGCAAGTACAGGCCATGCACCGGAGCTGAACCACCGCAGGACCAAAGCCAAGAACCAACACACCAAGCAGTGACCCTTCTGTCATTTTTGTAATCTTTCAGCAAGGTCAGGTCAGGTATGGGAGCATGTGTCAGAGCAGCGCGTTGCTGCATCCACTGTCCGCCGGTACACCAGGGGCTTCCTTCTGGCTATCCCCCAGGCAGATGCATGGCCCATCCCCATCTCCTTGAGATGCCGATTAACCTGCTGAAACCAGGAGGCACGTGGTCGGCCCATTCGCCTCCTCAAATCACGAGGCGCCCTCGCTGAGAGAAGCTGGTGTGTAGGATCAGCATCAGGAAAATGAGCCACATGTCCATACAGCCATAGCTGAAGGTCACGGACTATGCAGCTAACAAATCTCATTTGAGTCTCTCTCAGAAAATGCTTGTTGGACAAAAAGTCCGACCAGCGAGAGCCAAGGATTCTCCGAAGAGACCTGATCCCAAAGGAATTAAGTCTCTGTCTCAGATCCCTGGTCAGTGTCCAATTCTCGCAGCCGGAGAGCAAGACTGGAAGGACAAAGGACCTGAAGACTCGAACTTTCACCCTCTTGCACAGGTACTAACAGTGCCACACCGCATGATCCAGTGAATCCATGACTCCCCGGGCTTTATCCAGACATCCATTGATCTCTGGCTCACAGCCAGCAGAGACATGAATATCACTGCCAAGGTAAGTGAATCTCTCCGTGACCTCAACATCCTCACCACAAAGAGATACAGACAAGAAAGCAGCATCCAATATGTGTTTGAAAGCCTGGATCTCAGTTTTGACCCAGGAAACCCATAATCCTAGCGGCTCCGACTCCCTATTCAGCACCTCAAGGACAAAAGGATATCCAGAGTCTCCGCAAAGATGGCTGCATCATCTGTGAAATCAACCTCAGAGATCTTAACATTCCCAAACAATACACCGTAGCTTGATATCTCCGACATCCTCCCCAGAATCCAGTCCAGGCAAGCGCTGAAAAGTGTGGGTGGGACCTAAAGGTGGATCAAAACGGCCTCGGGGTAATCTCGGCCACCGATTCGTGCACCACCGCTTTAGCGCCACCCACACCAGACCTCCACAACGATTGCTTCCCAGTCAGTCGCTCAAACATGGCATGTGATGGACCCTCTGTGATTAACATGGGTTGGGGCTCGGGACATGTTGCAGGTGTGGGGGCGAACGCTGGGAGCTCGTAATTGCTTATAGCAGCAAACGGAGCGATTATTTAGCAATAGGATGTGAATGGCCAATTAGTACCTCTTTGTTCTGAAGTTTGGATAAAGTCCAGAGAACGGAGGCACTTTGTCGTTATCACTGTTTCCTGGGTTATCTCCTCGTTCTTCCAAGCCACGGCAGCGTTTGTGGGTGGGCGTAGATGATGTGATGATGTGAGGAAGGTGGGTAGTTCGTGTGTGGTGGAGGCAACATCGTGGTTGGTTGGTTGTGAGGTTTTTGGGTGTTGGGACGATGAATGGCGTGAATAATGTGTTAATGAAATGAAAATTAATATTTGCATAAAACCAAAGTGAAACTAGAAATAGGATCGTCGCGTCCTGAAGCTCACTTGGATCAGGAGCAACAGTCACTCAACGCCCCCCTCCCCCCGCAGACACCCTTAGACCCTGATTTATTCTTAATGCCGTGAACAAGCTTTGGTTCATCATGGGTGATGATGGTTGTGGTCAAAGTTCACCAAAATCATGTGGGTAGTTTCAGAGAAGAGAGCAAATATGTCATTTTGTCACTTTTTTGTCTTTTTGTCAATGTGGGTCAAACCCACACCCCCCTGTAGACCTCCTCAATGAGTGCAGATTTTGAAGCAATCAAGACACCTTCATTAGGCATCAGACATGAAGTTCAAGCGATAATGACTGAAGTGTTTATGGACTGAATCACTCACTCACCTTCCTCACAATGGAATCACCTATATTGTAACCTAATGCAAACCTATATTGAAAAGAGAAATGCTCTTTTCAATAACCGGTAAAACCCAACGCAATCCTCAATGAAAGCATCAGCAAACCTTCCTGGGCCCTTTTCCTTCGTAAATTCCACATTTTGTCATTACCGTATAATCCATGAGGCCTTGCAATCCACGACAGACTTTACGAGAGACGGTGAGTTTCATAGGAGAGTTTATCACTCTGTGCATGTGTAAAAGGTGTTGAAAAGGTTGGGTTGTTAATATCCGACAAAAATTTTATTTGTTCTACAATAGGTGCAATAATACCCAAGAGACAATGTCACTTCGTTCCGTTCGAATCATTGTAATTGCTTCAGCCATTATTGTGTGAGACTGGAAGACATTTATCAACAATTCGGCGATTTTTCACTTTAGTGATGTATCCCGGTGTCTATTTCATTCTTGTTAGTGATGAAAACGTTCGAGAATTTAAAAAAAATCATGGCTTTTAAAGGCTTATGACTTCACTCTACAGTAGATTTTCAGCATATAATTTTGTACACATCTGATGGGGGCGGCCATATACTCGTATGTTGGTCCCACCCGCTACATACAAAACTAAAGTTGGAGTGTCTTTTCCAAAAAGTCACTTTGACTACATGTGAGAGCCTACCTGGACCACTCAGCTGATTTTCTTGGCAGGGATCACTTTTCAGTAGTCCACACCATGGCAAAAGCAAGGAAGAGATCCCCAAAAAGCGAAAATCAAAGATCGGTCAAAACCAGAAAATCTTATTTTCATTCATTAAAATAATAATCACCTTCAGACGGCATATTTCCGAGGAGCCTCTTAATGACAATGACTCTGGTACCATCTGACAGAGTCTTACTTTGTGCTGCATCAATTTTTTTTTAATATACAATGTTGAGGTTCATATGAGAGCTAACACACAGAACATACAAGGGAGCAGAAAACAAGAGGGTGGGGAAGAGAAGCACAAAACAGTGGGGAACAGAGACATTAGGAGATCTGTGGAAGGGAGAGGGATGGGGTGGGGAATATGGGGTAAACAAGATGGACACTACAGGGACTTTCAGGAAGGAAAGCAGGGAAATTGAAGGAGGTGGGTCGGGGTGGATTAACGGGGGTAGAAAAGATCGAGGATTTGGATGGGGGAAGATAAGAGATGGTGGTGAACAGCTGTTTTGAAGACCTTGAGGAAAGAGTGAGATTGAAGATAGTGTGGAAGTTTGTTCCAAAGGCGGGAAAAAAGAGGAATGAAAGAGTGAATGTGAGCAGTGATTCTTGATTTTGGTAGTTTTACCAGAAGGAGGTTGCTGGCAGACCTTGAGCACCCTGCGGAAATATGCGGGAGACATAGCTCAGACAGAGCAAGGGGGGGGGGGGCAAAGAGGAGATGGTAGAAGACAGAAACACCACCAACCTGCTTGTGGTGAGAGAATGAAAGGCCCTTAGTCTCAGCCTCATCACGGGAGATACCAATGATCCTAAATGCCTTGGTTTCTACAGCGTGAAGCCGAGAAAGTTGACAGTTGGGAGCACCAGCTCAGAGGGTAGAGTAAGTAATCCATCAGTAGGAGGAGGAGATTGGGACCATACTCTGTGCAGAGCGTTGGTGCTGCCGAAGCAGTCCCTTGCTATTGGGCACAATCCTGGACGGTCACCACTCCGCACAGTATACCAGCAGCTGGCACTCATTTTGCCGACCTCGGAATGATTGACAAGGCCGAGTTAACCCCACCTGGTATTACTTCAACAGCTGAGTGGGATTTGAACTTAGGACCCAAGGATCCTGAGCCCACCACTTTAACCATTAAGCCAACACCAGGCTTGGGATGAAAGCTTTGTATGTGGTCAGGAGCTAGATTTGCCCAAGGAAGGACATTGCACGATGGAAGATACCCAGTCGGCGACTAGCTTTGGAGGCCAGCATGGAAATGTGGCTTTCCCAGGAAAGAGCATGGAAGATAGTGAGACCCACAAGCTTGAATGAAAGGACTTCTTCAATCGGATCTTCTTTGCTCTCGTAATTTTAATGGCTTGAAAGGATTCCACGAAAAGTGTCCAAAACTGCATTCCTTTGTTCAGGAAAAGGAAGGAATCAGAGGGGTGGGTGAGACAACGACTGTCAATCAGCTTTATGGGGGTGAGGCCGCTAGACGTATTTACCCAAGGGCCAATCAGACCTGTATGGGTGTGGTTAATGGTGGAATATTATCAGGAAGTCAGTGACAGCAACAATCCACACATATTCCTATAAAGTACATACTATTAGAATGTTAGATTGTCTTAAAAGTATATACAGTACCATTGCAATGTGAGCACATCTATAAAGTATGCAGTACAACATTTGTGAATCAGTGGTAGAACATATATATATATATATATATATTTCTAAAAAAAGTAAAGAAACAAGAAATAAAAACATTTTTAAAATGCAAAACTCCACCAGGTGGGGCCTGATGTTCCAGACTGTGACCCAGCTGGGTGGGCCTGGTGTTCCAGACTGTGACCCAGCGTGGTGGGCCTGGTGTTCCAGACTGTGACCCAGCGTGGGTAGGGCCTGGTGTTCCAGACTGTGACCCAGCATGGGTAGGGCCTGGTGTTCCAGACTGTGACCCAGCGTGGGTAGGGCCTGGTGTTCCAGACTGTGACCCAGCGTGGGTAGGGCCTGGTGTTCCAGACTGTGACCCAGTGTGGGTAGGGCCTGGTGTCCCAGACTGTGACCCAGCATGGGTAGGGCCTGGTGTCCCAGACTGTGACCCAGCATGGGTAGGGCCTGGTGTTCCAGACTGTGACCCAGCGTGGGTAGGGCCTGGTGTTCCAGACTGTGACCCAGCGTGGGTAGGGCCTGGTGTTCCAGACTGTGACCCAGTGTGGGTAGGCCTGGTGTCCCAGACTGTGACCCAGCATGGGTAGGGCCAGTGTCCCAGACTGTGACCCAGCATGGGTAGGCCTGGTGTTCCAGACTGTGACCCAGCGTGGGTAGGGCCTGGTGTCCAGACTGTGACCCAGCATGGGTAGGGCCTGGTGTCCCAGACTGTGACCCAGCATGGGTGGGCCTGGTGTCCCAGACTGTGACCCAGATGGGTAGGGCCTGGTGTCCCAGACTGTGACCCAGCATGGGTATGGCCTGGTGTCCCAGACTGTGACCCAGCATGGGTATGGCCTGTGTCCCAGACTGTGACCCAGACTCTGACCCAGCTTGGGTGGGGCCTGGTGTCCCAGACTGTGACCAGCGTGGTTGGGGCCCGGTGTCCCAGACTGTGACCCAGTGTGGGTGGGGCCTGGTGTCCCAGACTGTGACCCAGTGTGGTTGGGGCCCGGTGTCCAGACTGTGATCCGTGTCGGAGGGCTCAGACGCTGACCCTGTGTGGGTGAGCCCAGTGTTCCAGATGTAAGCTGGCGTGGGTGGGCCTGGTGTTCCATCCGGTGACCCCACATTGGTGAGGCCTGATATCCCAGATGGTGACTTTACATGGGTGGGGCCAGACCGGATTAAGATTTTTTGGGGGCCCTATGTGCCCGTGTGTTATTCCACCACTGGGTAGGGCAAATGTCACAGATGCTGAATCGCCGTGGGTGGAACTGAAGTCGGTTGAGGATGATGGCGTCAACGGACTTCACTTCATGGCCCAACGTGTAATTGTATTGACCTTATGTATTGAAATTATAATCAAGATTTACTAGTGTTGGTGGATGTCAACATAGAGTATGTTATTATCAGATTTCCCCCCCCCCCAAAAAAAGAAGAGAAAGCAGCGGTACATTTAAAGTACACCACGCCCATGCCAAATAAATAATAAATCCTCCAGTGCGTGACATTGCGGAGCGCCTTCAGCGCCCGGCAATGCCACCTTGCAGCACATGGAGATGGAATTGGGAGGGAGCAGTGTGCAATAATTAATTGATGATTAATTGATTCATTGCATAATTAAAATAAATAAATAATAATCATAAAATAATTAATTTTTCAACCAATTGCTGAATAGCATACCAAAACCAACACAGTTCATCGGAATCTGTAACTTTTCGAAAATTAAGTAATTAATCGAAAAATGAATAACTAATCGATTAATTGATTTATCAATAAATCAAAATTACTCTTCATAGCCAAATCATTTGATCACTATCATGTCCAAATATCAGCTTCCTATCTCACAATATGCCCGAGATATTCGACAGATAAGTCATAAAATAAATAAGTAATTAATAAATCGATAATAATTAAAAAATGATTAATGAAAAAATATAAATAACGTTTTTGCCAAGGCACATCTTCACTTTTGTCCCCAAATTTCAGCTTCCTATCTCAAATGATGGCTAAGATATCGCCTGGACAAACAAGAAAACAAACAAACAGAGTAAAAACCGAGTACCCCGTTCAGCGCCCAGCGAGGACGTCGTGCATCGTCTGGATATGGAATTGGGAAGGAGCGGTGTACAATTACTGTTGTTTGTCGAGTTTACTTGGGGTTAAGTTTATGTATCGAGTTTACATGGGCAAACTCAGAATCCAGGTATACCCACCGAGGAGCAACCAGGTTCGCACGACACCTTGCATCACCTTTTCGCAACATTGCTGTGACCTGCATAGTGCAACTGACAATGTGAAATTACCTGATGCCATGTACATATTCCCCTTTGGGAAACCACATCCACCACAAATCCATTAGTTACGATGACACAACCCATGCGCAAGGTCAATTGCACGTTCTTCAGAATAACATTAATGATGGAATGACATCCTTGAAAAAAGAAAAATCTCAACAGACCACGAGGGTGATTGAGCAGAGAATGTGCTGTGAATTACATTAATACCAATGACAACTTAAACTTGCTTATAGTCATTGCCGATAAACGTCTGTTTCGCTAACCATGCTATTAGTAGAACTTAGACTATCATGTCTCTCAGAGACTAAGACTCTCATGTCTCCAAGACTATCGTGTTGCTTAAAGTGATTCAAGTGGTCCCTCCTGGTCTAAAGTGATTCAAGGAGTTTCCTTCTCCATCGATCTTGTCCACTGCATGCATCCTCTCCTGCGCCCCCAATTCCTCCGCATTATTTGTCCTCCCTCTGTCTTGGCCTTCAACTCTGCTGTTGTAGTCCCCCCCCTCTCTCTACTGTTCCTTTTACATCCTGTTTTTGTTTGTTACGTCCTCATACGTTCAGTCTACTAGCTCTTCCATGAGCCTTGACAATGTATTTTTTTTTTTAACATTCGTGGACCACAAGACGGACCGACCCAATCCATGCTTAACGGACACAGATTCTTAGCCTGTCGTTGGAGCATTGAATTAACAACTAGAGCAAGGACATTTTGTATCATCTCCATCTTCATTTCCATTTCCAAGACTAAGCGCTCAATTAAAACATCATGCCAAGAGACTGGATCAAACTCCCAAGCACACAAGCCTTGGCATTTGATCATGGCAATTGCTTGTCAGAACCCAATTCCATATCCCAGGATGCATCGCACAAAACCCCTGCATAATATTCCCACCATTAATGGCGATACTTGAGCATCTCCCTTTGTACGAACATAATGTGACAAACAAACAAAGTCACGTTTGGACATTACCCAAAGGCCGGTCCAAGGGCTCTCTGTCAGCGGCACTTTTCCTCGAGAACCTGCTCTGATGGATCCTCCCCAGGTGAGGGTCCTGTGCATAGGAATTCATTAAAGGCAGAGGATCCAGGATTTGCATTCGGAAAAAGCAAAGAACAAAGTGGGTTTTCTTTTATCCATCACCTTGTGTCAATGTCCATGTCTCTGACTCTCCAATGGTACAGAACGTGGTCTGCCCAGTGTAGCGTAGCACAGGGAAGTAGTAAAGCACTGGGTAAGTTAATAAAGCTTTGTGTTTACTTTTTACCTCCACCACCAAAGGTGAAGGAGGTTATGTTTTCACCCTCTTCTGTCTGTCTGTCTGTCTGTTTGTCTGTTTGACTTTGTACAGGATATCTCAAAACGATGCAGACGGATCTGGATGAAATTTTGTGGAAAAGTTTGGTGTGTAACAAGGACGAACTGATTACATTTTGGTGAAGATCCGGATCTGGATCCGACGACTAGAATATTTTAAATGATTCTTCACCATTGAGAGATCGGGCTAAACATGATGTATAGCCCGATATCTCAAAAAGTTGCAGACGGATTCGGACGAAACTTGGTGGACAGGTTGGGTGTGTCGCAAGGACGAACTGTTTCAATTTCGGTGAAGATCCGAATCCGGATCTGGATACGATAATTATTTAATTTTTTAAATATTCTTCTAAAAATAAATGAGAATTCTTCACCATTGAAAGGACCAAAAACGATCTTGTAGTGTATAGCATGATATTTCAAAAAATGTATTGGGCCCGATATGTTCTCGTGGATCAGGCATTGCGTGGCAGAGGTATGCGCTCTACCGAGTGCCCTTCTAGTTGAATGATGTGACTATCTTATTATAAAAAAAAAAACAATCACAAAGATGTTTCGGTTGGATAATTCCACCCACAAGTCCACAGGAACGCACCACGTTACACAAGAGGTGATGATGATGATAATGATGTTCTCACCATCTGCATATGGCCCGATTTTACCCCAACAGGGGCATTTACACCACTATCCCGCACAGCTTCCCAGTCGCCAAGGCTCAGGTGAGATGTTGCGACAACTCAGTGGTCTTCATCCAGGTATTCTCAAATTCTCATATCCTCGTATTCTGAACAGAGAGAGAGAGAGGGGGGCATCATGTGACTGCAAAATGTAGATAGTGCCTTGCAAAGCGAGAGGAAACTTGATTAACGTATGGCGCACGACGCGTCACGGTGATCGAAACGTCACACCTGAACCTTTCTTTCTGGCCAGGTATACTCGTTAACTCCTTTTTTTTTTATTACGGATAAAACAAACCACTGGGAGGAATTTTTTTTTTGCAAAATAAACCAGGACATAATTAAAGGTGAACGTCCGCGTCACATCTTCATCCCACGACTCCGAGTTCTGCGTTCCTTGCCAAGGGATCTTAAGGAAAGGAGAAATAAAAATGAAGCCCCAAGGGCAAATCCGAATGAAAGGATGAGTAATATCGCTTTCTCTAAAACCAGAACAAACACTTCTTTGTTGGAGCGGCGAATAGAGAGTTATTTTTATTCCTGGAAGACGGGATAACTCAGTTGGAAGCATTGCTTGCCTGTGAGCTACCTGGTCTTAGGTGTGATTCCAAATTGGATCGAATTAGTTTGACTATAAAACTGCATCGTCGACCATGGAGGAGAGCGAACTGAGCCAGCAATTCTGTCTGATAAACCTCGCTCGTGCAATGTCAAAAATCCCATGAATGCTCGGTGGTGTATAAATTATTAGAGAGTCCGCTCCGAACCGGGGAGTTAGGCGGGTCAAACCCGGGCCGAGTCATACCAAAGACTTTAAAAATGGTATGTACTGCTTCCTTGCTCGACATTCAGCATGGAGAAGAGCACGAGCAATCCCCGACGGTTAGCATCCACGAGGAGGATGAAATTCCTCCTTAGGTAATGCCCCACCGAGTGCGGTGAGGAAGGCGACACCATTGTTGTGATGTTGCTGGTACCCAGAGTGCCCCAATAAGTGAAGGCAACTCTCCTTAGTTCAGTGGCTGTGTTTCTCTCCTCTAAGTCCTGTGTTGTGTCACGTGTGTTCGTCTGTATGTCCATGTGTGTGAGATGTGTGCGGCGGCTCCACTACGAGCCTTAGATTCTGTAAAAATCATTCTTTGCTGATGATCCACTTAAACAATGTTTCTCAGCCAGGGATACGGAGAAGCTAACGCATATTGTTGCTTTGAACCTCTTTAGGTTGGACTCCTGTACTGGGTGGTCAATTGGCATGACAACTCAGTTTTTGTTACACTCATGTAAAGACAGGCTTCCACAAAGGACAACAGCACAGAGCTGAGCATAGGTTTGAAGACATTCAAGGACCTCATTGTCTAAGAAAGATCTTACTAGACTCTAGGCCATCCTGTTTACCAGCAGTAAGATATTTGTTAAGACCTCTAGGCCCTAGAGGTATGCACACTCACCTCGAAGCAGTCGAGCCAAAGTTCGAATCCTGACCCAACTATAAACTGTCATCCTGGTGTTTCACAGTCAGGACGATTCATCATTGTGTGTGTGCCGTCCCTCGGATGGATGTTAAGCTGGGCGACCTGTGTGCTGGTATTAGTTGGTAGACGTTAAAGATCCCATGGAGTCCTTCACGGAGAGTAGGCGAGCTCTTGCCGGCACCATGAACTATTGCCGGCACCCTGAGGTGGCACCAGTGCTCTGCATGGAGTATGGTCCCAATGGATGGATGGAGACTGCAAGTCTGCTTGTCTTTTTAAACGACACAATGGACATAGATTTCAAAACAAGGTAATTTCTTTCATTTAAGCTGTTCCGAGTAGCTCTCAGTGGGTGAAGTAAGAGAGTTGCCATCGACATTGACTCATTGCTTAATGTATTGAGACATTCAGCCGGCATAGGGTGCATACAATCCCGATATTCCATTAGCAAAGAGGTTGGCAGGTTGAGTAAATTGCTTCCTCAGCAGTTTGCTACATCACTGCAAGCTTTGGCTTTCGTGCAAAGGAGGGTTCTAGCAAGATGTGGAAATAATGAACAATTTTGACAGATTTGGAGTGAAGGCAATTGTGACCGTGTATATGGATGTCTGTTTTACTGAGAGCTTCCTGATAATGTGACAAGCTGTGTCTGGGTAAGGAGGGAGATATGAGAGAACGCGTGTTGGAGTTTGCAGTCTCATCGAAGTCACGTGGAGAGGAAAATCATCTCATTTGTCAAGGGAAATAATTATGTAGGCAAAGTACGTCTCAAGAACACATCGATCTCCCAAAGTTTTTTTGCTTGGAAGGTCAAAAAGACATGATCGTGTGATTGATAGAGACAGAGAAGGCAGACGTATCTTTGCAGGACTGAATAACGCAGCCAAGACCGAGACCGATGTTCATTTGCTGCCATTGTGACGGTCTCTCCCATGTATTATAAATGTGCTTGCAAAGAAACCCACCTGACTGCATTTGTATTAAGTTTCTTTATCTGAATTGTGCCAGGTGTCGGTTTCATGGATAGAGTGGCAGGTTTTGGGATCCTGGGGTCCTGAGTTCAAATTCAGCTTGGCTGTTAAATTAATACCAGGTGGCGTTGACTCAGGCTGTCGTCCTTCTGAGGTCAGCAAAATGAGTACCAGCTTGCTGGGATGATTGAACCATTTGAGTATCCTGTGTTGGAGTGGTGACCTGTCTAGGATTGTGCCCAATAGCCCAGGAGACTGCCTCAGCAGCACTGCTGCTCTGTACAGAGTATGGTCCATCCTTATGCTTATGGATGGATCCTAATTGTATATATTTTTAATAAGACCAGATGACTGCACTGTTTGTTATATTAGTGACATCATGGTAGTGCTGCAGGGACCGGTGACAAGTTTCATGATTTTGGATCATGAATACCTTTACTTTAGTTAGTGGAGGTCATTGGATGAAAGCTAAGAGGTCCAGTCTTGAGACAGATTTCAGTCAAGCAACTCATAAGGAGAGACCCCTTCATAATAGACCTTCATAACCCCTTCATATCCTTCATAATATTAGCTTCATGGCTTTTCTGACTTCAACTCGCACAGTAAACCTGATGTTATCAATGCAATCCTCTACTCATATCCTCTCGCAGCGGAGGCCAGAAGGCTCCAAGAAAGTGTTTTAGGCCCAATGTTGTCCCGAATATACATAAACGACGTCTGCAATGCAATGGAATAGAAGTAGGACAGTAAGTCCTCACTTAACATTGCTTCGGCATCAAGTCGTTGATCTATTTGAGAAGATACTCGTTTAAAGGCGATCACCGTTCTGGTATAAAGTCGTTTTACCTGTAATTTAGTACCAAACCAATGCTTTTCCTCGTTGTGATAAAACTACAGTCTAAACCATACTGTACATGCTGATGTATAAGCTCATCCAGAGTATGTACCGTATAGGCATTATATACAACGAGCTGTACATTGATAACGTCGGTGCTTCTTGGGCTGAAGTTACTCAGGTGTGCATGAATGGTGTGCGGAGGAAGTTGTGGCCTAAATGCGTCAATGACTTGCAAGGATTTAAAGATGTCGTTCCCGCCATGAAGAAAGTTATCCTCGGTTTGGCCAATAAAGCGGGTTTTGATGAGGTGGAAGAAGCTGATGCTACACATCTGCAATCACATGGAGAAGAGCTAACCATTGAAGGTGTGAAGCAACTAGAGATGATGAGAAAATGATGATGATGAGAGAGAGAGAGAGAGAGGAAAAAAATGAGAGAAAAAAAACAACTGGAGATGATGATATTCAATTGTTTGTTTAAAATTATTTTAAACTTACACTCTATATGTAAATGATGTTTTTTTGTGTGCGACAAAAAAAAATTCCCCTGGAACCTAACCCTCGTCATTTACATTCATTATTATGGGGGAAATTCAATTTGCTTAAAGTCATTTCAGTTAAAGTTGCTCTATTCAAGAATGTAACAACAACGTTAATCGAGGACTGACTGTATTTCCATTCTGGAAAATCAGTCTCTCCTTGTCCCTCTGCACGAGTTCTCATATTAACTCACATGTTTTCAGGATCAGCCACAGGAAGAGGTTCAGTCTGTTTAACTTGTCGGCCTCACCTCATCAGCCATAAACAACCTCTCCTGGCTCACAATATAGTGGAGGTGGCCTCAAAAGCCAGCCAGAGTCCGGGCATCGTCTGTCGTTCCAAGTCGTGACGTGTAATAATAGTGTTGCTTGATGGGAGGGGCTATTACACCTCATAACCACTGAAAACCATAGAAGTGGGGAATTATCATTTGTGTGTTTGTTTGACTTCGTATGCAAGCTTGAACCGTTGCATGGAAAAATTGAAAACTGGTGGTTGTACTCAAGGTGTTGGTTTTAGGCAGTAAAAAAATTAAATATAACATAGCCCCAATGGGATCTTTTCCAGGTGGGGTTGACGCTGCCCCAATGGGAATTGAGGGAGGACCCCAATTCTCTCCATGTAAATGTGTGTCGTGTGGCACCACCTGGTGGGAGGCGGTATTACAAGCCATGATAAAATAAACCAATTATATTTGTGAGAAAACAATGAACATCACAGAAGTGGATGAATTTACTCATCCATAAGGACAGGTTCTTCACTACTGACCATCAATTTTGTATACCATAAAAAATTGCTTCTCTATTAGACATTTAGCGATTATGCAGCACGGCACCATCACGTCACCCTACTTTTAAAAGTTCAGGACATCAATATCCTTCAGGCCTCACCTCGATGACTTCACGGTGAAAAGGCAATCGATAGGATGCTACAGAATGGTGAGAAAGTTTGCAATGGCAGTGTTGATTTTCTTCCTGCAAAATTTTCCTGTCGTTGTGCCGACATGGCATGTGTGCCAATCAGTTCAGGCAATTTCTCCTCCAATTGGTAATTCAACAGCAGAGACATCCATAAGTCTCTACGAAATCATTACGAGCACTTCGTGTGACACAACGCTTTACTTTTCTGTGTTCTTCCACCAAAGAGGAAAGCAGATGCACTCATGGAATTATAAACTACTCACCAATTGTGTGATCATCAAATTTAAAACTAGAAGGGCACTCAGTAGAGCACATACCTCTGGCCACGTAATACCTGATCCACGAGAACATATTGGGCCCAATCCATTTTTGAAATATCATTCGATATATCCTTTTTGGCCATATTTCTCAATGGTGAAGAATCACTTTGAAAATTAAATAATTCTCGTATCCAGATCCAGATTCCGATCTTCACCAAAATCGAATGTCCACCAAGACAGCTTGGCCACACACCCAACCTGGCCACCAAGTTTCATCCAAATCCGTCCACAATGTTTTAAGACATCGTACTACATATTACATTAACCCTTTCTCTCAATGGTAAAGAATTACATTAAAAAATATCGGATCTGGATTCGGATCTTCACCAACATCTAATCAGTTTGTCCTTATCACACACCCAACCTGCCCACCAAATTTCATTCAGATCCGTCCACAACTTTTTGAGATATTCTGCACACAGACAAACAAACAAACAAACAAACAAACAGACAGAGAGGTGTGAAAACATAACCTCCTTCACCTTCGGTGGCAGAGGTAAAAATACAATGCAATCTTAGGTTCAAACTCGATCATCTTTCCCCCATGTAAAGTAATGAAACTGCGCCATTAAGTTTGAATGAGAAAAAGATGCCGAGTAGATTTTGAGTGCAATTTGTCTGCATTTACTGATGAACTTCTTAACACGTCACACAAGTGGGAAATCACCATTTCCATGTTCGGTTTGAATCAGAGCACGAGAATCGCTCGAATGGATTAATGCATTGTTCGTTGGGGATGTAGAAATCCCACTTATAAAGCCGTTCACCGCCAGGGGATAAATAATGAATTCCAACAAACGTTAATTGATTCTCTTTGGTCAAACATCTCTACATTATATTTATTAGAATTGCTCATGTGGAAGAAGATGCGACATCAATCTCCTTAACTTGAGTGTACACAGCATGTTCTAAAAGGAAACTAGAAAGGCACTCGGTAGAGCGCATACCTCCGCCACGTAATGCCTGATCCAAGAGAGCATATCGGGCCCATTCCTTTTTTGAAAAATGATGCTATATATCGTTTTTGGCCCTTTCCCTCAATGGTAAAGAATCACTTTATAAATTATATAATTCTCGTATTCAGATCCAGATTCGAATCTTCACCAAAATCGAATCAATTTATCGTGGTCATACACCCAACCTGCCCACCAAATTTCGTCCGGATCCATCCACGACTTTTTGAGATATCCTGCACACAAAGAGACAGACAGACAGACAGAAAGACAAACAAGAAAAATACGTTGCGCAGAGCACGGCACTTGTAAAATCCAGAAAACAAATTTGACCTCAACAATGATTGGTGGTTGAATTCATTGACCAAATATGAAACTCCTCTTCAAATTTTAAGTCATTCAGATGAAAATTGACAATTTTGGAATTTTGCCTATGTTAACCTTTTGGCTGATGTGGACCTCCAAAATAATTGGTGGTTGAATTCAGTGACCTGAAAAATAAATCCTCTTTAAATTTCAAGCCAATTGGATGAAAATTGGGATTTTAGAAATACCACCTTAGTTGTTCTACTAACTACTAACTAGTAGTCTAACTAACTAGTAGTCAATCTACTAACCTTAGGCCTATGTTGACCTTTTGGTCCATGTTGATCTCAAAAATAATTAGCTAGTTGAATTCAATGACCTGAAATATAAATCCTCTTCAAATTTCAAGTCAATCGGATGAAAATTGAGAATTTTAGAAATACCACCTTAGTTGTTGACCTTGGGACTATGTTGACCTTTTGGCGGATGTGGACGTCCAAAATAATTGGTGGTTGAATTGAATGGCCTGAAATATAATTTCTCTTCAAATTTCCAGTCGATCGGATGAAAATTGACGATTTTATAAACTCCACCTTAGTTGTTGACTTTGGGCCTATGTTGACCTTTTAGCCTATGTTGACCTCCAAAATAATTGGTGGTTGAATTCAGTGACCTGATATGCAAATCCTCTTCTAATTATAAATCAATGGGTTGAAAATTAAGGATCTTGGAAACACCACCTTAGTTGTTGACCTTGGGCCTATGCTGACCTTTTGGTCCATGTTGACCTCAAAAATAATGGGTGGTTGAATTCAGTGACTTGAAATGAATATCCTCTTCAAATTTCAATCAATCAGATGAAAATTGAGGATTTTAGAAATACCACCTTAGTTGTTGACATTGGGACTATGTTGACCATTTGTCCGACGTGGACCTCCAAAATAATTGGTGGTTGAATTAAATGACCAGAAATATAACTTCTCTTCAAATTTCAAGTCAATCGGATGAAAATTGAGGATTTTAGAAACTCCACCTTAGCCGTTGACCTTGGGCCTATGTTGACCTCTTGGCCGATGTGGACTTCAAAAATAATTGGTTGGTTGAATTCAGTGACCAGAAATGAAAATCCTCTTCAAATTTCAAGTCGATCGGATGAAAATTGAGGATTTCAGAAATACAAACTTGGTTGTTGACCTTGGGACTGTGTTGACCTCTTGGCCAATGTGGACCTCCAAATTATTTGGTGGTTGAATTCACTTCCCAGAAATATAAATCCTCTTCAAATTTCAAGTCAGTTGGATGAAAATTGAGGATTTTAGAAATCTCACCGAAGTTTTTGACCTTTGGCCAATGTTTCCCTTTTGACCTTTTGACCTCAAAAACAATATGCTTCTTCCTTATGCCAAACTCTACCATGTGGTGAAGTTTTGTGAAGATCGGTTTAAAACTGTGACCTATCGGTGACAAACAGACAGACTGACAGACAGACAGAAAAACAAAATCGACTAACCAATATATTTGAAAAATCTTCAATTTTGCAAGTAACTAGGGAGGGGCCCATACCATGGAAGATACTCGGATCTGGACGTACGGACGTATAACTTGGGACGCGAGTATGTGTGAGACCCCGTTTGACATTGTGTGTGTGTAGCCCTGAAGCTCCTCTCAATTGTGGGCCTCATTGCATGCTCAGAGCGTGTTCACGGCCGAGGCACACGACCAACTACTCCGCCCCCCTGTTAATCTCGGATCTCAGCCGTGTGGCGATGGCTGGAAGCAAATGGGGCCATTTCAGTTTGGGCAGGGCAGGGCCCACACCTCGGTAATTTTTTGAGTGCCAATGGGGACACGGGGAAACATCGATAACTCTGCCCGATCCGCCACCAAACTCCACCCCTGCCAATGGATTATAAAAGCGCTGTGCATTCTGCACATGTGCACTCGTTCTTCGTCGGTTCTCAGTTCTTTGGCTCAGCTCGCCGCACTCCGTAACTAAGATGGCCAGCACATTAGAGTATAACGGATCCAAATCAGATCCTCGAGCGCTACGCTGAACACTTTAACGGTGTCCTCAATTGCCCCTCCTCCATTTCGGATGTGGTCATTGACTCTCTTCCCCAGCGGCCTACATTAGACGACCTTGCCCACCCTCCGACTAAAATAGAGACCACCAGAGCTATAAAAAAGTGTCATCTGGAAAGGCCCCTGGTGATGATGGTATCGCCTCCAAGGTTTTCAAGTTTGGTGGTGCCAAACTCCTCACCTGACTGACCCAACTCGACAATACATTCTGGAGTGAGGAGTCAGTACCCCAGGTGTTCAAAGATGCCACGATTATTCCCCTGTACAAATGCAAAGGCGATAGGTCATTTGTCGACAACTACCGTGGCGTGGCCCTACTATCTATTGCCAGGAAAATACATGCACGCATCATTCTTCATCGAATGTCAACAACAATTGACAACACCATCACCCCCAGAAAGTCAATATGGCTTTAGTGCTGGACGTGGCACGACCAATATGACGTTCTCTGCCCATCTACTTCAGGAAAAGAGCAGAGAACAACATCGCGATTCATACATGGTCTTTGTCGACCTTATGAAAGCATTTGATCTAGCCAGTAGAGAAGACCTGTGGAAGCGACTGTACGAAGTTGGCTGTCCTGTTAAGTTGGCCAACATCATCAGATCCTTCCACTATGGCATGGTCGCTCGTATGAGGGATAGTGGATACACTTCTTTGTCATTTCCTCTTACCGACACGCACAAAGCACGGCAGTGCCCTAGCTCCCCTATTACATATTAGCATTGTGTTTTCCTCTATGCTTCATGATGATTTTGAAGATCACACCCAGAAAGCGACTGAAGGCGAAGTCCAGAATCACGGAAATGTTTCTCCGTGATCTACATTGTGCTGATGACTGCACACTCTTCGGTCATAATCTCGAAGATATGCAATTTATTGTCAACTACTTTGCGCAATCTGCTCGTCGCTATGGCCTTACAATTAGCCTGAAGAAAACCGAGGCTATGCTTCAGCCTAGACCAGAAGGTGCGTATACCGTCCCATCCATTGCCATCACTGACACACCACTCAAAGTTGTCAATAAGTTCTGCTACCTTGGAGGTGCCCTCTCTCAAAATGCAATGATTTACAACAAAGTAACATCAAGACTCGGTAAAGCATGTGTCCTTTGGAAGATTGACGCATCATCTTTGGCATGAATGTGGCATTCGCTTGGACATGAAGATCAGTGTCTATCATGCCGTTGTTTTATGGACACCTATATGGATGCGAATCTTGGACACCCTATCGTCAGCATATCGAATGCCTTGATCAATTCCATATGCGATGCCTTTGTAAGATTCATGGCATCAACTGACAAGACAAAATGCATAACACCTCAATCCTGGACTGTTGTCGTATCCAAGGAATTGAAAATTTCCTGATACGAGTCCAGCCTCGCTGGTCAGGACACCTTGCACGCATGGAAGACCATAGAATCCCAAGAGTGCGTTTCTATGGACAACTTAAATTTGGTAAATGGTCGTGTGGTGGAAAAAGGAAGTGTTATAAGGACGTCCTTAAGTCTACAATCACGTCTTGTGCCATTCCAGTCATCACCTGGGAACACCAGGGCACAAACAGATCAGCTTGGTGCAACATTTGCCACAAAAGCCGAGACCACTTTGAATGTGGGAGATTTGCTATCGAGAGACAGCGGAGGCCAGAAAGGAAAACCTGCCAAAGTCCATCTCCGCAAGGACCAATATATACCTGTGATGTTTGTGGCAGATGCTGTGGGTCCCGCATTGGATTATACAGCCATCACACAATGTAGAATGCTTAGTGAGCACACCAACGAAGGGAAAAGATTCTTCGAAAGCGGCGACTCACACCATCATGTATGTATATATATATATATATATATATATATATATATATATATATATATATATATA
>CM068967.1:60423392-60437333 GCA_035128595.1 Eptatretus atami
TGTCAAGTCAATCGGATGAAAATTGAGGATTTTAGAAATCTCGTCCAGGTTATTGACCTTTGGCCTATGTTAACCTTTTGGCCAATACAAACCTCAAAAATAATTGGTGGTTTAATCCAATAAGCCGATGTGAAAATCCTGTTCAAATTTCTAGTTAATCGGATGAAAATTGAGGAATTTAGAAATCTGACAAATTTGTTGACCCTTGGCCTATGATTAGGTTTTGACCTCAAAATCAATAAGCTTTTTGCTTATGACAAACTCTTCAATGTGGTCAAGTTTCGTGAAGATCGGTTTAAAATTGTGACCTGTAGGCGATTGACAAACAAACAGACATGCGGACAGAATAACCAAATCGAATGACCAGGATATAGTATGTACTTGAGAAATCTTCGATTTTGCAAGTAACACACAAGAAAGATGTCTTGCATAGAATGATACTTGCGAAATCCAAAAAACAAATTTGACCTTACAAAATAATTGTTAAAAAATAAAATAAAAAGGAATTTATGACAAAATATACAAATACTCTTCAAATGTCAATTCAAATGGATGAAAACTGAAAATTTTAGAAATCAATATGTTGACCTTTTGGCCTAAGTTGACCGCAAAAACAATTGATAGTTGAATTCAGTGACCTGATATGCAAATCCTGTTCAAATTTCTCATCAATCGCATGAAAATAGAAGATTCTAGAAATTTGACAGAGTTGTTGACCTTTGGCTTATGTTGACCTATTGACCTCAAAAACAATAGGCTTCTTCCTTATGACAAACTCGACGATGTGTTGAAGTTTCGTGAAGAAATTGTTAAAATTCTGACCTGTAGGCGACAAACAGACAACAGAATAACGGACCAGACCAACCAATGTAGTTGAATCTTCAATTTTCCCAAGTAACAAGAAAACCTAACAAACCGAGTGAAAACCGAATACGCCCTTTTGGAACGTCGTGTAGCACCTGGATATGGAATGGGGAAGGACGGTGTACACTGAAAACAAAATGTGGTTTTTGTCATTTGGATTGAAAGCTTGAACGTCCTTATCCCATTTGGACTGTGATCATTAAGTTAGTGATCGCCGGCTCCCTGAACAAATTCCAAATTCCTTTCCTGACTTGCCATGTTGAAGTGGTGACCCATCCAGCATTGTAAACATAACCAGAGAAACCGCTCCGGCAGATACCCACGCTCTGTGCAGACCATGGTACATGATGATGAAAACCACCTCTTGGGTGACAACTTGGATTGCATGTTGTCTCGAACACAACTCCGCCATGTTGTTAAACGTTGCGATCACTCCATTCTGTTGGAGTGCTTGCTTGAGCGATTTGAATCAAACAAGCTGCTTGCTAACAGAACACAACCCAGATGTAAACTCAAGTCAAGTGTTTCCACATTGTCTGTTGAACTTTTGAACTTTGGTATTTTTAGACACGTTACCAAAGTTTGTGCGTTTTCCGAAAATTTGGGAAAAATAATGAATATTTTAATCGCAAGACACGTGATGATCGTGCACTTGGAAACACATCTTGTAAAAGACATTTTTTTTTCTTTATTTAATAAGTGAAGTGATACTCGGGAGAAATGTGTGTGAATTGGGGAAATTGAGGGGGAAAAAATGTTCTGGAAAATGGATGGGTCGAGGCAGAAATGATTCATCAGGCATTAGTCACCAGTGGCAAGACGTGTTGATGGGATGTTCACAGTGCACGGTCCGTTGGGCTTCTCTTGATGAACAGTTGATCGGACGAGTGTTGATTTGGTACCTTCCAGCTGTGTGTACACCTGACGTGTGCTGGGCCATGCTGGCACAGCCAAATCACACTGATATTTTAGCTGACCTTGCATACACTCTCCAACAGACATCCCCCCCCCCCCATACACACACACACACACACACAACAAAGATATATATATATATATATATATATATATATATATATATGTGTTTATAGCTTTTTCTCACCACTGATTCACTAACTCAATGACTGATATTAAAGATCAGCAACTTCTGGGTGACATAGAAAGCTGAAATTTTGTGTGCTGATGGACATCAAAGCCGATACACCGGAAAAACAACCCACAGAATCATCAAAAGCATCTGGAAATGAAACTATAAATAAATGAAAATAAATAAATGAACAAAAAAAAAACTGAAAAAAATGCAGGTGAGTGACCCAAGACAATGGTGAAGTATGGTATTTTGTGAGCTCAGCAGCTCGGGCATGGGCGGTGTCATCATCCAAAATTGATGCAATTAAAGAAATCAGATTAGGTAGAGGAGTCCTGCTCAAATATGGGTGCAGCAAGGAGATACCATGCCTGGTGTTGGCTTAATGGTTAGGGTGGTGGGGCTTGGGATCCTATGATCCTGAGTTCAAATCCCACTTGGCTGTTGAATAATACCAGGTGGGGTTGACTGCCTGTCATCCTTCCGAGGTCGGCAAATGAGTGCCAGCTTGCTGGTATACTGTGTCGGAGTGGGACCCGTCCAGGATTGTACCCAATAGCCAAGGAGACAGCTTAAGCAGCATCAACGCTCTGCACAGAGTATCGTCCCAATGGATGGATGGATGGAAGGGGATACTCCCCAACTTGAAAAAACCAAACGGACAGAACGGAAGGAGCCAGACACACTTGGGCACGTTGTACTGCCACACTACCCCGGCTTTTCTGAAAGGATTGGCAGGATAGCACGTGGCTCAGGATTGGCGAGACTACAGCCTCTACGCACCATCCATAATGTCATTCAAAACTAAAGGACCCAATACCAACTGGAGTGGTTTACCATTCGTCAAGCAAAGACTGTGAATAATTATACATTGGCGAAACTGGAAGAAATTTGAAACAATGGCTAGATGAACATGATAGAGAAATTAGGCTTGGAAAGGTGATCCAATCAGCTGTAGCACGTCATTGCCTGCGATCTGGCTATAAATTTGACTTCGATGGGACCCGTGTCCGAGACGCAACATCTAACAAACGACACAGGTTGATTTTGGAAGTGTGGCACGTGAAGAGCCGGGAGGGTGGTCGAACTGGGGAGACGGTGGACATCCCCATACAATACACACCTATGATGCAAAGTGGCGAAAACTGGATGGTGCAAACGGCTGGATAAGGCGAGCAACAAACAACACTCAATCCCAAACACCACATCCACACGTGCACAACACCCAACGAGAATCCCAATACCCGCACAACCAACACCTCATCATGCCCAACCAGGACATGAAACCAGCCATGTGCAAAATAAAATTAAAAAGGACTCCTCCATTTGATCTCGAGCACCAGCACGTGACCGAAAATGAGTGGTCGAATCGAAATAAAAAACCGGACGGGTGCCGAGGCTCAGGGTGTATTGTGCCTGTGGAAGCCGGCTGTGTGAAGCTGGTGAAATCTTGCCTGAGACCGGGTCTGCTCTCGCTTTATTGCTCAAATTGGCGGAGTCGATCTAGTTTTTACTTGTGGTTGGAAGTGCCTTCTTCTTCTCTAAAAAGAATAAATTTATACATATATATATATATATATACTGTATATATATATTTAGATATATGTAAATATTTTAATCGACACCCAAATAATGTCAATGTGTCAATGTGTCTCCTCCATAACTCCAAAACTATGAAACCTAGTAGCCTGAAACTTTGCATGTATTCTAAGGGAACTGTAAGGAAGTGCAAGAGTGAAAATTGGGTGTTTGTATTAATTAAAACACCCCTTTTTAAGATAATTAACGGCATTATTTAATTTATCCTTCATCAGGAGATCCTCGGCCACCTCGCTCTCTGGTGTCTGAAGGCGTTTCCTGGATGAGGTCTGAAGCCGCCATGTTTTTTGGCCTGCTCAACCTTGCCTTGACTCGGAACAGGCCGCAACGATTTCATCGCAATGAAGTTTTTTCACTTTCCTCACTCATATTATCAAATGCCTGTTCATCATAGCTACAAAATCGTTGGGTTCATTGCAATGTTTATAAACACCCGGAGACGTCAGCGTTCGTTGCTTTATTTCATTTCCACACACGCGATCACCACGATCTCTTAAATTAAGGAGAATTACAAAACTTAAGCTCCAGAATCGAACTTACAAGCAGTCCCGACTCCCACAAAAGTGTTCATTTTTGTCCAATTCGTCTCCAGGAGGTGAATGTTGAATATGCCGTTCGGTGATTGCCAATTGCGTGCCAAGGGAGCCATTTCTTATCAACCATTTCGTTGCAGTGCTTAAAACAGCACTCTACAATATTCGCAATGTCACCGAATACTGTACATAGATAGACTTGAACAAATTTCAGGGCTACTCCCCTACTTTGATCACGTGTTGTTCTGCGGTGCAACAGGCGGTGGCTTGCCTCACTGAAAATGTGAAATTTTATTTTATTTTCCCTTTTTGTTCATCCATTATACGACCCGTCACTTCGGCATAGATAAATACAAATAAAAATTAAATGTTTCGCTTCTAAAAGTTTCTTCAAACGTTTTGTGCATTGCATGGTAACGCCACTTGATGCGTTCTTCAACTTTCAATTGCGATATCGTGGTTCTATACTGGAGGTAGGAAGACAAAATAAATTATATGATCACAATGAGAATTTTTTTTTTCAGTTCTGAAGTGAAGAATCACCACATCATGACAGGAAAGCCGAGAGGTACGCATGCTCACTCTGTGTAGCCTGGATTTTAATCCAGACCCAGCTATAAACTGTCCTCCCTGTGTTTCATAGGCTGGGTGATTCATCACTGTGTGTGTCATCTCTCGGATGGATGATAAACTGGGTGTCACATCTGCTGGAATCCCTCACCCCTCTCCCTCCCAATCCTACCTCCTCTCTCCCAACCCTAATCCCTCTTTCTGACCACAACCCCTCTCTCTTCTCTTTCTCTCTGACTCCTCCCCCTCTTTCACTCCTCTATCTCTCTCTCTCACAACCCTCCCCCGGTCCCCCATCTTTTACCCTGTTGAGGCGACTGTTAGCTGTTGAATCAGATTCGGAGCCAACCGGTGGGGTGCAAAGGTCGCAGCATGTACAGTCCAAGCTGTTGGTTTTGATGCTCCGCCTAGGTCTCAAAGTGTGTGTGTTTGTGTGTGTGTGTGTGTGTGTGTGTGTGTGTTTGTGTGTCATTGATTGGTGTCTAAATATGCGGGTTTCAGAATGTGGAATAGAGTCCTCCAAGGCAGGATCAAAGTATCCACCTTCATTTCAGTAAGGGGTCATGATTCATGGACCAAGTTGTGAAGTTTTCTGTTCTCAAAGTTTTGTTCCGAGGGTTCTCTTCAGGATCGTCGCTGAGCCCCGGACAGCTTCCAACTGTAGTTTGTTTGTAATGATATTCACAGGGATAGTTTTTAGCTCACCTGTAAAGTCGTTACGGGGAGCTTGTGGGATGGTGCATCATCCGTCTGTCCATCCACAAAGAGCAACTTCTTCTCAGAAACTACACACAAAATTTCCATGAAACTTGTCCACCATCTTCACCACCCGTGATGTACCAAAGTTTGTTCACGACATGAAAAAAAATTGCGGTCGAAGGGGTTCTACAGAGGAGTTTCCCCCAAAAAAGGAATTTGCATTTTTTTTCTGAAACCACACACGCAATTTCTATGAAACTTGACCCCAACCTTCATCACCCGTGATGGACCAAAGTTTGTTCATGGCAATAAAAAAAAGATCGGTAATTACTTTCTTCTTCATTGTATATTTTGTGGGTCATCCATGCCTATCAGTGGTTGCCTGGTTATCTTATCCAGCCGCTACCAGGTGAGCGCCCAGGGGTATTGCCCCTATGATTTAATATATCTGTGAGGTTCTTTGTCATCATTCCTGTAAGGTACAGCTATCACTGTTACAACTTTTGGCATTCTTCAGCTTCCAGGATCTTCTCACTTCATTCTGTGGTATTGGTATTGGTCATTTTCTTGATTTCTGCATCGTTTAGTCAAAGTCCCTGGTATTATCACCTCAATAAGCAATGCCTTCTCTTTTTTTTTGTACCTTAGTATGATATCTTGGTCGCAACGCTTTGCTTTCGATGTTCACACTCGATGGGATCATAAGGTCGTACGTGAGCAGTACTTCCATGTTTTCAGTGATTACTCTTGGTTCATGTTCCCACAAATTTTCTGGAACTGGGATATCAACGTTTTTGCAGACGTGCCAGCAGATTACATTATAAACTCTTGTTGTGTCTTTGTGTGTTCAGCTGTTCTGACATGATTTGTTTTGCGTGTGTGTATGTTTGGTCATTAAGAATAACATATTCTCTTTACTAACTCCACCTCCACCCATCATCTTTCTCTCTTCTTTCTTTTTCATACTCCTTCTCTCTCTCTCACCCCCCCCCCACCCACATCCCCTCCTCGCACCCCTTCCTCCTACAGTAAAACAATGTTTGGTGAAGCAGAGCTCTCCCCACCTCCCCCCCCCCTTCCTCACTCTTTCCCCATTCCTAGCTTCCCCTAATTCCTGCCTCTTCTCTCTCCCCTCTTCCTCCTCTCCCTCCTCTCTACCCCCCCCCCCCCAATAATAACACTATCAGCGAAGCGACGGGTTGTAGTTGCTAATATATGTGTGATATATATATATATATATATATATATATAATATAATATATATATATATATATATATATATATATGGGAATATATATACTCTTCTTGCCCAACATTCCTACCATTCTCTTCTAGCCAAAGCAGCTGCATAAAGCAACAATGAAAAGCTACCAAAGGTAAGCCCTTTGCTGTTTCAAACCCTTCGTTGAGTTCCTCCACAGCTTTTACGATGTTCACAAATAGTACACACATAAGAATCCCAATGCTACACACCTCCTCAGTTGCCGGGCCAGTTTCATCATTTGTTGGTGAATTATCAGCAACAGAGCAGACAGAAATGCACACCAACGAGGTGCCCAAGCATGTACCACATGTAAATGTCAAAAGCAGTCAACATCTAAATGAAAAAAAAAGGAAGACTAAACCACATCTCTCACCTGTGAATGGAGGGAATAACCAATTAGCTCTCACCTAATCAATTAAACCAAGGTGGCTAGGATTATATAAATAAATCGACTCCTCCCATAGTCTTCCAGCTGAAGAAGCTGCATAAAGCGTTTCATCGTCATTTTTCAATATATAGATAGATAGATAGATATATAGATATACACAAATCAATGCAATGGTTTCCCAGACCACAATTTTAAAAATAATTTTTTCCTTTCCTCCATCACATTTCAAGCACCGACACTAACACATTGGTGGAAGAATCATTAAAATTGAAACGATATCAATCCTCCTCCATGACCAAGGAAAGAGAAAGCATAAAGCAACGGCATTTATGATTTCCATCGGAGGCTACATTTTTGAACTGCTCCCATACCGGGCCTTATTTGACACAAGATTATATCTATTGTAGATCATGAAGATGTAAAATAATACATCAGTGTAAACCTTTACAACATACCGAATGTGCAAAATAATCACTTGAAAGCTGTCATGATATCAGCATCTCATCGAGGATGCCATCGGATCCAATTTACATCAGTTTGGCTGCATGCAAGCACACCAGCAGAACCACACGATTTTTCAATCTCACCGATGCCTTGGGAAAACTTCATTGAGATTTTGTCACTCCATCTTATCGCAAATGCTGTTCGCTTCTAAAACATCTCTGCAGCGATGCTCCACATTTAAATAGTCCGTCCAGGCGTTTATACCAAGGTTAGTATGTCTGGGGAAAGGCGATCGAGTTCCTTTATCACTTCCATCGTCAATTGTTCATTCGCCAGATAAAAGAAGCTTAGGGAAACATCTCATTATGAGAGAACACACTGTTGGTGCAGTGTGACCACTCCTCATTTTCATAAATGCCAAGGTGAGCCAATGAAAAAAGCCAAGAATTCACAAGGTTTCGGAAAAGCGATGATAATTAATTAATAGAAAACCTATACGCCAAGAAAACCTACAGAAAACCAAGACGCCAAGGTGAACAACGAATAGCCAAGATCTTGTGAAAAAAGCCAAGGAGTGGTCACACTGCGTTGGTGTGGTCAGCACGAGATTGTCCCAGACGTGATTCAAATATCGGGTTAAATGACATGGACGCTTCAATTCAAGTATGTTATGAGCACTGGATGCTGCATTTTGGAGCACGCTGTTGTTCTTTAGTAGATGATGCTACGTCAGGTGTCTTGTCTGTGGTCAGATGGAACTTAAAGATCAGATGACACAATCCACAAGACTATGACACGATGGTCGTACCATGGTGATGTAGACCCCTCCGAGAGATTAAATGCGGTCGGGTGCATTTTTGTTAGAAAATTTAATTGAATAGTTTGCATAGCCAGATGAAATAAGATTTGTTGAGTTAAACAAACACATCTTATGATGTGAGTACCATACATTCTCGATGGGCCAAACTTCACTTGTGAGGATATACTTTATGACCTCATAGTCTCTTTGGGGAAAAGTTGTACAAACACCAGCTTTGCCTTTCGCTGTCGACGATGATAAGTGAGATAGATTTTGCAAAGTCTTTAAAACACTTTTCAAATCAACCTGAAGTATTTAAGAAAAAGAAAAATAGCAAACATCTTATCAGAAGATTAGTTCTGCTTTTCAGGATGTTTCAAAATCTGCCGTTGGAGTCATTAGAGTTATCTACGGTTAAAGATTTCGATCAGACAGAAACCTGAAGCACAGCGGTTAAAAGAATGTTGAGATTTTATTACAACAGATTCACACCATTTATGCTTGGGCTCGCGGATACTCGGTTCTTGTCCATCGTTTAAAATGTTCCACCTTCTGGGCATTTGATGATATCCTCTTCATTTACGTCTGCGGAACTTGCAGCAGTCAAGCATGTGGAACGCGTCATGCTACGAAGAACCTTACAAGCTCCTCTCAGTAAACACACCTGCTCTCCCAAGCACACCTGGGGTCACTTTTCGCGCAACGGCTGCTGGTTGTTCTACTGGGTCGTACTGGTTATTATAGTCAGCTTGTGTTGTGATAAAGATATCGTACGTTGAGGTGCAGGTATAACGAATGTGTCTCCCACGTAAAGAACTGGAATTCCAATCGTTCCACAAAAGAAACGTTTTTACATACAAACGTTTTTGATCCCTTTCGATGTGCAATTTAATCATTTCTTACCTTGATTAACCCCAACCCATTCTGGAGGTCGTCTTGTTTGAGGAAGCGACTAGCTGTTGGTTTCTACAAAAACTATTTCTAGTCGTCTCTTCTCTTCTCTTGATCGCACTGCAACTTTTACCTCCAAATCATCTTTTACAGCCTCAATGGAAAACCTTCTGCTCACTGACTGTAAACCTCAACACTTTTGTTCCTCACCACTCCAATTTTTGGAACTGTCTTCCTGAAGAGCTGTTCAATCCCACTCTTGCCCCCAAGGCTTCAAGCAGTTGGTGCACCACCATCTCATGTCATCCCCTATCCTAACCCATCATCTTTATTACCCCCATTAACCTTTCGTAATACAACCCTCTTACTTGCCCGTTATTGCGTTTCCTTCCCTTAATTCTCTCATTTTTTTTTTCCTGTTCATTCATTCTCTTGCTTATTGTGTCAATGAGTTGCCCCGCTGCCATGCTGTCAGTTCATGTCGTACTTCACCCTGTTCTGACTTGAGCCTCGATCTTGGTGAGAGAGAGAGAGAAAGAGGGAAAGAGAAAGAGAAAGAGAAAGAGAAAGAGAAAGAGAGAAAGAGAGAAAGAGTTTTTGTGATCGGTTTTATCCAGGCTTTCCTCGTCCATTCTCACATGCTGAAGATTTTCAATCTGGGTATGTCTCTGTTTGTTCCAGATGTCCACCAGGTCCAACACAGTTTTTCTTTTCACTCTTTACCATCAACATACATTTATTAAAAAGTGATCTTCATGAAGACCACAGGTGGAGTGCTACAAAATATCCATAGCACTTCCTTTAGTGTGTGCACTCCAGCACTCAGCTGGAAGAGTCTCAAATATGTTTTCCTCATCAAGAAGGAACCATGTGACCTCGGATCGTGCAACAGAACCAAAACTCAGACACGTACACCAGGTTTTGTACGAGTACTTCTGCCGTGGTCCTTCTTAGGCTACGAATGGCAACTGGTTGCACAGATAAACCTCGGTTGTGAATTTTTCTCATTTTCTCTTCGCAGCTTTCACACATTTGGTTAGCCTGCAGCTGGTGATGTTCAGGCCAAGTCTGAGACCGTTTCCATGCTGATCCATTCCTGTGGTATCGCCCGCTGCACCTTAGGAGACAAACAGAAAACAAATGAACTCAAACACAAACTCATACACACACACACACACACACACACACACACACACACACACACACACACACACACACACACACACCACACACACACACACACACACACACACACACACACATTTGCACATTTAATGCCATCGTGCAATATTTAATGTCCCCAACACCCCTGGAATAACTTTTCATTCTGAGCTAATGGTGGAGCCATTTTATTTTATCGAGGGACTATGGCTAGGGCAATCAATTTGAAGGATGATGCGATTGGCTTAGTGCATCGGAGGTGGCACGAGTTGAAGAAAAGGAGGCTGAAGATTAGTTCATGAGGCGTTTGCTTTCATGGCCGATGCTTATCAGTAAAAACTCAATTTTGTGTGCTAATATGGTCTGGATGATGTGAGTGGCACTGACACTAAGCCTCCCCCAGAGAAACCGGCACACATTATTTTTGTGGAGGGGAGAAAATGGCACATCATCACTTTGTGCAATATGTGTTCAAGCAAAGAATATGGACTTTATAACTACGGGTTCAATATTTACTTTTGACTTTTAATGCTTTCTCTTAAAGCCCGTGAGGACCAATACCCTCCATCACCCTCCCTCCCCCACTTTCTTTCCCATCTCTCGCAGATTTAACAACATCAGTACCCACCTCAGCTGAACTGTGCACAGTTGCGACTGATGCAAACGTGACCCTTTTGCGATGTCCACTCCCCGTCACAACAGCCTCATTGAGCAGAGGCGCAGGTTTATCTCCCAGAGGTGTGACTGACCGTGGGAATTCCACACAAGGCGGTGTTGCATTTCGGTGCCATTCTCGGGCTGCAACCTCCTCGGGTTGTGCGGGAGGTGCAGCCGCCTTCAGTCGTCGTCGTCGGGCCACCATTATGGCACAGTTTACCGCAAAGAGGGCCAATGCAAGACCAAATGCAGCTAAGAAGGTGAGCACGCCAGCCTGTAGGTCACTGATGGAGGGAGCAAATGGAAGGCTGTTGGATGGCCTCACTGTAGAAAGGTCATCACTGCTACTATTGGTAATCATAATCTGGCCTTCTTTCTCACTGTAGTTATCATCAGTAGGTATGATAGGTTGAGTGGGTGGTTCCAAGCGCATTCCACCCGCTCTTGCTGGAGGTCCACTTGCCAGAGCTCCAGGTATGAGAGCATCAGGCACAGCCGATGCCTGGTGAGAGCCTAGTTCGGGTTGTCCTACCACTTTAGCAGTACCAGAAGCCAGTGGGCCCTGTCTCCAGGCTTTACGACACGCACCAAAAAGGTGCACACGAGCTTCTGGTGAAGGTTTCACAATGACGGATGGTTGTATGCGAGGCCAGGCTGTATCCATGGCTCTGTTTTTCAGCACTGGGCCGTCAACTTCCAGATGGTAGCTCTCACGAGGATACAGATCAAGAGGAGTGGTTGTCGCGTCGCTGAATTGAACCCAAAGGGCTAAGACAGATTCCTGTAGACAAATGAGTTAATAATTGAGAAGGCAACCTGATCGAGCATTGCAAATTATAATTTCAAAGCAGACATTGCAATACATCATTGTCAACTTTGCAAAACAACATTTTCTTATGTTTTTATTTTCATTCTGCAGGCAAATCGGCAAATGTAACAAGAACTTTGATATGACACATGTGGACAACAGAGATATAAAATTGGTTATAAAATTGTCACAGAGAGGGTTGGGTGGGGGGGGGGGGGGGGGGGGGGGGGGATAGGAGTGGGTTTGGTGGCAGGTGGAGGGACATTTAAAGGTGAGAGGGTGAAGCTGATATCACATAAATTACCAACAGCTCTTGAAGATGAATGACAGACCGAGAATCGAGTGTCATTGCCCACTAATGGAGAAACGTTCCCATGACAAAAAGCAATTTGGTGACGGTTTGACCCAAGATGGAGCATTGCTTAGGTGAGCAATCAATGTCCTTGCAGAGAAACAGCCGTTTGGAGAGATTTTTTCACAGATATATTTGGCAAATGTCTCATTTTGCAAATCCCTGTGCCGTCTGACACGGGCAATGAACATCGGGAGTGAAGGGCCACCGAAAATGTTTGTGAGTTTTCGTGTGCCAAGGGGCAACCATTTTGGAGTAAGTGTGTGCAAAATGGAATGCAGGATGGGTTGTTGTGCCAAAGAATGTTTGGTATCAAAATATTTTACTTTGGGCAAGAAAAGAAAAAGAAAACGATTTGTTTCAGCAAACTGCATTACATATCGTAGTGAAAGCATGCACCACAGAGCAACATTATTTCACTTAATGTGTAAGGTACAGACATTGAACATGCAGAGTAAAGGACAATTTTCTTGATATATATATATGAACAAACATACAATATACTGTGCCTCGAGAAAGTCTACAACCCTTGTCAAAATATTCACCTTTTGTTGCCTTCTAGTCTTGAATTAAATTGCATTAAATCAGACTTTTCCCCCTTTATTTACACAATGTAATCCACAACTTCCAAGTGAAAAACAAATTCTACAAATTTCAGAAAATTAATTAAAAATACAAAACTAGAATATCTTGGTTGGATAAGTTTCCGCCTCCCTGAGTAAATACTTGGTGGAAGCACACTTAACAGCAATTTCGAGCAACTTTGTGCACCTTGATTGGGCAATATTTGCCCATTCTTCTGTGCACAAAACGGTTCAAGCTTGGTCATGCTGGGTGGGGAGCGTTGACAGACAGCAATCTTCAAGTCATGCCACAGATTTTCCATTGGATTTAGGTCAGGGTTCAGACTGGGCCACTCAAGAACATTTATCTTTTTGTTTCTTAGCCACTCCAGTGTAGCTTTGGCTGTGTGTTTCAGTCGTCATGCTGAAAGGTGAACTTCCGTTCCAATTTCAGCTTGCTTGCAGAGGGAAGCAGGTTTGCCTCCAGGATTTTTCTGTATTTTGCTCCATCCATTTTCTCTTCTCTCCTGAAACGTGCCCCAGTCCCTGATGATCAGAAACATCCCCATAACATGATGCTGCCGCCACCATTCTTCACAGTAGGGATGGTGTTCTTTGGGTGATGTGCTGTGTGGGGTTTGCGCCAAATGTAATTCTTTTAGATTTAGGCTAAAAAAAAAAGTTCCTTAGTTTCGGCAGGCCACAAAATTTTTTGCCACCTAGCTTCAGAAACCCCAGAGTACTTTTTTGCATACCTCAAATGGGATTCAAGGCGTGCTTTTTTTGAGTAATGGCCTCCTTCTTGCCACACTACAGTACAGGCCAGACTTGTGGAGTGCTTGAGATATTGTTGTCACATGTACACAGTGACCAGTCTTTGCCATAAAGGCATGTAGCTCTTTTGAAGTTGCCATTGGCCTCTTGGTGGCCCCTCTGATCAGTCTCTTTGCTTGGTCATCCGGCTTGGAGGGACAGCCTGATCTAGGTAAGGTCTTGGTGATACCACACGCCTTCCACTTCTTTATGATTGTCTTTGTGCTCCAAGGGATATTCAAGGCCTTTGAAATATTTTTATACCCATACCCTGATCTGTGCCTTTCCACAACTTTGTCCCAGAAGTCTTTTGAAAGCAGCTTGGTTCTCATGGTTGAGTCGGCTGTGAAATGCACTACCCAGCAGAGGAAACATACAGGAACAGCTGATTTTATTCTCAAATAATCAGAATCACTACAATTTAACACAGGTGGAGGCCAATTAACTTG
>CM068967.1:60451880-60464733 GCA_035128595.1 Eptatretus atami
AGAGAGAGAGAGAGAGAGGAGAGAGAGAGAAAGAGAGAGAGAGAGAGAGAGAGAGAGAGAGAGAGAGAGAGAGAGGAGAGAGAGAGAAGAGAGAGAGAGAGAAGAGAGAGAGAGAGAGAGAGAAGAGGGAATGGCCACCAAGCCCATCCTTTATAATCTCGCACCCCACCCCCCACCATCCCCATCATCAGCATCACCATCAGTGCCTGGGGACGTGGGCCAGTGGTGTGCCACACTTGTACATGGGTACAGTCTCAAATAATTGACGACTCCTATCCTGATAAAACTAGCACCACGGCTGCCAAAAGCAGCATGGCTCAGTGGAGCTGCCTTGCTCACCGTCACTCAAGGGTGGCCATCCTGAAACATCCGCCCCACTCTATGAGCATCAGAGGGCCGGGGATTTTTTCCTTTCCTCTCTCTCTCCTCTCTCTCTCTCTCTCTCTCTCTCTCTCTCCTCTCTCTCCTCTCTCTCTCTTCTCTTTTAATCCGCATGTGGTGTGCAGGAGTGGGAGTGGAAACACAATATGGTGTACACCGTGATCTACAGACCAGCCATGTTGATGGCTGTGACACCAGGAGCACCTCCCTCTCCCTCGGCTTCCACTCGGTCAGACTCAGGAGACAGCATGACACAATCATACCATAACCTGGCTAAAATTACTCAGCCCATCCATCGAGCTGGGACAAACCAGACAACTTAACTTAACCTAACACCACACACACACACACACACACCACACACACACACAACACACACACACACCACACACACACACACACACAACAATACATTACTGTGACGACACTGACACATGAAATTTTGACAACTTCTCACCCCACCAACCTCTCAAAGCCTCAACTCCCCCTTCCAAATCTGTCCCATATTGACTCTGCACTCCTCACCCTCCTCCCGCTTACACTCATAAAAGCAAATGGGCATTCCCACAGCAAAACAGGAATATTTAACACTTTCTGCTCCCATATCATGCTATCACTGACTTCACTTCACAGAAACTTGTTGCAGCCGCCTGTCCAACTCACAATTTTAAGAGAAAATAGTCGGAAATAATAGCAAGGATTTGTGTAATCTCCCCAGTAAAAGCACTACTTGAGAGAATGCCACATAGTTATTTGGGTGGTGTATGAACAGAACGCTGCCTTGATCACTGAGGCCTAGCTTCACAAGGCCTGTGACGCCGATTGGCTCAAAAATAATTTTAACTGTCGCGTTAGTCTTTTTACAATGAAAGGCAAACTTATAGGGAGGGAATGGCGATTGTGGATATCACAGCTCTGAAGATATCTTTGACTTCGCATTGCAGTAAATACACCAACATGGCGGTTGTCGTACTGAAATTGTGGGTGGAGTCAGGTGAACTGTCCAACCAATGGGTGGAACTCGCATGCACACTCGCATCTTTATAAGTACTAGTACGTGCCCGTATGTGCTTGGCCGTACGTGCGTGGCCGTACGTGCGTGGCTGCACATGCAAACCCCCCCCCCAAAAAAACTTTCAAACCGCGTGCCAGAAACAACAACCACACAGCCGTTCCTTCGCTCTCGCGTGCCCTACATGCGTGGCCGTACGTGCGTGCCTGGTACATGCGTGGCCGTACGTGTAAACCAAAAAAAAACAAAAAAAACTTTCAAACAACCACACAGGCCGTTCCTTCGCTCTCATAAACGACGACTGGATTGGGGCATGTGTTTATCTATAAATGCGCAGAGAGAAATCGAGAAATTATTAGAATACAGTAAGTCATCACTATCCGGAAGTGGTGCGTGCCCGTACTGAATGTTCACATGCATTCACGAATTATCGCTTGCATTGAAGTAACAACTGCTGTGATACTTCCACACACAGAGTTAATTAAAATCCAAATTAAAATCAAGTTTACCTCCCTGTCTTTGCTTGCCATGACATTCGCTGCCATTTGCCATTGCCACTCCTACGCCACGGTAAACTAAGGCATCCTTTCCCCATCGGCCACGCCTACGCAGCAACGTGTCTTGTCATTGGTTTGGTAAATAAATGGCGCAGCAACGTGTCTTGTCATTGGTTTGGTAAATAAATGGTCGCCAACGTGTCTTGTCATTGGTTTGGTAAATAAATGGCCATGACTTGGGAAACACTTGTCCGATTCATATCAAACCTTGAAAAGGCACATACTCAGGTCCCCAGCAATATAGCTGGTAAGTTTCAATTAGATCGGACCAGTGGTTGTCGAGAAACAGCGGTCACAGACACACACACACACACACACACACCACACACACACACACACACCACACACACACACACAACACACACACACACATTGCTGGAATTATAGATAGATAAACTTACACGTAATACAGGTGGTCCAAAAGTCATATTACTATGCGAAACAGTGCTCTAAGGTCTTAAAGTAACCTCAGACCCCCACTCCATCACTTTGCCTTATAAACAAAAACATGCTTATTTTTTAAAAAGGTGGTTTGTAGCGCACTCTTGTTTCTTAAGCAACGAAGGAAGAAAATAGGAAATCCAACAAGGAAATCAAATAAAATGATCGAACGAAACAAAGCAGACACAATTATATATGCACAAGATCTATTGATCTTGATAAATGCACATCATTGACAAATATAAAAACAAGCTGCTCATGTGCAGCATTGCTTTGTGAGGCAATTTACTTTCAAAAAGGCAATCTGTCCAATTGACAGTGCTAAACAGAACTACAAATAACTTTGAATCTGTGCAACGAAATTACGGTGATAAATGGAATTCACAAGTATCTTGGAATTGCATTGTGTTGCTGCGACTAATTTCGGGTGAATTAAAACGATGGCGCGGCTGGAGCCCTCATCCGCAGCCCACCCTTCAAAAAAAAAGAGAAAACCGTCCCATCAATAATGCCCGAAATTGGTTCCACTGAGTATTATTTTATTATGATGGCCGAGAGATTTGCTGGTGAGAATCTATTTCTGGGAGAAGGGTCCTTTTGTTTGGAACAATACATGCTGATGCCATTAGCCTTGTTACAATGCATCAAATTACAGTTAGCCTTCACTCGAATGTCGTGTTATCCATTAAATGCATCAAGATTAAACCCTACATACAATAATGGACACACCCGCTATTATCCTTGTTTGGGTGAAATGGCTGTAAAGTGCGCAGCAATTAGCATTATCTTCATTAGCTGATTATAATGGAGAGAAAATGTCATTAACCTCGTTTCGCTGAGTACATGGATATGTGACCATTCTTACAATGACAACTGACAACCCACCGAACCACTCAACTGCGTCTCGCTCTGGCTATCAACTTCATTACAAATGCATCTTTCATGCCACAAACAACAACAACAACTCTCATTTCAAACAGCTCTCACATTAAAAGCCAAATACTGTTAAACTTTACTCCGGCATGGCTATTACGACTGCCCAGACAACACAGAGCAAGCCTTAGAGACCGCATAAAGCAGATTGGCACGTCATTTCGAATGGGCCTGCGAGGGACTTTGTGGCCAGCTCAATGGCTTTTCTTGAAAGAATGGTCTATGCTCCACCATCGTTGAAAAGTAAGAATGCTGGGATGCAAGTGACCCATAATGACACCACACACACACGAACACACACACACACACACACACACACACACACACTGGAATTAGCATCCACGCTCACAAATCCAGGTCTGCTGCTCTCTTCAGCCTGTGCAAGTGTATGCCATCTTCGGTCACCTCCCATCTGTTAGGAAGACAACCAACGTCACTCCAGTACACAAAAAGGGTGCAAAGAAAGATCCGCTGAATGATCGACCAGTTAGCTACTTCCAATGAAAAGCAAAGTCATGGAACCAATCATCACAGCTGACATATATAATATCCTTCTCAAATGACATGATCTGACCAACAGTTCACATTCTGTCACGGCCACTTAACTTTGCATATGCTGCTGCTTCTCTCTCTCTCTCTCTCAATAAATGTAAGGCCTGAATTTCAAACAAGAAGCCAGGGCTCTCTCGGACGATATCTTCATCTCCTTCTCTTTTACATTTTTACTGTGACGACACTGACACATGAAATTTTGACAACTTCTCAACCCCCACAACCTCTCAAAGCCTCAACCTCCCCCTTCCAAATCTGTCCCATATTGACTCTGCACTCCTCACCCTCCTCCCGCTTACACTCATAAAAGCAAATGGGCATTCCCACAGCAAAACAGGAATATTTAACACTTTCTGCTCCCATATCATGCTATCACTGACTTCACTTCACAGAAACTTGTTGCAGCCGCCTGTCCAACTCACAATTTTAAGAGAAAATAGTCGGAAATAATAGCAAGGATTTGTGTAATCTCCCCAGTAAAAGCACTACTTGAGAGAATGCCACATAGTTATTTGGGTGGTGTATGAACAGAACGCTGCCTTGATCACTGAGGCCTAGCTTCACAAGGCCTGTGACGCCGATTGGCTCAAAAATAATTTTAACTGTCGCGTTAGTCTTTTTACAATGAAAGGCAAACTTATAGGGAGGGAATGGCGATTGTGGATATCACAGCTCTGAAGATATCTTTGACTTCGCATTGCAGTAAATACACCAACATGGCGGTTGTCGTACTGAAATTGTGGGTGGAGTCAGGTGAACTGTCCAACCAATGGGTGGAACTCGCATGCACACTCGCATCTTTTATAGTACTAGTACGTGCCCGTATGTGCTTGGCCGTACGTGCGTGGCCGTACGTGCGTGGCTGCACATGCAAACCCCCCCCAAAAAAACTTTCAAACCGCGTGCCAGAAACAACAACCACACAGGCCGTTCCTTCGCTCTCGCGTGCCCGTACATTGCGTGGCCGTACGTGCGTGCCTGGTACATGCGTGGCCGTACGTGTAAACCAAAAAAAAACAAAAAAAACTTTCAAACAACCACACAGGCCGTTCCTTCCTCTCATAAACGACGACTGGATTGGGGCATTGGTTTTACTATAAATGCGCAGAAGAAATCGAGAAATTATTAGAATACAGTAAGTCATCACTATCCGGAAGTGGTGCGTGCCCGTACTGAATGTTCACATGCATTCCACGAATTATCGCTTGCATTGAAGTAACAACTGCTGTGATACTTCCACACACAGAGTTAATTAAAATCCAAATTAAAATCAAGTTTACCTCCCTGTCTTTGCTTGCCATGACATTCGCTGCCATTGACATTGCCACTCCTACGCCACGGTAACTAAGGCATCCTTTCCCCATCGGCCACGCCTACGCAGCAACGTGTCTTGTCATTGGTTTGGTAAATAAATGGCCGCAGCAACGTGTCTTGTCATTGGTTTGGTAAATAAATGGTCGCAGCAACGGTTCTTGTCATTGGTTTGGTAAATAAATGGCCATGACTTGGGAAACACTTGTCCGATTCATATCAAACCTTGAAAAGGCACATACTCAGGTCCCCAGCAATATAGCTGGTAAGTTTCAATTAGATCGGACCAGTGGTTGTCGAGAAACAGCGGTCACAAGACACACACACACACACACACACACACACACACACACACACACACACACACACACACCACACACACACACACACACACACATTGCTGGAATTATAGATAGATAAACTTACACGTAATACAGGTGGTCCAAAAGTCATATTACTATGCGAAACAGTGCTCTAAGGTCTTAAAGTAACCTCAGACCCCCCACTCCATCACTTTGCCTTATAAACATAAAAACATGCTTATTTTTTTAAAAAGGTGGTTTGTAGCGCACTCTTGTTTCTTAAGCAACGAAGGAAGAAAATAGGAAATCCAACAAGGAAATCAAATAAAATGATCGAACGAAACAAAAGCAGACACAATTATATATGCACAAGATCTATTGATCTTGATAAATGCACATCATTGACAAATATAAAAACAAGCTGCTCATGTGCAGCATATGCTTTGTGAGGCAATTTACTTTCAAAAAGGCAATCTGTCCAATTGACAGTGCTAAACAGAACTACAAAATAACTTTGAATCTGTGCAACGAAATTACGGTGATAAATGGAATTCACAAAGTATCTTGGAATTGCATTGTGTTGCTGCGACTAATTTCGGGGTGAATTAAAACGATGGCGCGGCTGGAGCCCTCATCCGCAGCCCACCCTTCAAAAAAAAAGAGAAAACCGTCCCATCAATAATGCCCCGAAATTGGTTCCACTGAGTATTATGTTTATTATGATGGCCGAGAGATTTGCTGGTGAGAATCTATTTCTGGGGAAGAAGGGTCCTTTTGTTTGGAACAATACATGCTGATGCCATTAGCCTTGTTACAATGCATCAAATTACAGTTAGCCTTCACTCGAATGTCGTGTTATCCATTAAATGCATCAAGATTAACCCCTACATACAATAATGGACACACCCGCTATTATCCTTGTTTGGGTGAAATGGCTGTAAAGTGCGCAGCAATTAGCATTATCTTCATTAGCTTGATTATATGGAGAGAAAAATGTCATTAACCTCGTTTCGCTGAGTACATGGATATGTGACCATTCTTACAATGACAACTGACAACCCCACCGAACCACTCAACTGCGTCCTCGCTCTGGCTATCAACTTCATTACAAATGCATCTTTCATGCCACAAACAACAACAACAACTCTCATTTCAAACAGCTCTCACATTAAAAGCCAAATACTGTTAAACTTTACTCCGGCATGGCTATTACGACTGCCCAGACAACACAGAGCAAGCCTTAGAGACCGGCATAAAGCAGATTGGCACGTCATTTCGAATGGGCCTGCGAGGGACTTTGTGGCCAGCTCAATGGCTTTTCTTGAAAGAATGGTCTATGCTCCACCATCGTTGAAAAGTAAGAATGCTGGGATGCAAGTGACCCATAATGCACACCACACACACACGAACACACACACACACACACACACACACACACACACTGGAATTAGCATCCACGCTCACAAATCCAGGTCTGCTGCTCTCTTCAGCCTGTGCAAGTGTATGCCATCTTCGGTCACCTCCCATCTGTTAGGAAGACAACCAACGTCACTCCAGTACACAAGAAGGGTGCAAAGAAAGATCCGCTGAATGATCGACCAGTTAGCTAACTTCCAATGAAAAGCAAAGTCATGGAACCAATCATCACAGCTGACATTAAATAATTCCTTTTCTCAAATGACATGATCTGACCAACAGTTCACATTCTGTCACGGCCACTTAACTTTGCATATGCTGCTGCTTCTCTCTCTCTCTCTCTCAAAAATGGATGAAGGCCCTGAATTTCAAACAAGAAGCCAGGGCTCTCTCTGGAGGTATCTCAGGGATTTGATATGGTCTGGCACCCTGCTATGCTTACAAAGCTTCCTGTCTGTGGAATACAACACCACCTTCATTGTTCTCCTGCTGATTTGCTCCAGCCACACTGAAAGCACATAAGTCTCAATAGAATGCTCTCACATCCTCTCCCAGTGGAGGATGTGGTGCACCCAAGGCAGCGTTTTGGGCCATATCCTGTTGCTTGGATACATTATTGACCTCTCCAATGTTCTGTTAAGCCTTCTTCTCCTCTTTACAGATGACTCCAAATATTGTCATACAATTCCACACATCACCGACAGGCCATGAGCGGCAGTTTCCCTCTGCTGACTTGTATTGGGAAAGATCACATGATGGCTCAACACATCGAATATTTATTTCAATCCAGAAAAATCTCACAATCTCACCCTGTCTCCCCAGATGAATTGTCAAAGAAATCCAACTCTGTATTTGAACAATTTTTTCAAAGAGTTCCACCTTCTCCTTTGTCCAACCTCCCCTTTGCACAGAAGTCAGCAAACTTCACCCCCATCCATAAGAAGGGTACAAAAACAGACCTTACCAACTATCGGGCAATACGTTTGGCTTCCAATTAGAGGCAAAGTCATGGAATCCATCATTGCTTCCAATGTCAAGTTTTTCCTGTTATCAAAGAGCCGAATCTCTGACCATCACTTTGGATTTCGTCCCAGTCACTCAACTCTGCACATGCTTCTGCTCCTCTCTCAGTAATGGTTGGAGGCCCTCAATCTCATGAGGTGAGAACTTTCACCCTGAACAATGCTGGGCTGTCAGATTTCATCTTGATTTCAGACATCCAGTGAATTTTGGGGAAGGGGTGCAACTTCCCGGGGCACTCTGTGTACCGGTGATGCCATCTTTATGACGTCGCCTTTCTCTCCGCACTCAGCAGCTGGTCAATAAAGGAGAAATTTCCTCCTTCCCATGATTGCCAACCCAGGGGGTTGTCCATGCTCTATCATTTAAATTCTGAGCATCAAGAAGGGAAGCAGGATGTTCCATTTTAAAATGATTTGGTAATACTTAACCAGGGCTGCAATTTAATCACCCCTTCTCCCCACACTCACAAACTCTTAATGGATACTCCAACCCTTATACCACAAAGTCCAAGTTAGAGAAACACATTACTCTTGAGGTGTCTCGTTATTATTAATTACATTACTTTTTATGATGGGGAGAAGGCTGGACATTCTCTTATTAAGGGGGATCAGTTTTTGCACCATTGGATTGGGGTAAGATTCGTGATTTTCGATGATGCAGACAGGCAGTTCTCAGAAAATGACTTGGAAAATAACAGAAAAGCAGAAGTTTCCAAGGCAGATGAACAACATTCGAGTAGGAGGGAACTGATGCCATTAGGACCAGAAGCAGTGGAGGTGTCAAGAGAGGTTATGAATTTCCCTACCTTGTCAGGAAGGAAGTTCCCATACTCCATTAGGAGGCATGTTTTCAGTGAGGAGATGATGGATGCCACTTTTCAAAGAGAATGGGATGTGTTCCACTCTTGAAATGAGCGGCGTCCATTGTGACCGCATCTTTCAAGAGTGAAGACATATATGCTGAGCATATTTCAGCGATGTACTTGATCTTCCAGCAAGTTATTGTGGATGGTGAAATGTTTGCGAGTTTTGGACCTCATTTGGTCCTGATGCCAAAGTCTGGTACATCTAAGGATGGAAATATAACGGCTACGTGCTTTGCGGAGACACTGCAGGCTTTCCATCAGTGGGGTTGTCTTTCCAGGAGGAAATGGAAAGCTTTTCTTTGGCAAATACCCCACTGCACAAATTATTGTACCAGTAAGAGGACATTCAGCAGGATAACTAGAAGCATACATGTATAAAATGACGGAGGAGAGAGAAAGAAGTTTGTTGAGAAATGAGTCTGAGACACCATCTATGTCTTGAGAGACAAGACCGTGGACCAGCGAATGGAAGAGACAGTAGACTGAAGGCGAGATCAATCTTCCTGATTAAACAGCCAGACATGGTGGCACCTTTATGTATCCCGGAAAAAAATACCAGGAAGACAGAAAATGTCGAGAGTTTATGATTTGAGGAGAGAAGGAGAGAAGGGAAAGAAGAGGAAATGTTTGAAGGAAAGTTTGACAGGATCATATCAAGCAGAGAGTGGCGGCCAGTTGAAGGAATATGGTTTGAGAATCCAATGGATGAGTTGAAGCCAGAAGTGTCACATTAGACCTTGCCTGCAATACCATGGACAGTGTTGCGTGTAGTGGTTCCAAAACGAGTTAAATTGGTGATAGTTGAAGTCATGGGTGTCGATCGCTACTTAAAAGTTGGGGGAAAGATTGCAAGTGCAAATTGTGAAGTCAATAGTGGTGACCAGGAAAATCTAGCCCTGCAAATTATTCATTCTAGACACTCTTTGCTGTGGTCTGTTCTGAGAATTTAATTTAATCTCCTTTGCTACGTTTCCTTCGAATAATTCTACTAATAAAAGGGGGCGCTTTGAATTTCAAGCTTTTTCTTGGTGTCAAAATAGATTATTTCACCCCAAAAAAATAGATGTAAACGTGCATTTCGTACTTTCTGATTGTTGCTTCTACTTTTCATCCTAATTCTTCAAGATCTACAGGTATGCAAACCCACCTCGACACCAAATGCACAGCGGTAAATCCATAGATAAACTTGGCAGGGGACTCCTCCTTCTGTCTCACCATTTCTTTGTCTTTCTTTCCCTCTTCCTCGTACTTTGTAGATGTTGCTCACACAATTCTTATTGGGGAAGTTTTCACATGAGGATCGACTAAAACTGAAAATGACGGCCCAGACAGCATTTGTTTGAGTACCACGATAGCAATGTTTATATGGAGACCGCCACGTTGGTAAGTGGTGCCGAGCACTTGGTTCTGTTGGAGTGCTTGTTTGATCGTTTTGAATCAAGCAAACCACTCGGCAAGCGACAGCAAGCTGCTTGATAACAGAACACACACATTTGGTGTTGGTGTAGCACAGGCATGATGGGCCAAATGGCCTCCTCCTGCATCAGGTTTCCTTGTTATATTGATCTGAATCTAAACGTTAATCACCTCTTCTACAGGTTGTTGTCACAAGTCATGCAACGCAGAGTTTACCAGATGGGCATTCATTCCATCACGTTCCATCTCCATCAACTCAAGGCCGTGGAAGCCTTATTATGAGGATACTAGTTACACAGTTACTTTTGGATTCACTCCTCATGGAAAGAAGGAATGTATAGCTGCAATAACTCAACATTTATGGTGGAAAGACTTTTGGTTTGGGAACAGGTGAACTTCGATTAGCAATATATCTCAAGGAATGTGTTCAAAAGCAGTGCTTGTTTTAATTATTATTTTATTTTGAACAAATCACACAAAGCCAATGTAAAATCATCTCATTACTGATTGATGCAGCTCTGCAATTTGCTTGTGAGTTTTCAATGCAATTTCCAGATGCTTTCAACAACTACAACGGCACTCGGAAGAATGCATGCCCTCGACCAGGCAGAACAGTTTATGTTTCGTATCCCACTGATAGGTCGGATCTGGATCCGGACCTGAACGAAAATCAAATTGGCCTGTTCTCATCAACTACCAAACTCATCCACCAGGTTTTGTCATAATCCGTCCACAACTTTTTGAAATATCATGCTATGTATCATTTTTGGCTCTATCTCTCAATGGTGAAGAATCACTTTAAAAAAAAATATTAAAATTATCGCATTCGGATCTGGATATTCACCAAAATCGAATCAATTAGTCCTTTTCACACATTCAAACTGTCCACCAAGTTTCGTCCGAATCCGTTCATAACTTTTTTCAGATATCGTGCCGTATATTGTTTTTGGCCCTGTCTCTCAATGGTGACGAATCACTTGTAAAACCCGAGTATCCGGTTCCGGAACTTCAACAAAATATAATCAATCAGTCATTGTCGCACAACCAAACTGTTCACCAAATTTCGTCCGAATCCGTCCACAACTTTTTGATGAATCCTGCTCACAGTCAGACAGACAGACAGACAGACAGACAAACAGACAGGGATGAAAATATAACCTTCCTCCAACCGTGGTGGTGGTGGCAATACAAAAAGTACAAAAAAATACATTATTTTATCATACAATCACCTGTACGGCAGTGGTCCCAGGAGTGCGGCCCACAACCACACGGCCTGCTATTAGCACAGCCACCCGCTTGTCTTCGATTGTCAAGTGGTTACGCACGAGCGAGGTTACGTCGGCCATCCAATCGGGACCCGGCAGGCAGGTGAGCTGGTGGCTGTTGACATTGGCACACAGATGCGTCCAGACACGCAGCATGGCGCGTTGAGACTGCAAACGGCAACCACCACGGGAGTCACTGTGGAGAGATAGAGAGACGATCACCTGCAAATAATCTTATGCGCAGTGACATTTTGTGACAGGTAGAGAAACGAAATGACCAGAAAGGGCCAAATGATATACTCTGATGGATTGTTTGCGATATCACATCTCCAGTGTTCAGTTTTTATGGTGAGGTAGAGTGCATTGAAACCAGTCGGGGGGCAGTCCTCGTAAGCAAGTTCTGTTTTTACGATTCATTTTTCTATAAGTACAAGGCAAGTAATGTTATTAATTTACAAGTGAAGAAATGTATTTTTTGGCTAATCGTTGTGGATATGCAATGGTGAGACTTGCTCACTGTGTGATTTCCAATGCAGAAAACCCTCTGATTGCGGTAATATGTCTTGAAAGCATGATGGAGGCTGCTGATGCAAGTTATTGAAACAAAAATAAATAACTAGAGCGAAGTTGATGGTGCACCGTCGCAAATCCCCAAGCTTCCCGCTGAAAGCGAAGTTGAAAGATGGCATCAAGTTCCACCAGGAATGACCCAATATCAAATTTGGAGTAAAAATTTTTTTTCAATTTGAAACCCTGTGACCCGAAGTCCCCACCTCTGAGGCATGAACCTGGGCTCAAATCAAAAAATATCGTTACATATTTCATGCATCCGCCAATGTTCATTACATATACAAAGTTTAACTTTAAAATGTTGAAAAATATTTTTTTAACTTACATTTTCCAGTATTTGATATTTTGACCATGCCCAGGGGTCGAGGCCAAAAATGATACTACTCTTGCACCTTCTTTCGTGCTGTGATTATAACTCCCAGTTCCACGTTTAATGAATTTCTGCATTATCATTTAGGAAATAGTTTGACAGAAAGATAGACAGAGCCAACTGCAATATTTCCCTTGCTTTTTTCGAAAAGTGTGAAGATAATAAAGGGTTGAGCAATTTTCCTGCAGTTGTTGTTGTTTGAACATGGCGTATGTTGAAGTAAAGTGAGTGTGTGTGACTATGTATAACTGTGTATTTTGTTTACAAATTGCTTCCCTCACCGCTAATCCTCCACAGGGATCAGCTTATTTCTTGGACTGTATTTTATATTGCAAATAATTCATCAGGTGTAATTCAAAACAAGCCGGGAGGCGACGACGGTTTGCGGGCATCATTGAACAATGCCACGATAGGTACAATTGAGTTAGTGGAAGCTTTT
>CM068967.1:60465974-60513816 GCA_035128595.1 Eptatretus atami
CCTTGGCTATTGGACACAATCCTGGATGGGTCGCCACTCTGACACAGGATAGCAGCATTTTGGCACTCATTTTTGCTGACCTCGGAAGGATGATAGGTAGAGTCAACCCCGCTTGTTATTAATTCAACGGCCGAGTGGGATTTGAACTCAGGATCCTATGATCCCAAGCCAACCACCCTAACCATTAAGCCAACACCTGGCTGACTGTATGGAGTAAACAAATCCACCGTTCGCAACATCTGGAAGAATGAGAAGGTGATCCAAGAAAGTGTTGTGGCAAGCACTGTACCGAGCACCAAAGTGATCACCCACATCCGGGATGTTCGCATATAAAGGATGGAGAAGGGTCTGAGTGTATGGATTGAGGTAAATGTGCAGAACATGATTTCAAGTGAACTTCTCATTTGCACAAAGGCGATGTGCATGCACACACATCTGGCTGGTAAAGGTGGCATTAGCACGAGTGGCGTGATTATGAGCAACGTGGGTATGAGTGGCCCCAGTCCATTTCAAGCGAACAAGGGATGGTTTGATCGCTTCAAGAAGCATTTGTCTCTGCAAAGTCAAACTGACAGGCGAGCGTGCCCCCACAGACCAGTAAGCGGTCAAAACGTTCACTGCTCAACTCGTGCAGCTCAATTAGGAAAAGGGGTACCTGCCAGAGCATGTGTTCAATGCTGATGAGACTGGCATGTTTTGGAAAAAGTTGCCAACGTGAACTTTTATCTCTAAGCACGAGGGCACAGCATCAGGATTCAAGGCTGCAAATGACTGGGTATCTCTTCTACGATGCAGAAATGCGAAAGGTGACTGTATGACGAAGCACATGATGCCGTTCCCTGAACCCACAAGCTCTCAAGGGCAAGAACAAGCACACGCTGCCCATGTATTGGAGAGCCAACAGGAAGGCATGGGTGATGGTAGCAATTTTCATGGACTGGTTCCATACCAAAACTGTTTTGTCCCTAAGGCCTAAGTCACATTTGCTCTACGGCGAGGATACGGTGGCCGTACGCCCTCTGAATTGACAGAAACGTGCGGCGGCCGCAGAGTTTCTGCGGTGGCCTCAGGGTGGCCCTACGCCGTTTGGCTATGTTTTACAGGCCGTAGGGGTCGCCGTGGAATTATAGCGCGGAGTTATAACTTTTTTCATTTCTACGTTCGCCCGTAGCAATTCGACAAGCCGAAACAAAAGAACTGGTAAAAAAAAGAAACAAAAAAAGAACCCACTCGTTACTGTCCGTCTGGCCGCACGCTTCGCCTTAGGGCCCCCCTGCGGTCCCCCTGCGGTCGCCTTGCGGTCGCCTTGCGGGCACCTTGAGGCTACCTTGCGTCCGCCTTGAAAATTATATGGCCGCCGCAGGAACGCCCTAAGGTCACCGTGCGACATCAAATCAAAGACCGTACGGCACCCCCACGTTTTCGGTCTCCACAATTTATAAATACGCCGTGCGGCTACCCGAAAAATAAAAACATATGTGACTGCTACATTGTGTGACCGTGGAAATACTGCGGCCGCATAATAATTGCTAGTGGCCGTAGATTTTGTAGACCCCACGGCCGCCGTGGCAAATGTGACTTAGGCCTTAGGTGGAGAAGAGGAGGTACCTAGTGGAAAAAAACTACCTTGCAATCAAGCAAGGTTCTCCTGCTCGTCGACAATGCCCCATGCCACCACAGGGACCTGAAGTTAGCTCACCCGAACATCAAGGTGATCTTTCTGCCACCCAATACCACCTCCCTGATCCAGTAGCTTGACCAATTTGACTTTCAAAACCTATTATACCCACCACATTTTTCCACATTTTGAATGCGTTGGGAACCGCCGGGAACTGATCCCCCTTTTTCCATTGAAACAATGCCCCGCCATTTGCGGATTCGCCATTCACGGCATTTTCCAGGAACGTATCCCCCATGAATGTTGAGATCCCAGTGATTATGTATATATATATATATATATATATATATATATGCAGTATATATATATATATATATATATATATATACTATATATATATATATAATATATTAACCTAAAGCTCACCGTCGGGCAGTGTTGGAAGGAGTTCAATATTGCCCATCTGCATCGGAGCAATCAAAGAGTTGTTGGATGAGGTGAGAGCCTCCACCATCAATGCCTGCTGGCACAACCTGTGGCCACAGGTCTTGAAGAAATTCAGAGGCTTTCCCGACAACATGGAGAGGCATGAAATTGTCGGGATGGCACAGTCGGTGGGAGGGGAAAGTTTTGACAACATGGAGCCTGAGGAGTTAGATGCTCTTATCACCTCACATGCTGAGGAGCTCACCGAGGAGGAGTTGGAAGCCATTATCAAGGTTTCTGAGGTGGAGGAGGAAGCGTCGAGTGATGAGGAAGAGGTGTCAAGGTCAAACTTCCCGGTCAAGGTCCTGGGTGAGATGCTGCAGGACATGCGGTCAATTAACGAGAGGCTGTTAGATGCCAATCCGGTCATGGAGCGTTACCTAAAGTTCAAAAGTGGGTTGGAGGATGTGATGCTCCCATACACGGAGCTACACCTAAACTTGCGGCAATCTGCCAGACAGCTCACGATCACCCATTTTTTCTGTCCTGGTCCATCCACCTCAAGGGCATCAGCACCCTCGCATGCCTCTTCTGCCTATCCTGCATTGCTTGCATCCCCTTCTGTGAGCGACTCATCAGGACCCTCGCCTGCTTCAACATCCTCACCTACATTCCTTTCAGTGCACGACTCATCAGCACCCTCACCAGCGTGGTCTTCAGACGACTCCACTGAGTTCACCGGATTTCAAATAAAGGAAAGTTTGGTCAAACATTTTTAATAAACTGAAATCGCATTCCTTCAATGAACATTGGAAACATCATGTGGTGTTGTCTTCTTTTATTTGTAAGCATTTTTCATGAAACTGTAATCATGTGCATTGACGGTCAAAAAGAAGTTTCTCCTTTGAATCAGGAACCGCCGGGAACCTATCCCTCTTTTTCCATTGAAACAATGCCCCCGCTATTTGCGGATTCGCCATTCACAGCATTTTCCAGGAACGTATCCCCCGCGAATATTGGGATCCCACAGTAATTATATATATATATATATGTATTTACACATTTACATAAACACACACACACACATATTTTGTGGAGCATATGAAAGTAACGTTCCGTTTACTGTCTTGCTAACCAATCAAAGATTGTCCATCTTCACCATTTCCTTGTTCCTGTCTCATAATAAAAGCCAAAAATAATTGTAGTATTCTTCAATTATTCCCACCTTCTTGTGGGGGGAACGTTTTTAGCCCAAGTCTTTCACGAACTAGTTGGCCAGGGTTTCAGTATAGTTGCCGGCGATAACTCATCGAATATCCAGAAAAGAGACTGTGGGATTAATGGCAGCAGACGGGACACCCCGCTAAACATCCCTCTGAGGGATGGCGCATTTTATGATGCAACACCCTGCCAGTGAGACATCTACCAAACATTATATCGTCGGGTCGGGAAACAAATCAATGAGATAGCTCAAAAAGGTAAGTGCGCTGCCTCTACACCCTCCTGTCAGACTTCACAGGTATTAATTCCATAAATACTAATTTCCCCCACCCTCAATATAAACCCAAGCCCCATTAAATTCCTCCTCTCTTCACCCAACCTGAGCTTATTCTACCTCCACAACACAATTTGCCCTCATTCTGTACAAATGCCTGTGCAGTTCAGGAATCCGTGCGTAGGAATGGTGAGCATATTTGAAAAATTCAAATGTGCATTTAAAAATACATCATAGAGAAATATCAAAATCAGTTCTGCCATTGAGCTGAGATGTTTACACCGATCTGTTCAATTACATCAGCCAGGAGTGCAAGCTTCTGATGCCAAATGCTTAAATGCCTTTACACATTCCATGTCAAAAACTACAGCTCAATAAACAATCAGAAAAGTTTCAACTATTTGGATTTTGTAATTGTGGTGCTAAATTTCGGTGGAGTGGAAACGTGGAAAGCACGAGTGGGTGGTTTTAATCCAGACCTGCTCCTGCATTTACAGAGGGAATACTTAGCCAAGCAGAACGATGCCCTTCCAGATTTGGAATGTTCTGTGGCTTCAGACGGAAATATATGAATGTGGATGGAAATGAGTTTTTTTTTTAGCTCAACAGACGGCTCAAATAATATCATGTCACCTGTTGTTCAGCACTAATTCGATCTCTTCCCCCAAGAAATGAATACCCCGTGCTGCAGCAACTTCTCCATCAGTGGAAACACGATGAGATGGAGAATGGCCATTTCAAGGGACCATTATATTTACATTGTTTGGAGCTGAGGGGTCAACTGCATACTCAAAACGATTTAAACTTAAGTTTTACTAACACCTCTTGAAATAGTAATTAGGAGACAGACAAACTCAGATACCTGCCCGCATGCTGTTCTTGTTTGATGTCTCATACTCTTGTTTTCCAGGCATTACTCAACCTGGGTTGGAAACAGTGCTGCCCCTTACATCTTATATTGCATTTCCATGTCATTTTGCCATCGATGTTTGGACTGTCAAAGCAAGGTCACCCACATTTTATCCTGACCCCTTTTTTCAAATCATGTGGATGCCAATGGGATGAAGGCTGGCCAATCAGCTGATGAGCGGACATCTACATTTTGATCAAACCGTAAGGTACCATTTTTTTTGGCTTGTGGTAATCCGAATTATTCTTTGGCACCTTTGAAGCAGAATAGAAGAAAGAGGATGAAAAAGATTAAAACGATGAGATGTGAATTTATCGCTAGGAGACGATACGTATTCAAGGACTTAAGTCACTCATAGATGTAGCATTTCTCTTGGGTCTAGCAGCATATCTCAAATGACGGATGGTGGGCTCGTCGAGTCGATGGTCTGGCATGTCTTTCAAGAGCTGAGAGAATGCTTGCGCCTGTGGACAGCATGTACCTTGAACGTATATCACTTGAGAGGAATTGAGGAATTGTCATTGGCCAAAATAATTAATTCCGCTGGGTTGCACTCAAGGCTCATTTAGAAAGAACCCTCCGCCCCTATCAAAAACTCCAATTGAATGGAAATGCGAGCTTTTCATTCAGCTTGGATAGACGGTCATATGCGGGCTGCGGGGGAACACGGGTCGGGGCAGCACGGCTTTCAACCCGGGTTGATGGTGCACAGAATGAAGGAAAAAGTGCAAGACTGTTGGAACGAAATTGTGGATTCAGAATTGGAGTGTGACACTTCGGTTGAGTGGAAACCCCCTCCTGGTTGGGCTTCCAAAGTCCAAACTGACTGCACACCTCAACTCTATTATTCCCTGCTCACCACCTTCTCTCGGCTGTTCTGTCTCACCTTTCCCTCCCCGGCTTCAAGCAAGCAGTGCAAGGCGTCTATTGTCATCCCCAATTTATTATTACCTCCATTAACCTTTCCTAACCCAACTATCTTGCTCCTTTCAGTGTTTCCTCCATTTCTCTATTTCCTCTTATTCAGCTCATTAATTCCCTTGATGTTTGTCCCACTGTCAGTTCTACCTTGCTCCTCCATGAGCCTTCTTCCTGTAAGGAAAAAAAATAAAAAGAAAGAAAAAGAAGAAAGCACTTACCCGTGACAGGTAAGGTAGTGAAGGGAAGGTATCCAAATGCTTCGATGCCAGGAAACATTAAATTGACGAATGAAAAAAACACAACAAAATCTGATCATCAAAATTGAGAAAAGGGATGGCTGTAAACAAAGAAACTGAAATTATAAAATACCAGGATATGAATGAGCAGAACAAGACTGTAATCAAGATACGAAATATTATTTAAATGGGAACTAAAAGACTACTTAAGAAAAGGAAGTGCTGCAAAAAATGTCCTTGTATGAATAGAAAAGAAGATCCCATTCCCTCCAAACCAACCTTTTTCAACACTTTTATACTATTAGAAACACCCCTTTCTGCAGAAGTCTGGAGGGGGGGATGGGGGTGGGGGTGGAGGTGGAGGTAGTCGGAGAGATGGGACAAATATATTTATGTTGTGGCTAATAATCTATCCCGTCTGCAGCAGGGGTCAGTAAACTACTTGCACTGTGACATGTGTTCAGGAGACAGGGGGTGGGGAGGAGGATACACACACACACACACACACACACACACACGGATGTGGAATAGTTTGAGACCTGGGAGAGGCTCTTCACCCTTTTCGGGTGGGTGTGCCCTTGACCTGACCATAGGTACCACCAGAACATATGCATAATTTGATGAAGATCGGACCAGTAATTCTTTTTTCTATGCTTTTCAGATATACATACAGATATACATACAGTAAATACAGATAAGTGCCTTATTTAATACAGTAGGATGTACTGGTATTACTGTATTATCAGGATATATCAGCAACGTGTCAATGATGGGACTGAACAGTTGACTCCCTTTGTTGGCGATGTCATTGATTGACATATACAAGTCCGTTTTACTTTGATTACTGGAGAATACAGTAGCTGATGAAAGTTTTGGCTCATTTTGTTTTCAAAGTATTTTTGTTTTCATCATACAGTGATTGTTTGATGCCAAAAATATCACCAGAACTATTGTGAAAATTTTCAAGTGCACCTGAGAACTTCAAAATATCTCTTGTGAAGGAAACAGGATGACAATCTTTACTCTCAAGTGTCCATTGAGGGAAAAGTGCAATTGAGAGATTCAAGGAGACAATTTCACAGATGGAAGGAGGAACAAAGGAGTGAGAGTGAAAAGTAAGTGTGGATTTGAGAAGGGGAGAGGAAGAATTGGGGGCTGTTGTTGAGGATATGGGGATTGCCAGAGGGAACTGAAAGAGCATGAGCAGAAGGGTAGGAGAAAAACAAACAAACAAGATAGACCACCAATTTGCTTACAATGAGAGCAGCACGCCCTATGTTTATGCTTCTTTGTGAGAGGTGCCATTGATATTGAGAGTTTTTGCATTTTATAGCTTCTCGGAGTGGGAAGTATGAAATGGGGGCCTGAGTCAATTGGGGAGATCAGCGGTGCTCAATTAAGCTCCAAACAAAGGCTTTGTATGTTTGAAAAGCCAAGGTTTCTGAGGAAGGACTTGTCTTTGTGGATGATGGGGCCTACTCATTCTGTAAGTGAATTTGAAGGCCTGCTTTGAAATATATAGTTTACCAAAGACAGATTGTGTATTGTGTTGAGCCCCAGAGGTTTGATTGAGTGAAGTATTTGATATGTTGATCAGGGTAGTAAACCTGGTGTTGGCTTAATGATGAGGGTGGCTGGGTTGGGATTCTATGGTCCTGAGTTTGAGCCCCGTTGACTGCTGAATTAACACCAGGTGGGGTTAACTCAGCCGGTCATCCTTCTGAGGTCAGCAAAATGAGCACCAGTGTACTGGAAATAGGGGCACTACATCAGCAGCATAGTTGCGTCCTTATCCAACGATGCAACCAGCCGCCACAAGGCTGCACACAAGAGTGTGTGTGTGAGTATCAAGGTAGTAAATATGTGGGTGTACTCGACAATCTTTCTCGAGTGAAAAGGTGAGAATGTGAGAGTTGTGTGTGCTCACGTGCGCGCACACACACACGCACGCACGCACGCACGCACACACGCACACACACCACCCCCAGAGCCATGCTGCATTGCACATACATGGATTGGTGCAGTGCTAAAGGTTCAGTCACACCTTGACGTTTTAGCCAGCTTATGCCGATTTTTGAAAAAATTGTCTAAAACGCTGGCACACGTCGAATACGTTATGGGTAAGTTTTGGAAACATTGAGAGCACGCTGAAAAACACTGCCATACGTCGTAGTACGCTGGCTTTCATCGTTGTACTTTGCGTTTGTCCTCAAATTTAGCATGCTTAAAATTTTACGACTTATGCCAGCGTATGACACACGTTCCGCATATGCTGGCCATAAGTTGTAGGCACGTTATGCGATCGTTGACACACGTCGACACACGTTACCTGTAAGTTAATCATAAGTCGAAACACGTCGAGGTAATGTTTAGCGTACCCGAATCTTATTTCTAACCATGAGTAACGTGTTGTAGGCACGTTATGCGATCGTTGACACACGTCGACACACGTTACCTGTAAGTTAATCATAAGTCGAAACTGTTGAGGTAATGTTTAGCGTACCCGAAACTTATTTCTAACCTATGAGTAACGTGTTGTAGGCACGTTATGCGATCGTTGACACACGTCGACCACGTTACTTGTAAGTTACTCATAAGTCGAAACACGTCAAGGTAATGGTTAGCGTCAGTGTTCCAGACTCCCTGGTTTTTGTTTTTTTCTTCTGATGACGGTGATGTTGACACTTCGATTTCTAGTGCGGTTATGATTTAAATCGTTGAGCGGCAGCCTATTAATTATATTATATTATAATCGCACTAGAAATCGAAGTGTCAACATCACCGTCATACCGAAGAAAGAAGAAAAAACCAAAAAAAAAACCAGGGAGTCTGGAACACTGACGCTAACCATTACATTGACGTGTTTTGACTTATGAGTAACTTACAAGTAACTTTTGTCGACGTGTGCCAACGATCGCATATCGTGCGTACAACTTATTCCCATCGCATGCGGAACGTGGTGAGGCATACGGCAAGTACTTCGTAAAATGTTTAACACGTTTAAAATTACAAGACGTACTCCACTTACTACGACGTATGAATGCGTACTTTAGCATTCTATTCACGTATACAAACTTACCCATACCGTATTCGACGTGCGCCAGCGTTTTAGACAATTTTTTCAAAAATCGGCATACTGGCTAAAACGTCAAGGTGTGACTGCGATGTTGACATTCCATTTCTCCGGCGGTTATGATTTGAATCGTTGTGCGGCAGCTTTTAATAGGCTACGCCACGTGATCGTCGGTGATACTGCAGCGCGCTATGCATAAGTTAGACTATCGTTGGGCATAGGTTTGTGAACGCCGACAACAGGCTAAGCATTCGTTGGTATAAGTTATCTATAAGACAACGAAACGTTCTGCGTCCGTTACTAATATGTTATGCATACGACCAACTCATTATGAATATGTCCGAATCTTAAAAAAAAAAGCATCAAAAGTTCAGCGAAGCCAGCGTTTTACATACATTTTGATACGTTGCCATTGCTGGCTAAAACGTCAAGGTGTGACAGGGCTTAAGCAGCAAGTTTGGAGGATAACAAACTAAGGCAAATTAAGTGACAGTAAATCAGCTGGGGGCTTCACTGAGAGTGAGTCAGCATGGATGTAACCTCAGGGTTTCAGCAAAAATGTTCTCCAGAGAAATAATTGTAGTGTGTGTGTGTGTGTGTGTGTGTGTGTGTGTAACCAAGCTCTATCATTCTAATAAAACGAGTGCATTGAGCATGGCAGAAAGCCACCTCTAATTGCCCTTTGGAAAACATCACTCTAAGCACACTCCTCAAAATAGAAATACGTTGAGCTCATCCATTTGCCCGACTGTTTCAGAACATCGTTGTTTAGGCTTGAGGAATAACTGGTGAATTTAAACACCAAAAACAACAAATCACCCCCAACAAACTATTATGTAAAACATTAAAAAGAAAATGCATTAAAAGCAATTTATGGAGGAAGTCTTTTGGATTGAAAGCGTAATTGTAGAATGAAATGGAAAATAAACAGAACATTAGAAATAATGGCGAAAATGTTGGTGAGGGAAATGAAAAAAGGAAAAAAACGACGAAAATAGTGAGGGAAGTAAACAATAGGAATGAGACGTAAAACCAAACAAAACATGACATGATGTCGCACAGCAGGTGAATAAAGATGTGACGTCACGATGATGTGCAGTGAAGGGCAAAGATGGAAACTTCATCATTGATGGTAAAAGGTTGACTTTTTTTTCCCCCCTAATTTCTTGCGCTTCGGACGGACTCGCTCAACACACGTCCTCCAGCGAGTGGCAGGAAAGCCATTCCATATCAACCGCTTTGCAAGCCGCTTGTCTAGCAGAGCAAGCTGCTTGCTGTTGCTTGCCAAGCGGCTTGGCAATATGAGCAATCAGGTTGTCAAGCGGAGCAAGCGATCAGGGGATTAAGGGCTGGGGGTGTGTTCCATAAGCAAGCGATCAAGGACTGTGGTATGTTCCGTTTTGGAAGCCGAGCTGATGGAACATCCACACCCACTTGTGTTAAGCAAAATGACTGTTGAAGTTGGATTCAAAATGATTGGTGGCTATTTATCCAATGCTGCTGTCACAGAGGACGACATGGAAATGTGCATTTTCTTTCATCAAAGCTGGTATTCCTTTTTTTACACATACAACAAGGCTCATAAAAGCTGTATGATGGAGGGTGTATGCCTGGTGTTGGCTTAATGGTTAGGGTGGTAGGCTTGGGATCCTAGGATCCTGAGTTCAAATCCTTCTCGGCTGTTGAATTAATACCAGGTGGGGTTGACTCTGCCTGTCATCCTTCCGAGGTCGGCAAAATGAGTGCCAGCTTGCTGGTATCCTGTGTCGGAGTGGCGATGGACAAGGATTGTGTCCAATAGACAAGGAGACTGCTTAAGCAGCACCGACGCTCTCTACAGAGTATGGTCCTAATGGATGGATGGATGGATCGAGGGTTGATAGCCAAAGGAGGATAGACAGGAATAGGTACAGACAAATAAATAATATCAGCAAACTTGTAGGGTGATGTTTACGTAAACAGCAAATGCCCTGTTTACGTGTTGGATAGAACATGATGCTGGAGGTTAGCCACCATTTTGCAGGGCTAAAGAGAAGGTAGGGACTCCAAGATGGTAAGGAAGGAAAAAAAAATAGAGTTGGATCGTTCAATTCATTGGGAATAAAGGGGAATGATGGAAAACGTTACTGGGGAATGTGTGTAACCTGGTGGGGATAGAAAAGGGTGATGGACAAAACAACAGATTACCAACATCTCAACAGGTGAACACATGTCATTACCTTTGCCATTGAAGGTGGAAGGAGATTATGTTTTCACTCCTGTCTGTTTGTTTGCTTGCAGGATATCTCAAAAAGTTGTGGACGGATTCGGATGAAGCTTGGTGGACACGTTCGGTATGTGTCAAGGAAGATTTGCTTCGATTTTGGTGAAGATCCAGATCCGGATACGAGGACTTTCTTTCTTTTTTAAAAAATTTTTTTTTTTAAAGCGATTCTGCATTGAGAGATCGGGCTAAAACGACATATGGAATGAATATTTCAAACATTTATTGGGCCTGATATGTTCTAATTGGATCAGGCATTGTGTGGCAGAGGTATGCGCTCTATTGAGTGCCCTTCTCGTTTAGTTTATATTTTGTACCAAATCTAGAATCAATGAAGAGTGAGCTGATATCAGACAAGCATGGGACAGAGAGAGGAAAGTATGAGAGACAGGGGGAGAGAGGGAGGCAAGGGGAAGATGAGAGGGAAAGTGGGAGAGAGAGAGAGAGGAGAGGAGAGAGAAAGAGAGAGGAGAGAGAGAGAGAGAGAGAGAGAGAGAGAGGAGAGAGGAGAGAGAGAGAGAGAGAGAGAGAGAGAGAGAGGAAAGTAGGGAAGGAGAGGGGGAGAGAGGGAGGCAAGCGGAAGAGGAGAGAGGGGAAAGTAAGGGAAAAAGAGAGAGAGCGGAGAGAGAAGAGAGAAGGAGAGAGAGAGAGAGAGAGAGGAGGAGAGAGGAGAGAGAGAGAGAGGAGAGAGGAGAGAGAGAGAGAGAAAGTAGGGGAGAGAGAGCGAGACAGGAGACAGGAGACAGGAGACAGGAGAAGACAGGAGACACGAGATACAAGAGAGAGGGGGAAAGTGAGGGGAAATGTGAGGGAAAAGAGAGAGAGAGAAAGAGAGAGAGAGAGAGGTGAGGGAAGAGGGACAGGGGAAGATCAGGGGGGGGGAGAGGAGAGGGAGAGAGAGGAAAGGGAGGAGAGAGAGGGGAGAGAGAGAGGAAAGAGAGGAGAGAGAGAGAGAGAGAGAAGAGGGAGGAGGAGAGGAGAGGAGAGAGAGAGAGAGAGGAAGAGGAGGAGGAGAGAGAGAGAGAGAGAGAGAGAGAGGAGAGAGGAGAGAGAGAGAGAGAGAGAAGGAAAGTAGCGGGGGAGGGAGAGAGAGAGGAAAGTAGGGGAGAGAGGGAGAGGAGAAAGTGAGGGAAAAGAGAGAGAGAGAGAGGAGAGGAAAGTCGGGGAGATGGAGAGAGAGAGAGAGGAGAGAGAGAGGAGAGAGAGGAGAGAGAGAGAGGAGAGAAGAGAGAGAGGAGGCGAGAGAGAGGGAGAGAGAGAGAGAGAAGAGAGAGAGGAAAGAGAGGGAGAGGAGAGAGAGAGAGAGAGAGAAGAGAAGGAGAAGAGGGAGAGGAGGAGAGGAGAGAGAAGAGAGAAGAGAAGAGAGAGAGAGAGAGAGAGGAGAGAGAGGGAGGAAAGTAGGGGAGCGGAAGAGCGCAGAGACAGGAGACAGACAGGAGACAGGAGAAGACAGGAGACACGAGATACAGAGAGAGAGGGGAAGTGAGGGAAAGGAGGGGAAAAAGAGGAGAGAAAGAGGAGAGAGAGAGAGAGAGGGAGGGGAAGAGGACAGCGGGAAAGTCAGGGAGGGAGGGGGAGAGAGAGAGAGAGAGAGAGAGAGGATGAGAGAGAGAGGAGATGAGAGAGGAAAGAGGGGAGGGAGGGATGAGAGAGAGAGAGAGGAGAAGAGAGAGAGAGAGAGAGAGGAGAGAGAGAGAGAGGAGAGAGAGAGAGAGAGAGGAGAGAGAGAGGGGAGAAAGTAGGAGAGTGAGGGAAGAAGAGAGGAAAGTAGGGGAGAGAGGGAGAGGAGAAAGGAAGGGAAAAAAAAAAGAGAGAGGGAGAGAGAGAGGAAAGTCGGGGAGAGTGGGAGAGAGAGAGAGAGAGGAGAGAGAGAGAGAGAGAGAGAGAGAGAGAAGAGAGAGAGAGAGAGAGAGAGAGAGAGAGAGAGAGAGAGAGAGAGAGAGAGGAAGTCGGGGAGATGAGGATAGAGAGAGAAGGAAGCGGCAGGAGAGGAGAGAGAGAGGAGAGAGGAGAGAGAGAGAGAGAGAGAGAGAGAGAGAGAGAGAGAGAGAGAGAGAGGAGAGAGAGAGAAGAGAGGAGGAGGTAGAGTGGAAAGAGGGAGATAGGGAGAGGAAGGGAAGAGGAGGAAAGATAAGGAAAGAAGAAGGAGAGAGACGGGAGAGAGAGAAGAGAGAGAGATGGAGAGGGAGAGAGAGAGGAAGAGAGAGAGAGAGGATATGGAGAGGAATGACTGCGGAGAAATGAGGTGAGAAGGCAGGGGGTTGAGGGGCATGGAGAGGAAGGAGAGGAAAAGAGAGGGGGCGGAGGAGTCGGAGACGAGAGAGAGGGGAGAGAGAGGGGGGGTGGAAGTAGGGGGAGAGAGCGAGACAGGAGACAGGAGACAGGAGACGGGAGAAGACAGGAGCACGAGATACAGAGAGAGAGGGAAGTGAGGGGAAGTGAGGGGAAAGAGAGAGAGAAAGAGAGAGAGAGAGGAGGGGAGACGGGAGCAGGGAAAGGTCAGGGAGAGGAGAGAGAGAGAGAGAGAGGAGAGAGAGAGAGAGACGAGAGAGAGAGAGAGAAGGAGAGAGAGGAGGAGAGAGGAGAGAGAGAGAGGGAGAGAGAGAAGAGGAGAGAGGAAGTGGGAGAGGGGAGAGTAAATATAGAAACCACATGTAAGAGAGGTTTGGGTTATTAGGTAAAGGGATAAAAACATTATGGGTATGGGGGTGGTATGACATGATAGTGGTGAACCGCAAGCTCAAATCTTTTGTTTCTCTGGGACAAGTCTTCAACAATGAATCTTGCTGCAATTCCTTGATGAATGATGGGAAATTAATTGTTACTTGTGAAAAACCTTAATTGACTTGCTGTTACTCTCGGGCATTTACACTCTCAGCCATTATCTTTGAAGTCGTGCAAGTTCGTGAAACTCGCGGCAGTTAATAACCACCATCGAGAGAACGAATGACATCATCTATGGAGCAAGTCAGAGATGATGCAATGCAGAAACCCACACCAATTAACAAGGAATTAATTTTCACAAAAATCTGCTGCTTAGATCCAAGTTTCTGGGTGATTACACCCAACTCTGAAAGAGTGATGGTATTATCTTGTTCTGTCTCACACAGGGTTGGTGTCTTTGAAATGCCGCACTAGTCGTCCAATCACCGGACGAAGTTCTTACTCAATGACAATTTTTTCATCGTGACTTAACATTGTCCATCCATGCGAAGTGATCAATGCGTTACTCTTGCAGAGCTTCCTTTTTTATAACTCTAATAACTTTCATGCGAGTACTGTATTTATGTATATCACAAGCTGCGAAGGTATTCCGCTGTTTAAAGGATCAACGCCTTTCAGAAAAACATGCTGCATAAATGCCCAAGGCTGTTTTCTGGACCTTATCTTTTTCCTAATCTTCATCAATGATCTTACTGACTATCTGGAAAATCCTCTTTCCCTCTTTGCTGATGACTCCACTCTCTGCCGTGACGTCCCACATCCTTCTGACAGACAGGCAGCAGCCTCTTCCCTCTCCTCAGACCTTGACAACATCACAAACTGGTCAAACACTTGTAATATGTCTTTCAATCCTGAGAACTCTCTCTCTCTCTCTCTCTCTCTCTCTCTCTCTCTCTCTCTCTCTCTCTCTCTCTCTCTCTCTCCCTCCCTCCATTCCCCTCCCTCCTTTCAACCCCTCACTCCCCTCCAGAAGGGACCATACTGCAAACCCTTTCATCTGTTATCTCAACAACCCTTTCAAAGAGGTCACTCAAACCAGTCACTCAAACTCTTAGGTCTCACTCTCAGCCATGATCTCTCTTGGGCAAGTCACATTTTATAGTTTGCCTCCAAAACCAGATGCTGACTGGGCATCCTCCATCATGCAAAGTCCTTCCTTGGCATATCTGTGCTCATATCCACATACAAGGAGTAATGCTCTCCCCTCTGGGATATCTCCCGTGCTTTACATCTTGTTCAGCGTGACACCATGAAAACAAAGACTTCCAAGTTCATTGGAATCCCTCACGATGAAGCTGAGTCAACGGGGTGATCACTTGACCATTGCCGTCTGGTCGGTGGTCTCTGTCTTCTTCCACCTCATTTCTGGTCTTGCACCTTCTGCCCTCTCTGTGCTTTGTCCCCACCCAGTATCTGCAGGATGCATGCAGTCCAGCAACAACCCCCTCCGAGTGCAACTACCAAAATCCAGAACCACTGCTCACCTCCACTCATCCGTTCCTCCATTCTCCCGCCTGTGGAACAAACATTGACACTCTCTTCAACCTAATTCTTCCCTGACGGTCTTCAAGACAGCTGATCACCACCATCTCAAGTTGCCCCCATCCAAAATCATGATCTATTCGACACCTATTAAACCAGTTGGCGTTTCTCTTTTGCCTTTGTTATGTTGAATCCTGATCAGTTCTGTGTCTTAGCTCTTCCACGAGTCTAGACGATGTGTACATACATACATACATACATACATACATATATATATATATATATATATATATATATATATATATATATAGAGTTCCACAGCATGGTCAAGGGTATTGGTGGACGCCAACTATTAGTTAAATAGATTTGTGAAACAGAGTTGCCCGAGATCACGTACCATTCGAGTCATTACCTCCAACCCTTGTTCGAGAAATCCTTGTAATCTTTCTGTGTTGGCCGTCGGCCATTACTTCTTCTTCTTCCTCTGCCGTTGCACAGAACCTGGTGGCCAATCCAGGTTGTGCAGACAAGTACAATGCAGATATGTTCAAGATTTTAAGCCGAGGTCGAACGACAATGCATTTATGTATTGTTAGAAGCAACCTTCATCCATTCCATGGACCCGACATTGTGTCGACAAAAGGAATTTGTATATTCTCTTAATCTATTTCAACAAAGAAAGATAACAGGGATTTCTCGAACATGGGTTGGAGGTAATGACTCGAATGGTACGTGATCTCGGACAACACTGTTTCACAAATCTATTGAACTAGTAGTTGGCATCCACCACTATCCTTGATATATATGTATATATGAAAAATATGTCATGACCTTCTGCCCTGTCTAAATGTGCTCTTCGATGTTTTTTTTTTCTTCCGTAAATGACCCCTGCCTTTAGACTATCTTTGATTCACACCAAAGACATGCAAAAGATTGTGACCAAGGTTGTCCACTTAAAATAACCTACCCTCCTATATTGAGTATGGTAAAAGTACTTTTACCATATTAAAAATTGATGGCTAATTATTCAACAACAAGCTTAGGCATCCAGGCGATTTGCAACTTCAAGCGAATGACTCACTCGAGTAATAGCTTTCGATACTTAAATCTCAAAATTCAAATCCCAAGTTGAATGCCGAGAAGGAAATCATTCTACAGATGTCCAACTCAAGTCCTAAACGGCTTTGCAATGTCCACAACATGCCACAAAAGGAGTACCACATCATAATTAAATCATGAAAGTGCAGCCTTGAAGGTCCTACCAATTCCTCAGAATTCAAGGATGAGCTTTGCTTTGAATATTATGAATTCATCATCGAACTACAGAGTTCATAGAACACAATACCCCATGCAGTGTTGAGGTATATATTTCAATTTTAATAAAACAAGTAAAAAAGACATAAAAGGTCATCGCTCCCATTGTTTTAGTCATTTTGCTGTATGAAGTTCAAGGGTTAGTCCATATTAATGTCCAACTAAAAAGGCTACATGTCTACCAGTCAGCCATCTTTGATCAGATCACAAAATAGAGTGAGGGGCACGTGTATGTCATCGTTTACTGTGCTTTTTCCAAGTTTGAACAAAATTGGACCGTGCATGTTTGAGGAATGGTTGGCGACACATTTAAGTAACTAAATGGCTGCCAGTCAGCCATCTTGAATCTGATCTCAAAAATAAATGACGTGTATATGTAAGCCATCATTCATTATCTGTGTGCCAAGTTTAAACGAGATCGGTAAATGCATGTCTGAGAAATGGTTGATGACGTGTCCGATACAGGGGTTTTTTAACAACCAAAATAGTCACCAGTCTACCAGTCGGCCATCTTTGATCAGATCACAAAAGTAAAATGAGTTGCACATTATTCCATCATGTACTGTGCTTGTGCCAAGTTTGAACAAATTCGGACCATGCATGTCTGAGAAATGGTGGTTGGGGAGATTTTTAAGGAACAAAATGGCTGCCAGTCGTCCATCTTGAAACTGATCTCGAAAAAAACATGATGTGCATATGCAAGTCGACATTCGTTATCTGTGTGTCAAGTTTGAACAACATTGGAATATGCTTGTTTGAGAAATGGTTGAGGACATGTTCGACACTGGGGATTTTTTGCAACTACAATTGTCGCCAGTCGGCCATCTTGGATCTATTGTCAAAAAAAATGTTGTGTATATGTATACCATCATATTTTGTCTTTGTGCCAAGTAAGAACAAAATCAGTCTTCACCTATTTGAGATATGGTTGCGGACACACGCACGCACACACAGACACGAAAAATGACACCAAATCCATAAGCCACTGTTTCAAACTAAGCCAACGGTGGCTAACAATGATTTTAAAGATCGGTAAAACAATCCGAAAGTTTCGCACTACTGAAGCAGACTTATACATGACCATTATACACTGTAACAAGACGACGTAGAGTCGCATTTTAGGAGATGGAGGCATTTTCATCACACATAAAACACAGCGTCAATCAGCATCATACATAGCCTTAACAGTGGCCTCTCCTTCACCCCGATTCTGTACCCTCTCACAACCTCTGCCCTCTCATGTTATATGTCGAGATATATATATATATATATATATATATATATATATATATATATATATATATATGTCATGATTCTTGGAAGTATTATGAAGGCGATATGTGTTCTACAGTGTTCAAGTATATAATTCAAATTAAACAAGTAAAAAAGACATAAAATGTCATCGCCCCCGTTGTTTTAGTAATTTTGCTGTGTGGAGTTAAATGGAAAGCCCATATTTATGTAGAACTAAAATGGCCACCAGTATACCAGTTGGCCATCTTTAAACAGATCGCAAAATAAAGTGAGATGCACATGTATGCCTTCATGTGCTGTGCTCGTGTCAAGTTTGAACAAAATCGGACACTGCATGTCTGAGAAATGGATAGGCACACATTTAAGTAACAAAATGGCCACCAGTGAGCCATCTTGGCTCTGATCTCAAAAATAAAAATAGCTCCGCAAAGCGGGCGTAACCCCTCGGCCCATGCATTGTCAAAGGAAGCAGTGATATCACGATGATGCAGTCAGTTAGAGCACGTTGGACGTCATATCGAAAATCAATCAGACTTCAAGATGGCTACCGTGGCGGCTAGTGAAAATCGCAGCGCGCCCATTTTCGAAAGGAACCTTCCTCTACTCAACTCCAGCACACACACTGCAAAAATGCATTTAATCGGACAAGCCAAGCCGTTCTCGAAATTGACGAAAACCAATTTCAAGACGACTGCCGTGGCGGCCACACTGAAAATCGCAGCGCGCCCATTTTCGAAAAGAACCTTCCTCTACTCAACCTCAACATACCCTGCAAAAATGGATTTAATCAGACAAGGTGTTCTCCTCGAAATAGACGGAAACCAATTTCAAGATGGCTGCCATGGAGGCCACAATGAAAATCGCAGCGTGCCCATTTTCGAAAGGAACCTTCCTCTACTCAACCCCAACACACCGTGCAAAAATGGATTTAATCGGACAAGGCGTTCTCCTCAAAATTGACGGAAACCAAAAGTTGACAGACGGACGGACGCCCGGACAACGCCTGTGACGACAATACTCCTTAGCCAATTCGGGCTGAGGGGTAAAAAGGGTCTTATGTAAGCCAACATTCCTTATCCGTGTGCCAAGTTTGAATAACATCGGTAAATGTAAGTCTGAGAAATGGTTGAGGAAGTGTTCAACATCGGGTTTGTTTACAACTGAAATGGTCACCAGTCGGCCATCTTGGATCGCATCTTGAAGAAAAATGACGGGCATATGTAAGCCTTCATTCATTATCTGTGTGCGAAGTTTGAACAAGATTGGTAAATGCTGCATATCCGAGAAATGGATGAGGATGCATGCGCGCGCACGCACGCACGCACGCATGCACGCACGCATGCACACACACACACACACATCACCCACACACACACACACGGACATGAAAATTGAACCATATCCAATGACGCCGCACGCACGCACGCACGCACACACGGACATGAAAATTGAGACCATATCATGAGCCCCGCACGCACGGCTACGCGCACGCACAACACACACACATATAACACACAACACTTTTTACGGACATGAAAATTGAGACCATATCCATAAGCCCCCATTTCAGACTAAGTTCAATGAGGCTATGAAAGGTTTAAAGACAAATTAATGAATTAATTCTGACTCTTTCTGCCATTTTACCCAGTGTCTATGACATCATCCAATCTAACCCATTAAATTATTTCTTCGTGCCTGTTGTTTGTGTCCTTTTTAACATCCTTAAAAACATTAAATTTCTTGTTTGGAATGATTTTCAATTTTGTATGAATGCCAGGCAGGCAGACAGAGTAAGAATATTATCTCACTCCTCTCTGCGCATGTGCGGGACACATTCACAGACAAAGTCCTGTAAAATGGCAAACTTGTCTCCCGATTCATGTTCAGATTCGTGTCCAAAATATAAAATTTGATTTAAATCAGTTGTCCCTCAATCATAAACTGATAAGACAGAGAGACGTGTTGGTGGTGGTGGAGGGAGGGGGGGGGGCGGACAGAAATGAACCAATTCTTAACCCTGCTTTTCGCTTCATGTGCGTGGGGTAATTACCTTTGTTACCAAGCTAATAGCTTGTGGACACGTTTTATATCAGATATTGTACAACATTTCCATTATAATAGCAAAGTTTGAAATTATGGCGATGTCAAGACAAGATTATGGCTCTGAACATTAATAGAAAACTTCATATGGTGATGGTATGGTAGAGATGTTGCGCTGTGTGTTCACCGACTGCGCAGGAACATACCCTGGGCGAGGAGCACGCCAGCCCTTGATGGGGGACAGATGGCCGTCAGAGAGGGCAAGACGAAGAGGAAGTTGAGGAAACCAAACATGCAGGGTGAGCGTGGTCGAGAGATTTTCCAGTGACAAAAGTAACGAAGCCTGGGTAGAGCCGCCACGCTCGCGGCCCTCCAGCACCGCAGATTGGCAGTTGGCTGATACCTGAAGGCAGAGGCCACCATGTCATACTATTTGAACTTACCATGTAGACACCAAGAATACATGTTCACAGACATATAAAAAATTTTTTTATATTAACTTGACTTGCAAATATTTTTGAATGTTTGTTGAATATCTCAAAGATACAATGAAGTACTTTGACAGCATGGCACATGAGGATGGTAAAGCACTTACTTTTGAGCTGTAGAATGTAGATTTGATTCTCAACCTGTCTATTACTTGTCAAACTGGATTGTCAGGACACCCTAGAGGCACGTAGACTCGCCTCTGAGCTGTCTTGTCTGTTTCAATCTCGGCCTAGTTATCAACTGTCATCACGGTGCTTCACAGGCAGTGTAAGACAACAATGTGAGGCCCGTCCCTCGGATGGACATTAAGCTGGGTGTCCCATCTACTGGCATTAGTTGGTGGACGTCAAAGATCCCATGTTGTCTTTCACAAAGAGGAATTGTGCAGGGAAACTGAGGCACTAATTATTGTAAGTGACTAGCTTAGCACACGTAAAACATCTGGTGCAGAAACACTACGACGTGTTGTACGTTTCAGGTGCGCTCGTTCAGGGAAAGTGAATATTACAAATTAAGAACTATGAGTGAGATTTCATCTTATATATTATTTCCGAGTTTGTGGTTTCGTGTCGCGCTATCTTCGACTTTGTTCTGCGCTCGAGTAACGTGATATTCGGCTTACATTATCTCAAAGACCATATGAGGTGCATGGTAACAAAAAAGTAAATAAAATGGTTCTGAAACAGTGAAATCGTATTCCACTTACTGCATTAAAGTAAAATTACTACTGATACTCTGCATCAGTTCCTTTCTCAAACACCCACCCCAACATGTCGCGCAGAGCGCGGGTTATGCTAGTGAAAAATTAGACAAAACTTCACTGGATTGTCAGCTTGCATCGGGCTAATGAAACATTCATCATTATCTTGTCAAGAGCTTGTTAGGAAAACCATACGAAAGGCATAAGCCAAGATTGAATTGAGATAATTAATTAGAGCTTCAAGATATTCGTGATGCAACTGTCAGTATCGGTGCACTATACTTCCCATTTGAATCAACACAAAACATATCAGAATGCAGGGAAAGTTTAGGAATGCGTAAATAACTTAACAAACAGAGATAAAAAAATAAATAATTCAGCAGCCGGCATTGTAGGGGCAGATAGGAGGTAATCAGGAAGAGCGATGCTACGAGCATAGTTCAAGGATACTGTGTACCTTCACATTCTGGATAAAACGGTACTCGGTGGAACCCATACCTCCACCCTGCTGAACAGTTGACGTTTTCTATCCCAATGATTGGCAAGATCTGCATTCTGACTTTAACTGAAATCTCATCACCTTGTTCTTGTCACCCACCCAACTCATCCACCTACTTTTGTCATAATCCATCCACATCTTTTTTAAGATAGCATGCTATATTTCGTTTTTGGCCATATCTCTCAATAATGATTAATCACTTGTAGATTCAAAAAAATTACGCATCTGGATCCGAATCTTTACCAAAATCGAATCAGTTCGCTCTTGTTACATATGCAACCTCTCCACCAAGTTTCATCCGAATTCTTCTGCAACATTTTGAGATGTCCTGCTCACAGACAAACAGACAAGCAGACAGGGGTGAAAACACAACCTCCGTCCACCTTCGTTGGTGGAGGTAAAAATCAAAAGGTACCCAAAGGTTGATATCACATCACCTATTGTTCAAGGTACGTCCTGCTTCCCCGCTATAGATGTGCACAAACAACTATCCCAACGATGTGGTAGCACCTCATTTCCATCTGAATATAAATCTCAAGGATGGGAACATAGCCATTTCATAACACGTGCTTTGATGTCTTCATAATTCATAAACTTAACGTTTCGATTTTTTTTTTGTGTGTAAATGGATAAAATCCATAAGATGGCATGTCGTTTTGGCTGCTTGGGGAACGATTTGGTACTTCCAAGCAGTGGCCAGGCACCGATATGTGTGAGAGCGAGAATCATCGTGCAGTGAAGTCACACCTCTAGACAGCACACCTGACCATCGTTCGTGTATTACTATGCAATATTTGTTCTCCAAAGTTGAAGGAATTACGCATGAATTATACCGTGGAGGTCCCATAACGCCATACGTTTTCAGTGGTGGCACCCCAAAAATGTCTCTCCTCCACAATGGCTTGTTTTGTCAAATCATGGACTCAAATTGCATCACGGGTCACATATTTTTAAACGATGATCTCCCTCTCTCTCTCTCTCTGGTAGCATTCCAGGAGCTCTGCTGCAATGCCCACACAAGTTGCATTTTGAGGAAACGTGATGTCCTTTATAATAGCTACCTTTGTCCTGAATTGATTGAATTTTAAGTGAGAAGGAATCATTTTTCATCAGTTGCAACACCGTTATCCAATTCCTGTTCAGTTTCACGTATGGTTACCTGGCGATTCTTAAAAATGATGTCGCCAACAACTTTAATGTTTCCTTGAGTGACAGCAGTTGGTTGCACGGGCGAATTCTCAAGATCGCTCACAAATTCATGTCTATTTTTGGAACTCACGTCACCATCCGTTTAAAGGTATACATGAGCAAATTGTGCAGACAGTCTTTTATGACTTTCATCTGGTTGTATGTCCTCCTACACAAGGAACTTAATGGAAAACTGATGGGCTGTACACAAAATACGACTCTTTTGGCAGTTTTTTTAAACACGTACCTACCCCTGCGACGCTCGGTGATGCTTTTCCTGACCCCCCACGTGAAAAAAACACAAATGTGATTGAATGAGAGCAATGTCGCCTTTGAAACATTTTTTCTATCAGCTTCCGTTCTACAAGTCCTTTTATCGGTGGCATCCGACAGCTCAGTCAATGAGATAGTGTGGCTCTTCAGCTCCCTCCAAATTTTACAACCTTCATGTTGAACTTCCTGCTTCCTCCTTTTGAGAAAAGCCCTCTCGTAGCTTTGAATTAATGACTTGAACAGCACCTCTGCCATTTTTGAATGAATTCAACTGAAAGAAAGGTCGTTCTAAATTGACACATCCTGTCGTGGTGAAAGGAAATCCAAGGTGGCTACGTCCATGAAGATTTTGTCACATAGCTGTGGCTCTGACACCACCCCCTCCCCCGTGACACTCTGTGATGCTCTGAGAAACACCCCCACGACCCCCAAAGTGCTACGTATTTTGCATACAGCTCCTCATTGTGTTTCACAGCACACGTGACCATGTACTGTAAGTCGCCAAATTAGTTTTACCCAAATTTATATGATCATGGTTGATACCACTTACTGTACAAGTTGTTCATTTCCATTACAAAATAATTGGAGCCTGGTGTTGGCTCGGTGGTTAGGTTGGTGGCTTGGTATCCTAGGGTCCTGAGTTCAAGCGCCGTCGGCCGCTGAATTAATACACCAGGGGGTTGACTCAGCCTGTCATCCTTCTGAGGTCGGCAAAATGAGTACCAGTTCCAGTGTGTGTACTGGTAGAGGGGTACTGCATCAGCGACACAGTCGTGCTTCAAGAAATGATCGCTAAGCTGCCATACGACCACCACCACAAAATAATTCAGCATTGAGGTATGAATTTGAAATGCTCCACAGATGATAAAACCAAAGGTGTGTGTCAACCTTGAGCTGCTCTCGTGCATCACCCTCCCGGCTCACAAGAACATGGGGAAAAGTTTGTCCGGGTGCAATGAGTGTGCGTGCGTTTGTGCACACATGATCAAGCTGTCGCGAGCTTTTGCGGAACCATCTGCCTGGTGCTAATTCTGTGTTAAATGGAAAAAAAAGAGCAATTTAAATGATTCCCCGGGGGAGTTGGATGTCACCGTGAAAAAGGAGCCCGCAAAGAACTATCATCTTCAGGATCAAGCGACCACGGGTAAAATGGAAAGGTGTATTTTGAAATATATCGTGAAATAATGTAAATTTAAACGCTCTTTCTGTGATCACACACACAGTCTTATAAGACTTGCATCTTGCTTCAAGTTTGATGAACAGGAATGTTTCAAGTCGTAATATACATAGATGGCAAAGCACAGAGTTCCTATAACAAGTATAATCTATGCACAATGGTTGGAGATGCAAACACCAGGTACGCCTCACACCTGTGGCTATCACCTAGTGCTGGCTGCAAAGGGAATTTTTAATGATCGTAAAAGGCAGTTATGGGTATATTGTCCATTTCATTTATTCTTCTTCAGATATAAAACTAATGACTGTTCTTCCTCGCTTAATGCGAGCAAACAAGTTGCATGGAAATCCGAATGTTCCGTTATCAGGAAAGATGAAATACTGCGTCCAGTTCTCGCTTTGTTCTGGCGATGGTCGAGTCATAGTCCATAAGACAAAATCGATCACAAACAATGATGGAGCAGAGTATAAACTCGCCGGCAAATAAAATGCGACAGAGGAGATGCAATTCAAGCTTGACTTGCCAGTTCAAGAGCACAATATACGAGGATAAAATGGAGTTTGAAGGCTTTGGGGATGTCATCTGTTATCGCCTCACACCCCCACAGCCATAAAAATGCAGTAAGTCATTATAATGAATTATGTACGGATCCCCACGCCCTGTCATTGCTTTTCAGGATTTGAGTCAACCGGTATAGCTCCGACAAGGGTTTATAAAAGGACAAAGAAAATTCCATTCAACGTTCATGGTGGAGCGAAGAGAATCCAGGAAAAAGGTGTGCGGTCCAACACGCCTGTGCCTTAACCGTCGTACCTCCCACAACACTTGCACGGTCAGCAGCGTGCAATGAACTCAAAAGTCATTCTTGTCAAAAGACAACCGAGCAAACCTCAAAACAGGAAAAGGAAGGAGCAAGTTCATGAGGATGGCCCTGTCTTGCATGGAAGAAAATTAAATTGAGAATGTTTTCTTTGATCGATATATGATTTCACAATCTCACACACAAATAAATTCCATAAATATTAGAAGTGTACCAAAAAAAGTTATGATCATATCAAACAGATTAAGTGGGGAGAAAACTGTTCCATCCATGTTCAGGTTAGCAAACAATGGCCATTTTATGGCTCGCGTTTAGAGGAAGGGGCAAGCTGAAAACCACACAAGTGGCTTCCCATCGTAGAGACGATGCTTACCCCACCTGAGGGTACTGAAAATGGTGAGGCCATAATAAGGTTACAAAATGGTGGGCGGTGATACTTCCCTGGATTGGCTGATAAAAAGCAACCAAGCTAGTACTGTTGGCTTGAATTCAAAGTTTCCCTTCTCCAAGGTGGGTAACCTATAGCTATACCATGGCGGTCGAGGCCTACCTCCCCATAGCATTCTAGGTGTGAGGCAACAGAAAGTCGCGGTACACATCTCCACCATTTGTTGAAACGGTCAGCATGAGAACCCGAGCAGTAGGAGTTGGGAAGGAAGAGGCTATTTGAGATACTGTTCAGAAGGGTAACCTGCCTCAGTTGCTCCTTGCTCTTTGGCCCACTGTTTTTGAAAGGTCCATGGAATCTTTAACATCAACTGCTGATTGCTAACAGAGAGGGTGTCAGTCCACCCTTGGCTGCTAATTGATTCGTCTTAACATCCCGATGAAGGATAGCATAGTCATTGATGTAACACCTTGCCTGCAAAGCACGAGGTAGGAAGTTAATAGTCGGATTCAGTATCAAGTCTAAATCTGAGCTATCATGCCAGTCCCCATCAATCAATAAAACAAACAACAACAACAAAACCACACACATACACACACACTCACACACACACACACACACACACACACACACACACACACACACACACACACACACACACACACACACACACACACACACACACACACACACACCACAATTCCTCCATGGACACAAAACCATTTCCTGCAAGTTGAGCCACCGGCAGCTCCTCGCTGTTTATATGCCGGTGTCTGTCGCTCCGACCCACACTTGTACTTCTTACTATCAAGCCTCCTTTCTTGACCGACCATGCACACTACAGACAATGCACCTGAGTGTTAATTTTTCTGTTCCATGAGATACGTATACCGCAGCCACTCGATACATAGCTTGCCATTTCGCCTTTGATCCTGTGGTTTACTCAGAGAAATTGTCCTCTGCCATACCTCTCTCTTTCAGTTCCTTGCGGATCTCATCCTTCCATCGCCCATGAAGGGCGCCCTGAGGATAAGAGTCAGTCACCAAAGTGAAAGGGCTAATCTTGGGTATGTGCTCATTCGGCCTGCAGACGAGATGGGCCGATCACACAAGGGGGGGCATTTGGAAGCTTTCCGGGTCTCTCCAATGCTGTCTGACCTCCTGGGATGTGCTATGCTCCGTGTACTGCTCCCTTTATGAGAGAATGGTATCAATGCATTTCTGGTGGAAGTAGTCACTGAACTTAAGATGTGAGAGCTCAGTGACACTCAATTTCATGCGCCCCTTAGTACTTGAGAATAGATGGGACAAACATGTGCACACAGTAATAACCACAAAATAAATCCAGAGCCAATCAAGAAGAGGGTCCTGAGTGCCATTTACAGATTTTTTTTTCCTTTGGCTTCGCTAACGTAATGATGCGAAACATCATAATGAGAAAATCCAGACGATCGTAAAAACAATCCCAAAATGCCCTGAGCATGCATCACCTGATCGTCTTGTGTTCTTATATTTATTTAAAAAAATTAAACCTTGCAAGTTGGGAAAAGTTGAAGGAGTATTTGTCCTTAAGTACACGAGGTGTCTTTCAAGTATATAGCTCAGCCAGCTGCTCGGGGGCAGGACGTCCACTCAGGGTGCTCTCAAAACCAAATCAACATCACATGCAATGATACTCACAAATCATGCACACAAACGTCCTTTTCTACAATGCAACACTGTGTGCACTAAATTCTCACACATACATTCCAACATCAGATTCATCGGGGATGAAAAATGGTTTAAAAAAAAACGTTCATGCAGCAAATAACGAATCCGAAAATCCTTATACTAATAGTAATCATATCTGAGTATTTTGGAACATCTTCTTATAAATAACTCCATCTGTACTGAGCTCGTTCATATGCTCTTTCATGAAAGGTGAAACCAAATGGACTTTCTCAACGCTCGCATCCAAGCCAATGAAGAGCAGTTGATACCTTGAGGAACCATACCATGACCACAATCCCTGAAGATGCGGCTTGGTTAGTTTCCCATTACCTGTATGTTACACGGGGTTAAATGTGCACAAATGTCATGTCCCTTACAACAGACATACCTGAAGTAGCGACGCGCAGAGGAAAAATAAACTTGGTGTGAGGGTAAAGCTGCCCGACCTCACCACGTTTCAAAACACCAATGTGTAGCGTCAGTAACCTCTTATGAAAGCAAGCATCGACGAGGTGATCCCCGAAGGTATGTAGATCCTATTTTCTGGAGCAAAGACTGCACGTGCATCGAAAGTAGATCTCGACACTAGCGTGATACACCGTGTTTTGTTTCTCATTAAAAAAAAAAAAAAAGTTTGGTAAAACACATGGATACACAAGGGAATTTTGGTGCAGGAGGACACCATTTGGCCCATCATCCCTGAGCTGCAACAACCCAGGTATCATCACCCAGCCACACACAAGTTGATATCCCCTTACCCCTCCATCCCCAATGCATCCAGGTACCTATCTAAATTCCATTTGAACTTATCTACCCCACTCCGCTGCCACTACCTTTCCGGGGAGATCATTCCATGCATTGACCACTCTCCGAGTGAAAGACCCCTGCCTTAAAACTGTCTAACTCGCATCTTCTTTACTCTCAAGCTATATGGCCCCTATTCATGCAAGATTGTCAACTCCGCTGAAAAACTCAACTTCACATATCTGTTCCACACCCTTCATCGTCTTAAACATCTCTATCAGATCCCCTCGCAACCACCTCCTTTGCAATGTATAAAGCCCTGCCTCCTTCATCGACTCCTCTTAGCTTAGTCGAGCTATTTCTGGAATCAGTCATTCGACGCTGTACCCTCTCTATGGTAGCTACAGTATGTCCTTCCTCAGATGTGGTGATGGAAACTGCACACAATATTTTAGGTGAGATTTTTTTCACTACATTCCTAAACAGTGTTAAAACGACTGCTTTTGACTTATAGTTTACCCCTCTACGAACACAACATAAAACCCTGTTTGCTTTACCTGTAGCTGCCTGGAATTGTCCTGTCTGCTTACCTCCTGTCACCTCCTGAATCCATTACCACCCTGAGATTCTTCTCCTGTGTGACATGCTCCAAGATACATATAATCTCTATTGTTATTATCCTTACCAAACCAGAATGGTGCTGGCTTAGTGGTTAGGGTGGTTGGCTTGGGATCCTCGGGGTTTGAGTTCAAACCCTGTTTTCTGTTGAAATAACACCAGGTGGGGTAGACTCAGCCTGTCGTCCTACTGAGGTCAGAAAAATTAGTACTGGGGCATTGCATCAGCAGCACAGCTGCGTCCCTAACCAATGAGGCAACCAGGTGTGTGTGTGTGTGTGTGTGGTCTGAAACTTTGTTTGCACACCAAGGGAATGCATAAATGAAAATTGGGTGTTTTTGTGAATAAAAAAACCCTTTCGAAGATAATATAATTAACTGCCTTATTTAATTATATCCTTTATCAAGGCTCATCCTTGGTCACCTCGCTGTCCCCTCGCTGGGGGGTCTTAATTCGCCATTAATTTTTTGGTCTGCCTTCATTATCCACCCATCACTTCGACATCGATACATTTTTTAAAAAAACTAGAAGGGCACTCGGTAGAGCGCATACCTCCGCCACGTAATACCTGATCCACACGAACATATCAGGTCCAACACATTTTTGAAATATCAGACAGACAGATAAACAAACGGACCTAAATGCAATACCTCCATCTCTATTCTCACTAAATCTCCTTCGGTGAGGGCAACAATTGCTTGGCATCCTTTTTGTGGAATACAGTGATGTCATTGACTTCCAAGTCGACAGAAGGTGGCTGAATGCAAATGATCAGTTGAACAGAGTGAAAGAGGGTGTGCAACAGTGGCAGGTCTATGGTTGTCAGAATCCCCCACACCTTCTCTGGTAAGAAAGACAGTTTCCAGGAATGGTCAGGTGTGAGAGGCCAAGGTAGGGACAATGAGCGTGCGGTTGGGTAAGCGAGATTTGGAAGCAAAGACAGTTAGTGTCTAAGAAAAACTACTGCAGTTTTTATTCTGTGATATCTTCAAGCGATGTACTTCACCTAACCCCCCCCCCCCCCCCTTCCGCCCCCTGTCAACCCTCCATCCCCTCCCGTCAATTTCCACTGCACCATATTCCCCACACTGATATATGGCTCACCTTTTTCTCCCACAGTGGCATAACCATATACAATGTTAACGGAGACTGGTGTTCAGTAAACATCATCCTTTAAGTTGGTGGTGGCAGTCTCACAAAGCTTACAATATCGATTGAATCGCAGGTAAAAGGTTGTACAACAGGCTCACCTTGATGCTAGAGAAAGTAGGCAAAAGGAATGATACAAAATCTGAGCTTGTGGATAAAAATTCCTTCCATCCATCAGTTGTGACGTGTCAAAACTACACGCAAAGGATTAACTTGAAAGATCAAAAAGTTAAAGGCATGGCCAGTTTGCACATCACAAACTACACGTTTCACCATACGTAGACAGTGTGGGAACAGTGATATGATCTAAGGGTTCACTTACAAGGAGCTTCAACACCGGAGGAGGCCATTCGGCCCATTAAGCCTGTGCAATGCTTGCCAACATATGGTTGTTTGTCCATGCTCTCCTTTTCAAATGCTGATCGTCAAGTAAGGAAGCAGCACATACCATTTTCAAAGTCCTTTTGGTACGACTCCGCCGACATTCGAACCACCGATGTCCCAGACTCAGTGCGGATGCTCCAACCATTAAGTCACCGAGTCTAGTTAAAGCGAGACGATGGAATAATATCTAGTGGTGGAAAGAAGGCATTGTGATGTAACTAACAATGTGAATAAGCATGTAAACACTGTTTGTAAAAGCTAGTTAATCACACAGATCATGTGATTTTGCTCCATTTTCCTCCAGCAATTATAACGCCCCCAAGGGTGCACGACACACAAGGATCCGAGGCTGGAACAGGTTGTAAAATACGCATCGTACAACGCTTGTCATTTGCATGCAAACGTGACGGGTTTGCAAAACCAAAAACGATCAACAGACGCGAGAGACATGATCGAAGTGAAAGGTGCGGAAGATTTTCCTGTTCTTCAGCGAGTGAGCAAAACTGGGGATAAGAAAAGGCAACGCGGCACTGACTGTGGTACATGTCCATCTCTATTCTCACTCGATTATTCATTTTGCATCAGAGGACAAAAGGAAAACACAACTGATCCTTTCAACCGATGGACTGAAGTGGTTGTACAGGGTGGCCACAATGTTTTGTCATCCCTTGTAAAAATTGTGACATTGCTTTTGTGTGCAGAGTGTTAATTCGTTTCCTTTTTTTCAATTTTTTTTTCAGATTGAGTGCATACTACTGATGACCTTAAACAAGCAGTGACACTTCCTTTTAATCGTATCAACCCACAAATGCTCTGGAAGATGTCCCACAGAAAGTGGCACAAAAGTATTCTCTGTGATGACAATGATGGGGCACGAAGGGATCCACTGGACACTTAAGGTTTGTGCCATACGCTGTAAAATGTAAATGCGTAATAAGGTAAAAGAGTGCTGCAAATGTTTGCGGTATAACTTGTAGAACCCTTTAATATTATCAGCTAATGTGATAAAAGGCAATGCCACCATTTTTACAAGGGGTCACAAGACATTATGGTCACCCTGTAGATGATGAGTAAGCATCCTGACAGTAAGCATCCTCACCAATGTACCGATGAAATAGTTGCTGTGCATCTGCAGAGTTCAGAATCTCAAGTTCAGAAGCGTGTTCATGCAAACTATCTCCAAGGCCGTCGCACATTGTGATGCATTTGAACACCATATCTCACCAATACGGGATGTTCTGCTTCGACGAAGGGCTAATGCATGAAACGTCAGCTTCTCCTTGTTTCCCACCATGGTTTGTTAGCATACCTCGATAAACGTTCTGTTGAATTCATCAATTCATAATCTCGACAATAATTTATCAGCTCGATTAAGTAATCCTCTCAAAATATTCACTGAAGCCGATGATGCAACAGTTGTTCTGTGAAATGGCAAAAAGGGCATTTTATGTTTTGTATCCCACTGATAGACCAGATCCGGATCCAGACCTGAACCAAAATCGAATCAATTCGTCCTTGTCACACACCAAACTGTTCCACCAAGTTACTTCCAAATCAGTCAACAAGATTTTGAGATATCCTTCTCACAGACAAACAAACAGACAGACAGACAGAACAGGCAGATATGTGTATAAACAGACACAAATGTAGGTATACATATATGGCTGGACCGATACAAAATCAGATAGAGAGAGAGAGAGTGAGGGTGGGAAAGAGTAGAGAAGAGAGAAGAGGATTCCTCCAGCTTATTGACTGTCTGATTCAATGACCATCCAGATCATCAGCTGGGAACCATCCAACATTGAGGTTTCGACCCTGCAATCCCAGAATCTCTCCAAATATCAGGACCACAACCTAAGTTGTGCCCGACCATCATCCGATCAGACAAAGAGAGGGAGAGGAATAAAAAGAAAAAATATTGATCACATAGATTTGTTGAATGAAATAAATAAATAAATAATTAAAACGCTATCGCTTTACGGAAGATGTCTCATCAATGTAATGCATTGGTTCGAGCAGATATCCAAGATAGACGAATGAGGACGTCGAAGAAACATTTATACTGAAGATCACTGGATTGGGCAGCACATACCTATTCTCGAGCTTTGTTACAATTGGTGAACCCACTTATAAAAAAAGAAGATTATCAGCAAAATCAAGCAGACAGCGAAAGAAAACAAAGTTGTGACTTTAACCTACAATGGCGACTTCTTGACCCTTTCAAGAAGGGATGTTGGAGGCCACGAGAATGAGCAAACAAAAACGCTCTTGTTGATCGAGTCTTCCATGGAAGACTAAAGCCAGTTCCACACCGGAACCATAATAATTCTCATCAATTCTGCAACCAAAGCACTCTCAACATCACGCCACGTAATTGCATGCCACTGCTTATCCGCCTCTGTGCAAGGAGATGCACAACAAGGTTTCCACATTTAGAAATGTCCTGTTTATGATGACCCCGATGGGGCTGTTGCTCTCTTTTCATCAACAATGGCTTCACTAATAATTATCGATGAAGATCTAGCCCTTACTGTTGTCTCGGATGTCGTTGTTTTGAAGAAGATATTGAATGCAGAAGAAAGCAAGGCGAAGCAAATGCGAACGATTTGCCATCGAATCTCCACAAAATCTCTCCGAATTCTTGCAATAAATCTGTTGGATGTGTGATGGCCCCCTCTTCCCGGTTTAATAGTCGCTGTTTTTTTGCAAGTTTACCGTCTGTTTACAATAGTGAATGAAAAAGAGCACAATCAGGATTTATTTAACAACTGATCATAGTTTACAAAAATGCACGTGATAGATAAATACATCACAAGTTACACAGCGGAACACTGGAAAGTAGAGCACCGTCTATCTCGTAAGCAACGGGTTGTGGAACTGTTTGCAATTGGTAGGGTCAATGCACCATAGGCAAACATGCTATTTAGTTGCATGCAACCAAGTTGTGCCCACTGATCACTCAGGTATGGATCATGCTCTACACAATGGTAGAAAAGGACGATTTCAAAGGGATGGATCTAGACCAGTGGCTCTCAACATATTACCACTTAATGAGGGCCACTTCTATCATATGACACATATGCGCAGGTTTTGAAATGCTAAGTCGGTCGCACATACTTCCCCACACATATGGGTGCAAACCCTGCACCTCCTGCTAATTAAACAAAGTACGTTGCGTTTCATTTCGTACAATCTTGAAATGGTTATTTGCTCCAATATTATATTTTTCTTGCAAAGCGAACGGAGTTATAAAGCGCAAGCACCGTTTCCCTGTCTGGGATACGTCTGTGAGCCACAGGATGAGAACCCCCCCCCCCCCCAACTACCTCCTTGAGATAAAGTCGAAATGAGAGGGGAAGGAAGGTTTGCAGTCGGGATAGTGGAACATACAAAATCTGATTATGCTACATATGAAACAAAATTAAGTGAGAAAGACATAAGCAGAAAGAATATCAGGCGAGAGAACTCGATTCGATGGAGGATTTGATGAAGCGGTGCATACTCCATAGCAAGAAACGTCAGAAAGCAATTAAGCAGTGAAAAGTGATTTAATGAAGGAGTAGTGAAACGAAGTTGAATGAAAAATTGAGAGTAATGGGGAGTAAATAAAGGAAAGTAACTATCTACAGTGGATTTTAGCCCACTGAGAATAGATGAGGATTTAATGGGAAGAATGGACAAAATTGAGGAAGGGTTCCGATGAAGCGCTTGAATGTCATTCGATCCAGTACGTTATAAATAGACAAGGTGGGATGCGTTTTTGGATTTGATTCTGGGGAACGATTCATGCAGGGAAAAGTGGGTTTGAGGCACTTCTATGACGTAACAATCATCATAGATAGTGAAAGCTATGGGCTTCTGCTCGCCGTTTATTTTAAGGAGGGGAGGAGAAGGTGTGGTAGAGTAGGGGATGAGGGAGGTTGAGAGTCTGGGAAAGGGGGGGGGGGGTTGAGAGAACATATAAGTAAGATAATGCATGAAATCAACAGGATATTATTGATTGAGGTATGCTAACCACCATGGGAGCAAGGAGCAGCTGATGTTTCAGGTGTTAACCATTGGCGGAGCAAAAGAGGAAAGACAGTTTGGGATCATGCAGTTTTACAGCAGAGAGCTAAAGAAAAATGATTATTAAAGATGAAAATTAAAAATGCGTGAAAAAATAATTATTTACATGCAAAGTCAAGAAGAGATGGAGCCAGTGATTGATGAGAGAAATTAACAAGTATGAAACACACCTCATTGAATATACCTGCCTCAAGACTTCCTGGTATATTATTTAATAGTGAGAAAACATTATATAACTTACCTCAATCAATAAACTAGCAAACAAACAAACACGAAAGATGTCATGCATAGCCCAATACTTGAGAAATCCATAAAACAAATTTGACCTGAAAAATAATTGGTGGTTGAATTCAATGACCAAATGTTCAAATCCTCGTCAAATTTAAAATCAATCGGATGAAAATTGATAATTTAAAGAAATTTGGTCTGTGTCAACTTTTTTGGCGATGTTAACATTTTGGCCTAAGTTGACCTCAAAAATACTTGTTCATTGAATTCAGTAACCTGATACGCAAATTCTCTTCAAATTTCAAGTCAATGGGATGAAAATTGAGGATTTTAGAAATCTCACCTAAGTCGACCTTTGGCCTATGTTGAACTGAAAAATAATTGGTGGTTGAGTTCAGTGAGCTGATATGAAATCCTGTTCAAATTTCAAATCAATCGGATGAAAATTGCCAATTTTAGAAATTTCAGCCTAAGTTGACCTCAAAAACAGTTGGTGGTTGAATTGATTGACCTGATATGCAAATCCTCTTTAAATTTCAAGTCAATGGGATGAAAATTGTGGATTTTAGAAATCGCACCTAAGTCGTTGACCTTTTGCCAATGTTGAAATTTTGGCCTATGTTGACCTCAAAAATAATTGGTGGTTGAATTCAGTGAGTTGATATAAAATCCTGTTCGAATTTCAAATCAATCGGATGAAAATTGACAATTTTAGAAACTTGGCCTATGTTGACCTTTTGGCCTACGGGGTGTTACGGAATCCAGATACTGACCAAAAATGTATGTTGCTGATCTTGGATGGTCATCAACATGCACAAGAAAATTCAGCACAATTGCTTAAAACTGTGGGCAAAAAAACACGTGTGACAAATCGACAGACAGCCAAACGTGACAGACCAACATACTTCGCAAAAAACATTTTTTTGCCAAGTAACAAACTAGAAATCACTCATAGAGCGACACTTGGTGAGAAAGAACAAACTAGAATGACACTCAGTAGAGCACATACCTCCGCCATGCTGAACAGTTTACATTTTGTATCCCACTGATTGGCCGGATCTGAACCAAAATCTGCCCTCCATCTCAATGGTGATGAATCACTTAAAAAATTATATTATCTGGATCCAGATCCTGACCAAAATCTGCGTTGCTGTCCTTGGCCAGTCACCTACACACACAAAAATAATTCAGAAGGGTTTATTGAAAAATGTGGGCAAAAATCGTGTGACAAACAGATAAACAAGCAGACACTACAGACCAACATAACCGGGCGTAGTGGCGTGCGCCTGTAATCCGGCTACTCGGAGGCTTGGGTTGGAGGATCGCTTGAGGACGGGAGCTCTGCGCTGGGCCGCGCTATGAGAGGGTGTATGGCAGCCCGGAATCATGGCGAAACCCAATCCTTATCCCTGTGTCGTAAGAGGCGACTAGGAGGGTTGCGTCAGGAAGGGCATCCGGCGTAAAACCTATGCCAAATCAGTATGCGGATCATAACGGATGATCCGCTGTGGCGACCCCTAACGGGAGCAGCCGAAAGACGAACAACAACAACACTACAGACCAACAAACTTGGCAAAATTATTTCGCCAAGTAACAAGCCCCCAAATACATAACATTTGTGCCACACCTTGGAGTTGATGGTTTATGAGATACAAATGTGATCTTTACTAAATGGTGTAAACTGTAAAAGCCATCATAACTGGAGGGCATTGATTACGACTGCAACAACTACTACCACTACTGCTACTACTAGTTATTGACATTTCCTGGGTCCAAAATGGACATTTCCTGTGCATATCTGTCATTTGATATGAAAAACAAGAATTCGGGATGAAACCCCAACAAGCATCATAAAGTCTATACCGTAGATCGGTCAGAGGTCGGGATAATCACGTTTCTTGGTCGAAAAAGTGCTGCTACATGTGGCATAGAATTAGTAGTAGTAGTATGACTATGACTACTACTACGACTGCTCCTGCAACTTTAGTTGCCTCAAATATTCATACCTTCTTGTGGGTTCAGTCAGGGAAGGTTTGTTTCGGAAGTGTTTCATGAACCAGCTGGCCAGGCCTAATGTTCATCTGCAGCTAGCTGGGGCAGGAATTTGTAATTGGTCAAGGTCCCTGTGATAACTCACCTATTCTAAATGAATGGCCCAGTGGGATCTTTAAAGTCCACCAACTAATGATCGCAGATGGAATCATGGGACACCCAGCTCAATGACCATCGAAGGGATGGCACTCTCTGTGATGCAGCACCCTGCCTAAGAAGCACGAACCTGACATTTTGTAGTCAGGCATGAGTCAAACCCAGGCTCAAATGTTCATAGGTAAGTGCACTGCCCTTTCACTCACCTGCTGGACTCGTCAGGCTCTGATCTGCCTGATAGTTAAAAATGGTAGACTGAGCTGGTTGGTCGAGAACGGAAGAGCATCAAAATATATCTGCACATCGTGAGTGCAATAACAAAATAAGGGATGGTGCATCCCATGTGTACTGTCTTCAAAGAGAGGTGTTAAGCCCTTTGTTTAATCTGCTTGCACTCTTGTACATTTTAAAGATCACACATACAGTATATCGTATCTGATAAAAGCAAGCATTCGGGACGGAACACAAACAAGCAACGTAAAGTCCATAGATCGGTCGGGATAATCACATTTTGGACTTTCCAGGACGTTTCCTGGTCAAAAAAGAACTGCTAGATGTGGAGCATTTCCTTGGCTGCTACATGTGGAATTGTGAGATCAGATGTATTATTAAGAGATCAGATGTGTAAAATTTGGTTTCACACACAATAATGTATCGATTAAGGTACAGGAAAGCAACCTCCGTGGTGTCCATTTCCTCCTCTCTCGGGTTCCATATCATTCCAGCTAACAGCCTCGGCCCAGGCATGAAAAGCAAAATATTAAGCGTGAAAGAGCGACTCGTTTTTGGTTTTCCACAAACAATCCAAAGCAATCTCAATAACTGTCAATCAATGACTGGCAAAGAGCTCACCCCGCAGGCTGCAGGGAGCAGATAAACATAAAGTTGCACGAGGTGTACCTCGATAGGTGTAACGCGACACAATGGCTCACAATCACCTTAACATGATTGCATCTCATCAAAAATTGATAATAGCAACTGTGCAGACTGGAACGGGCATTTCAAGTTAAGTGCCATTGGCAGGACAAAAAAAAACATTGTCGTTGGGACAGGGCACAGTTATTCCTCTGAAAACAGGTTTTCGATGTGGAAGGTGCCGAAAGGTAATAAAGCCCAGCAGTGAACATTCATACAAGTTCACAACTTTGGAGATAGATGTTGCTGGCACATTGTAAGGACTGAGCATGAACCAGTAGGTGGCTGAATGTAGAACTCCGTTTCCTGTCGTGTGAGAAATGGCAGCACAGTGAACACGTTTAACCATCTACAGTGACCGATGTTGTTCTTCTGTAATCTGTATGTCCTGGAAGGTATGCCTGATCACACATTTTCCTCGGAATTCTCAACAAATTCAACCACTCAAGCTAGGAAATGACTTTCATGAAAAGTTATCAATAAGATGCAATTATTGTGTGGAAACATAATCATTGTTCAACGAGAGCAACGATTACTTGAGTTGGCAGGCAGCGGTAAATTGGGCTCACCCGACGTTCGGGACGTACATGTTCAAACGATGCACCGAGGGAGTTGTGTTAACATGTTGAATGCAATAGCTGTGTGTCCGAAGATCGTGTCAGCAAACATCTGACGATGATGACCCTTTTGTTTGGCCAAAGCATGAACATTGAAGGTGTTCAGCCTAGCATCGGCCTAGCATGTATCTGTGTGTGTGTTGTGTTGTGTTGTGTTGTGGTGTGCGTGTGTGTGTGTGTGTTGTTCACAAAGCATAACATGTTCTCTCTGATTACTTCCCTACGCCACAACTCTCTCTCTCTCTCTCTCTCTCTCTCTTCTCTCTCTCTCTCTCTCTCTCTCTTCTCTCTCTCTCTCTCTCTCTCTCTCTCTCTCTTCTCTCTCTCTCTCTATCTCTCTCTATCTCTCTCTAGACAGTATCGATGGTCATTATGTCTGGACAGTGGTTATCTCCATTTGTGTCTAGATGGTGGTTATGTCTGGGTGGGGCTAGTCTCCGGATGTGTCCGGATGGAAGTTTGTCTACAGATGTGTCCGGGCGGTGTTTATGACTGGACGGGAGTTTGTGTCTCGCTGGTGTTTATGTCTGGATGGGAGTTTATCTCCGAACATGTCCGAGTGGCATTTGTCTCCGGTCAGCTTGGCTCCAGACGCGTCTGGGTGGTGTTTCTCTCTGGACATGTCTGGGTGGTATTTATAGTATGACCGGTAGAAAATGTATTTAAGTCATTATTTTGTTTCCATCTTCACTGCTATTCTGTGCAGAATCATTTTGATGAGACACTATGAATCGTAATTGACGCTCAACTCCATGGCTGCCTTCCCTTCCTCTCACATTTCACTGCCATCCTTCCACCCCTTTCTTACTCTCACTCCCCTTTCATTCTCCCTCCTCCTTGCTCCACACTCCCACCTCTCTCTCATCCCCTCTCCGCCTCTATTTCCCCTCCCTCCTCTCTCTTTCCACCTCTATCCCCTCTCTCTTTCCACCTCTATCCCTCTCTCTTTCCCCCTCATACAGAGAGAGAGAGAGAGAGAGAGAGAGAGAGAGAGAGAGAGAGAGAGAGAGAGGAGAGAGAGAGAGAGACACCACACAGAGATACACACAGGCAGAGACTCCTCTCTATCCTCTCTATCAACCCTCAACTGCTCTCTATCAACCCCCTCTTTTTCCTCCCATCTCACTGTTCCGTTCCATCAGTGAAGCGACGGGTGGTATTTGCTAGTATATAATAAAGAAAGACCCACCCACATCTCTCATCTGTGAATGGAAGGAACAGCCAATCAGCTCTCACCTAATCAAATAAACCCAGGTGGCTAAGATTATATAAATAATTTACACCTCCCACACTCCTCCAGCCAAAGAAGCTGCACAAAGCAACCCAAGAAGGCCTACACAAGGTAAGCATATGCCTTGTGTAGGCCTTCTTGGATTGCTTTGTGCAGCTTCTTTGGCTAGAGGAGTGTGGGAGGTGTCGAATATATATATATTTATATACACATACACACAGTACATGTAATTTTTCTCGCCATCTGCCATTAATTAAGGGCTGAAATCTTGTAAAGATGTCATGTTTTCTCTTGTTTCACCAGCATTCTTTCTCGTCGAGTTTTCACAGCAGCATGTTGTTGGTTCTTTTTCTTTTTTGCCCCATCACAAAGTACCGTTTCAGAGGCAGTGATGGGAATCGATAACCACCTCTCATGACAGTATTGACAAAAAAAAACCACCCTCCACCGGGGTTCATCTTGTGAGATTATACATGAGCACAGTAACGGAAAATGAACGATTTCACGATTACACAGGAATAGCGAGCGTGAAGAATTGTCGAGTCTGGACGAGAATTGCCAATCAGCTTACGTGCATCATGGTATTTACACCTCGGGATTCATTTTACATTGTAAAGGCACAGCCCAGGGCTGTGTCACATAGCCGATTCGTGTCACATAGCAACTTCTACTGGCCAAAACATCAAGATCAGTTATGGAGAAAGGAATATAAAACTAGAAAGGCACTCGGTAAAGCGCAAACCTCCAGCAGGCTGAATAGTTTACATTTTGTATAACTGATAGCCCAGATCTGTGGATCTTCACCAAAATCTAATCAGCATATGCTTGTCACCTCACCAACTCAACCACCTAGTTTCGGCTGAATCCATCCTTAACTTTTGGAGAAATCATGCTACACATCGTTTTTGGTCCGATCACTCAATGGTGAAGAATTCACTTTTAACTTTAAAAAAAAGTATCGCATCGGGATCTGGATTCGGATCTTCACCAAAATTGAATCATTTCATCTTTGTCAAACACCCAACCTGTCTATCATTTATCATCGGAATCCGTCTACAACTTCTCGAGATACCCTCCTCACAGACAAACAGACAGGGGTGAAAACATAACCTCCATCCACCTTGGGTGGTGGAGGTAATGACGAGAGACGAAAATGAGGGTGTCAGTTGTAAAAAAAAAAAAAAGGACAAGCATAGTTTTTAGCTGAGAATAGTTAATGAAGAGGTCACTAATTTCATCCCAATTCCATGAAGATCACTTGCAACCGAGAACACGGGGATATTACATGGTGTCCCGTCGGGACAATATGTGGTTTAGAATCGCATCACCCGTTATGATGGCTGACATGCAATGGCGTCGGTGAACAAGGCGATAATGCAAGCCGTACAAATCCCTGGATTCCTTTCCAATGTTCCTCAATCCCTCCCACGTATGTGCAGTTGCTTCTTGCAAGTTCTTTCTGAATTGATGAAAGGGTACTGGCTATTGGGGGACAGAATGGATTTGTCTTGAGCTAAGCTTACCTTACCTTCAAAAGGAGCTTTCATTTTGTGCTGAGCTGGAAAGAGCTTTGCAATCTGTGCTCGGGCGAAACACACCGAGACGATTTCAGCTGCCTTTGGCTATTTAGATGCAATTACCAAACTCAGCTCGGGCAACAAATCAGCCCTTGAAGTGAAGTATTTAAACTAACGCTTTGTAGTAATTGTTTTCTTTTGAATTATTACCTCCTTCATGCTTTTTATAAAAAAAAAGGGCAAAACAACTCTCAGAAAGGAGAAGCTTAATCAACAAATTCAAGTCACGAAACAATTTTCATTAACTATTCCACCGAAGGTGGAAGGAGGTAATGTTTTCACCCCTGTCTGTCTGTCTCTTAGCAGGATTTCTCAAAAAGTTATGGACAGAATTTGGACGAAATTTGGTGGATAGTTTGGGTGTGTGACACGGACGAATTGGTTCGATTTGGTTGAAGAACCAGATCCGGATACTCGAATTTTAAAGTGATTCTTCACCATTGAGAGATTGGGCTAAAAACGATAGACATCTCAATAAGTTACAGACCGATTCGGATGAAACTTGGTGGATGAGTTTGTTAGGTGACAAGACCAAGCAAGCTGATTAGATTTTGGTTCAAGTGCAGATCCAGATCTGGCCTATCAGTGGAGAAAAAAAACCAAAACATAAATCGTTCAGCTTTGCGTAGGTATGCGCTCTACCGGGTGCCTTTCTCCTTCATTTCACGTACCATGCTCCAAACAGTGTCGGTTCTGCCAAAGCAGTTTATTGGCTCGGGTTACAATCATGGACTGGTTGCCACTCCGACACAGGAAGTCAGGGCAGGAATTTGGAATTTGGTTGCCGGCAATAACTCACCTACTCTTCGTGAAGGACACCGTGGAATCTTATAAGATCTACCAATTAATGCAGGCAGATTAGACGTCTGTTTAACGTCCATCCGATGGCCAGGGCACACATTGATGAATCACCCTGCCTGTGAAACACCGTGATAACAGTTTATAGCTGGGTCAGGATTAAAACCCAGGCTAGATCACTAAGAGGTGAGTGTGCCTACCCCAAGGCCCATCCTATCACCCCGAGCTCGTGAGTACTCTATTGGTAAAACTAAAATTTAATTTGTAGCCGCTTTTACTTTTCTTTACAGGTGTGAATGAAAACCAACACTGCAGTTTCAATCAGATCTGCAAAGACGAAAGGAAATACAATAAAACACAACTACAGACATAGTCACAAGTATCCAAAACCACCTTATAGTTCGTGACCAAGGCCTGAAGTCGATGCTTTGACTAGCTCCTGAATTGCACAGCATTTTGACAAAGAATCTCCTTTGCTGTCGGACGCATTCATTTCAGTGACAAACGTCGGAGGTCCCTAAGGGCTCCGCAGGCAGTTTTGGAAGTGCCACATGTGACTCCTTCACCAAGGTGAATTGTATAATTATCAAAAGCCTTTGGTTTCATAAACAGACCTAATTCACATGGTCCAAGGTCTGGTAAATAGAATCGCATGAAATAACTCGAACCTCGTCGCACTGAAAATCACTTCCCTCTTCGAAGTCTTCCGGTTCCTCAACGTGTTCCTCTTTAAAGTATTCGTCCCTTTGAAGACTCTTGATGGATGGTAACCATAAATCGTGAAATTGTTCTTTTTCACACGCGGTACAAACACAGTTCTTTGGAGAAGACACACAAATCCTCGCACATCACTGCTAGAGCGACGCAATCTCTAGGGTCGAGGCATGAAACGGTATTGCTGATGTAATCAAAAAGTTTGTCCTGATAAACTTGTACTCGCAATGGCTCAAGGTAGGGTTATGGCCTTTCGGCATGCATCGTCTGGCTATTAATATGCGAAGCATCGGAATAATTGTACATTTTTGGAGCTGTATCAATTATATTACTCTGGTCCCACTTGTGGGACTAGAACCTTGTCGTTTTGTTGTTCACATTATCTAAGGCTCGTAGTGGAGCTCACACACCACACACACACACACACACACACACACACACACACACACACACACACACACACACACACACACACACACACACCCGAACATACATGACACAACACAAGACTGTTAGACGAGACAGAACACAGCTGGGGAGCTTGGCGGAAGTGCCGTCACTTCACGGGGTACACTGGCTATCAGCAACGTCACAACTCAAACAGAGTCTCTCACTTGAACATTGCAAGGGAAGTAGAAGCAAACAACGACTCTTTCACCTCTTAATCACCTTTGCTCTTGATAAAGAGCCGGTCTACTGTTACACAATACACACCAACGTCTGGCCATTTTTCACGCCATCAACAAATGGAAATGGCAATAAAAATGCTCAATCTGCAGATTAAAAATCATCACACTAACAAGGAAATGTCGTTGTCAGAGTATCTGCTTCTTGTCACGAGCTATACAGGCCCGGCTGCAAGCATCCATTCCCAACTACTCCAACAGGTGAGGTCCACCACCTGACATTCACAGCAAGAGGCATTGCAATTACACAGCGTGACTTACAGCAAGAAATCATCGAAGTTTGCAACAAAAGATGTATTGCCTGCCTGTATCCACAACCACCTGGGAAACTCAATTGCTGTAAATGAAATATGATGTCGTAAATTATTCAGAGAGAGCTCATGGTCATCACCCTCGGGCAAAGATCAACAGCTTGGAATTTTTTGTTATTTCTTTTTTTCGAAGCAGAACCTGCATCAAAAGCTGAACTTGGCCTCTTGGGCCGAGAACCCTTTGGTTTCTATCCCACAGTTCTCATATTGTTTGCCGTACTCGGTTGTATCACAGGATGATGAGTATTTTGTACATAGGTATTCAATTTTCCTTTTTTTTATTGATGGTCTTACTTCAGTGGAATCACTATTTCAGAAACAAAGGGAATGCATCTTGCGTGTGGAACTTGTTGAGGAAAACATACTTGTCTGCAGAGCTCTTCTAAACTGGCAGGGAGTCTCGTGCTATTTGTTTTCCCAGTTGCAAAACAGTCGTGGTTAGTCATTGGGATAAATTGTTCACGGTTTCCTTTGTGGACGAGAGGCACGATAGGAATGGAGTTTATAAATTAAGAGGGACCTTAGCGGTAGAGCTTGTGTGGCGATGCAATCACCTACTCTCATGAACACAAACACCCGATAAGGTGAATGGACCATAAATATTTTCAAGTGTTTGTGTGTTTGTTTGTTCCTCTTTCATGGCTGAACCGTAGCACCGAGAGGCCCAAAAATTTTGGGTGTAGGTACTTCAGAATCTCTACAAGGATTTAAACTACCACACGTTGGCCTGGACGTCCGTTTTGAGGCCAACAAAGGCCTCTATAAAGTGTATAATCGCCTACCCCCCCTCTCTTGGCAGCACTGGGTAACCCTGCAAGTACCACCATGATCTTCTATTTTCCATGTCTCACAAATCTGTATATAGCTCAAGGAGGAGTGTGTACTCATACCACGAGCAGGAAGAATCAGAGTAAAAAAATAACCCCCAAAAAACAAGGGCATTTGTGCACTTTTACGTGACTGATCAATAGAGTAAATAGGGTTTGAATCTGGGATCGCAGCATCGTGAGCCGCCTGATCAGATGGGAATACCGGTAGGAAGAGGCCCCAAAGTTTGCTCGGATTTGGCATCATGGATTATATTTTCTCTTGAAATGGCATTCACAATGGACTGAAACAGCTTCAGGGTTTATTTGAAAGGTTGACAATCCAAACGTAAGCGGATTTGTCGTTTCAATAAAGTGATTCGAGAAGGATAAGGAAGCATTTATTGAAAATGAAAGAAGCCTCTGGTCAGTAGGAGTAGCAATTGTGCTGAAAGTTCCTTCTCAAGGATGATGAGAGATTCTAACAATGAAAGGAGTCCCATATATAAGCATAATATTGTAAGAAAAAGGGGGGGGGGGAGGCACAATGTACCTTAAGTATAAGTATTAATTTAAAAGCGAAACATGAAGCAGGTAAATGTTTGCCTGTTCAACGGTCTGTACCCTTATTGACAGGCTCAGAAACGATGTGCTGAACGGTTTGTATGTTTTGTCTGTAACATCGTTCACCTTTCGTTTGACCCTACACACATATCCAGGCTCACTGCACACTCCACTCCTTTGGTCCTCTTTTGTCACATTTGTGGAACTGCCTTCCTGAGGCTGTTCAAACCTGCTCTTCCATTCAGGGCAACAAACAGGTGGTGTACTACTACCACCTCATTTCATCTCCCTTTCCTACGTGCAATATAATACGAGTTCCCTTGCAAGGAACATCAACACAGGAGGAGGCCCTTAGACCCATCAAAGCCGGTGCTGCGGTTGCAAACTTATGGTAGTTTGTCCGTGCTGTATCCTTTTTAAAATGCTGAGCATCGAGCAAGGAAGCAGCACATACTGTTTGTAAATCGTTGGTATGACTTGGACGGGGTCAGGTTCGAACACAGGGTCAGGTTCCACCGTTGACCTCCCAGACTCAAAGCGGGCACTCTACCCATTACGTCACCAAATTTGGTAAGGGTTGTGGTTATGGTTAGTGGGTGTGCATATTTTATAGCCCCATTAACCCTCCTCAAACCAACCTTCTTAGAAGCAGATCAATGTATTTCTTCCCCTCCCCTCCCCTCCCATATCTTTTTTTCTTTCTTTCTGTAACTTGTTCATTCCCATGCTCGTTGTGCTCTAACTGTGACAACACCAAACCAGCGCCAGTTTGTTGCCCTTTTATCCTATGGCATATCTCTCATAGCCATGAGCCTCAACCATGTATAATCTGATTCTGATTCTGATGTATCATACTTTGTTACAGTGCTGCCTGCGGAAGGTGGACATCAATTTCTTGGCTGGAGTTATACTGACTGATTTGCCATTGCCTTCCCAGTAATATTTCGGGCAGGAATTTGGAATGTGTTCATGGTGCCAGTAAGAGCTCGCCGACTCTTCGCGAAGGATATCCTGGGATCTTTAACGTCCACAAACTAATGCCGACAGGCAGGACGCCAATTTTAACGTCCATCCAAGGGACGGAACACACATTGATGAACCACCAGCCTGCGAAACACCGTGATGACAGTTCACAGCAGGGTCGGGATTCAAACCCAGGCTAGACGGCTAACAGGTGAGTGTGAGTACTTCTCGGGCGCCTACGCAATCCTGCCAGTCCCAACTACATATACAGTGCAGTAGTTCTTATAACATTTCCAAGTTATTCTGTTTGTGTCATATTCTTCAACCCAAGCCTTTAACAAAGCAGGACTTTAAATAAAATGTTTTTTTTTTTTATACTTTCTTTGTTTTTTTGTTTGTTTGTTCTGAAAAGCTACATTCACGTTTGGCAGAAATTGTCTTACATTTGAAACATTTACCACCTACACGTCCCTTAAGTTAAAAAGAAAACATGTTGCCTTTCTTCATGACGTTAAAAAAGCAAAATTTCTGCAAATCCATGATAGCATTGTCCAGAGTATGTTCGGAAGGACGTCGTTCCAAACAGTGAGCGACACTTCACATGAGATTCTGAATAAACACAATGTTCTTGGGCACTAAAAGTTTTATTCCCGCAGGCAGATTTATCATCGTGCCATCAGCAAGCAGAAGTGATAAATTTGTGTCCGGGCCATAGCTGAATGACCGAGCCATTCCGAACGAGAGCTGCTGTGACAAAGCTCATCCACTACATGGGAAAGGCATTCTCATGGAAGCACCCAAAGAGAATAGTCACACTTGCAGGCGATGATTAAACGAGGTTCCTATTCTTCCATCCTCCTGCACATCATTGCATCCACAGCAGTATTACATGCGAGCTGCAGAGCAAGTGTAAGACATCGATCTGTCGAGGGAGGGAATCAATGCCCTTTGGACACTGGAAAACAACCAGACAGCTGGGGCCCTGGCTTCCAGGGAATCCAAGGTTAAAACAGGTAAAAACCCGTTTTAAACTAGAAGGACACTTGGTAGAGTGCATACCTCCGCCCCATAGTTCCTGATCCACGAGAACATACCTGGACCAATACATTTTTGAAATATCGTGCTTTTCAGCACAACAGAAAAATTTAAAACCCACTCTGTGGGATTATCTCCTGTGCAGCTGCCAATTGCAGGGCAGCTCACCGAATGACGGGATAGGGGCAAAGCCTTTGGGACCCCCAATCTTTGATGATAGGAGGTAAACCACGGGGTATCCTTCCCGGGTCAGATTGCGGTGGTGTGTGTTGAGGCGGTGCTGAGGTGTCGTCCACCAGACGGTGGTCTCCTTTGGTTAACCTGAAGCGGTCCCTTCGGGTGTGTGCCTAGAAGGTCCTATCCCTCAGAGAGGATGATCACATGTCTTTGTGATCATCTGAGCTCAAGCAGCACTCTCTGAGGTTCGGAGACCGGATTGCGGCGAGATCATGGCAGGTGGTTACACCTACTTTTTGTCTGGTCACTCTCATAGTTACCATGCCCAAGGAGTTGCTGTAGCTGTGTCCAATAAGCTGACACCAATGATAATTGAGGTAACACCGGTCAACAAGCGTATTATGAGATGAAGGATTCATCATCCTCGGGTGTCATTTCCCTGGTCTCTGTATATGCTCCGACTGAGGAGAGTGATCTCACCGTGAAGGACGCATTCTATACCACGCTCGAGTCTGTGGTTGATCAGTGCCCCAGGCGAGATACACTTCTAGTCTTTGGGGATTTCAATGCAACGACTGGAACTGATAGGGATGGTTATGAGACATGTGTTGGTCCCCATGGGTCTGGAACTGTGACCCAGAACAGCACTAAGTTCCTTGACTTTGCAAGAAGTCATGGACTTAGGGTGGCTGGTTCATGGCTTCAGCGCCCACAAGCTCATCGCTGGATTTGATATTCAAATGCTGGTGGTGTGGCAAAGGAGATTGGCCATGTGTTCAGTGATGGTTGCTGGAGGATGATCAAGAACTGCAGGGTCTACAGGAGTGCTCAGTTCCTCAATACTGACCACAGGTTGTTGTTGCAACTCTGAAGTTGCAGCTTAAATCCGGGAGAATGGTACCATCCCAGCCGAGGCAGGATGTTGGCAAGCTCAAGGATGAGAGGGTAGCTTAGGAGTTTGTGAACAGGCTGAGTGAATATTTGTGGGGTCTGGATGCTTTGGGGGTTCCTGAAGAGATGTGGAGTGCCTTTAAGACCACTATCTTTGATGTTTCCGGGAGATGTCTTGGAACTCACCATTGGGTGAAGAAGAATTTTGTCTCTCAAGG
>CM068967.1:60520706-60535866 GCA_035128595.1 Eptatretus atami
GCCAGTTGATGGAGGTTAAATATCCCACCCACAGTGTCCCTCGTGAAGAGTAGGTGAGCTGTCGCTGGCAACCTGGTCAAATCCCAAATTCCTGCTCTAACCTACAGAGGGCGTTGCATCAGCGTTCCAGCCACGTCCTCAACCAATGATGCGACTCGGCCATTTGCTGCATACGAAAGAAGACGAAGTAGAATAAGAAGAAGAAGAAAAGGAAAAAGAAGATGACCACGAGAGGATTGTTCCTGAGAAATGTGTAACATCTAATCTCATATGCCGGACTAAGATCACTTACTGTCAAGAGAAACTTTCTTTGTATGATGTAAAGGAGCTGTTTTGAATGTTGGATTTTTTGCTGCATATGAATCTCCCATCACTTCCTGTTTGCAACTGTGCAGAAACATTGAGCAACCTGTTCTATTCCTACTTTATGAAGAAGATCATGAAACGTTGACCGGATTTGCATTCAAGTAAAACCCACAATTTATTTCGGTGATCTGCTTTCCATCAGTTTCGAGCCATTATCCTGTTTTCCATCGGCTACGGAAGTCGAAGTGTGCAAAATCATCTATGGATCGCCAAACAAATCTTGTCCTCCAGGTGTAATCCCAAAATGGTTCCGGAAGGAAAACATTGCGTATCTTCTTCCGGTTTTGACTGAGATAGTAAATGCATCGTTGATTAATGGAGTTATTTTTTTTCCATCTCTGGCTCATTGTGCCATCATCAAACCTCCCTTGAAGAAACCAAGTCAAGACAAAAACAGTTGAAGTAACTGCAGGCCCATTTTGCACCCGACCTTTCTTGGCAAGACTATCAAGGAAATCACTGTCTTGTTCGGGATTGCCAGCTCACATGAAGCCAAATAATCTAATAGTTGGCATGCTAGACAAACCATTGTTAGAGATCTGCTCTCATCAAAGTGAAAAACGACAGAATGAGTGCTTTTGACTCAAAACAAATAACTCTGTTGGTACTAACGGACATCTCAGCAGCATTCGATACGATTGATCGTTATATTTTGATGTCTCGTCTCTCACTCAGAGTAGAGTAGGAGTCCTTGATGTCGTGATTAACTGCGATAAGTCTTATCTGATCGGTTGGTCAACAGTGTTTTTAGTGAAACTTCAGGTGTTATTGAAATTTGTATCGGAGTGCCACAATGCTCTGTGGCGAGACTACTTGATGATCCTGTGTACTTACTGCCTCTAGGAGACATGGTTCATCACCAAGACGTAACTGACCTCACATATGCTGATTATACTCAACTCCATGTATCACTTGATCCCAACATTCCGAGTGATCGGAACGGAGCAATGGACACATTAAATGCATGTAATTGATGGCATGCAATACATTGAAACCCAATGAAGAAGAAAAAAAAAAAATGGAATTCAATGTAATAGGTTCTCATTAAAGCATGAAGAATCTCTCAGACTGTTCTTATAATTGGAAAGGAATCAATCAATCAGGACATCAGAATCAGTTAGGAATTGCGGCACATATTTTGACTACAATATGTCGATTACGTCTCATGTTTCTAACCTAAGTAATACAGTCGGGTTTCACATCCACAGTGTTTTACAAATAAGAAAATTAATTGACTGACATGCCTGCCACCATGCTGTTGACATCTTGTCGTACTTTCATGATTAAGGCTATTGCAATGGACTGTTCACATCTGTTTAAGATGGTCACCGCAGGTGACTCCAAAACCTACAGAGCCAGGCGGTTCATTTTGTATTCTGGGTAAACCGTGGACACGATTCCACTCCTTTGATGCAAGAAATACACTTGTTACCCATCTCTCAAAGAATACGTTACAAAAATCATACTATTTGCATATAAAACATTCAATAACTAGAGAATTAATAGAACATCTTACCCCATGCAGTGAAAAGGATATAATTAAATCGAAATAAAATAATGATTTTAAAGTTCGTTGCAATAAATATATATATGTATATCACAAATTTAGCACTCTTAATGCAGTCTTATAGACCACCTTATTAAACATGTCCAAATGCTGCAAAACTGGAGGATTTTGGAAGTGATTAGAAAGTGATTTGTATTCTACTGTGATCGAATACATAATTAAATTGAAATAAAATAAAGATTTTAAAGGTCATACATATATATATATAAAAAAAAAAATTCCAGAGGTTTATCGCCATTGATGCAGTGACCATTACATTACCTTATTTAACACGTTATATGAGTTCTTCATGCCTGTTGTTTGTGTCCTTTATGACGTACTTAAAAGCAGGTAAGTTTCCTGTTTCAAATGATTTTTCAATCACTGCCAGACAGGCAGACAGAAAAAGTTAAAAAAAAAATTCTCACTCCTTGCTCCGCATACACATTTGGGACAAATTCAGAGCCAAGGTATTGCTGAACTACAGGTTCGTATTCCGCTTTGGGTTCAAAATATAACATTCAATTGAAATTAAGTTGTTGCTCGCTTAACCAACAGCTTTTAGTTTCGAATGAGCATGTTAACCAGTCACTGGAATACATGAGCTGTCTTCATTTTCTTACAAGAAAAAAAACATTTAAAAAACCGTAAAAACAGAGAGGGATTAAATCTCAAAAAAAACAAACAACCAAACAAGGTAGAAATGAACACATTATGACCCCACAATATGACAACACAATCCTCTTATGGATTACCATCACATCTTTTGACATTTTACTTTTGGTGTGGGATTTAGAATGGATGAAGAAGAATGAAGAATAAAAATAACCAGCAAGAACGACACCACATTACGATGCCACAATACTACACCACAATCGTCTTCTGGTTTAGCATCACGATATCTTTTGACGTTGTTCCATCACAATTCCACGACAATAGTAAAATGTCAAAAGATGTTGTGATGGCAATCCAAAAGAGGGTTGTGGTGTCGTATTGTGGGATCATAACGTGGTGTGATTCCCACCTTGTTTGGTTGTATTTTTGAGATTTCATCCCTCTATATTTTTACATTTTTTTAACGTTTTTTCTTTTCTTGTTTCTGCAATGTTTTAAAGTAATAAAATGCTTAATGTTTTATATATTTGGTATTTTGGTATGGATTAAATCCATCTATGTTATTAAATTCTGCTTGTGGTACATTCTACCCCCCCTCCTCCCCCCCCCCCCGCCACAAAACCCAGGTTACGTGCATGAGCAATGCTTTATTCAAAACAACTCACTGCACGAGAAAACGTGGGGACAGGAATACTGGACTGTAAATGCCGAGACTTGTAATATCCTCCCACACCTGGGGGAGGCGCTACAGGATACACATTTACGTAGATAATTAGCGCCCCCCCCTCCCAAGACCACCAGAGAAGATAAAAACGTCCCAATACATTAATTGGGGTCATGGTGATCCTAGGTAGCAAGTCTGGATGTAATCAGACCAGAATTGTAGGAGTAGCGTGACAAACAAACACACACACAAACCCTGGTTCGTGAATGAGAGTAAGGATGCGGAAATGTTGATGTGATTATTGTTTTTAAATAATAAAAGGCTGAATGCTTTATATATTTTGATGTGGATATTCTTCTTGTGTGTGGCAGCTCAGCCACCAGGTAGCTTCATTTTGTTGTGGCATGACTAAATCACTAATGATGTGCCCCGATACCAGTTCACTGGTACTTATTTCACTGACCTCAGAAGGTAAAATGGCAGGCTGAGTGAACCCCACCCGGTATTAATTTACTAGTCAAGGAACCTGAACTCAGGGCTTGCAGATCCCAACCAGCCACCCTAACCACTAAACCAACACCAGGTTACATTTTGGTATGGGTTAAACCTATCTATGTTATTAAATTGTTTTAATACTTTTTTCAGTTGATTTGGATGAAGGTTTGGATATGTATCACTTTTGGAATGGTTCTGTCCAGTGTTTATTCCCCCCCCCCTCCCTCCCACAATCCTGGCATAGTTTGGTTGAGTGCACATTTATGTTCGATTTATTTTCCTAATAAAACGATTAATGTTAAAAAAAAAATATATATATATTTTGGGTAGCGTGCACTAGCCCAGAGACAAAGTAATTTCCTTGCATTAGAATCACCATCATGGCTTCAGCAGTTATTGAGTTTGGTCAGGCTACAGTTTTACATTGTTTTTGGAGGGAAGAAACAGAAGTTTAAATTGCCGATTGAGCGATCTCCCGATATGGGACTTTGGCAATGTATTCTGGCATCTTTTAACATCTTGGCAGTTCAAGAAAAAGCTTGAGAATAAAAGGTGTAACTTTCAAATGCTGACAACTTCACTCTATGGTAGTTTATAAGCATATCATTGTGTACACATTTGAATGGGTGGACATTTTTTTCCCATATCATACTTCTATATGGAGTCCTTCCATTCTCCAGGATACATCTCTTCCAGATTCAACCTCCATAAAAATCACAACCATTTCCCCTCATGTATAAAAGTAATAAACCTATCAGCCCAAGACCAACGTCTCCTCGTGGCAAGAGTCGGCTGCATTGACCAAGGAATTAAATTCCCATGATGAATCGAACCAAGTATTGGTTGGGCTTGCTACGGGCCTTGAGTATTCACTATTTTCTCATGGCATGTACCCTCTGAGGTGTGAAAGCATGGAAAGAGATTGACAGTGTGGTTTCTAAACCATACTGTACTGGGTGGGGTTGGACCTGTCGTAGACAAAAGCTATGAACATTATATTAATGTACATTGAGCCCAATATTTCGGCAACCTGAGCCTGAACACTCTCAAGGGTACATGTTGCTTCTTTCTCGATATCCAACTGCTCATATTATGGTCTTTGGAAACCTTAATCCATCCATCCATTGGGACCATTATCTGTGCACAGCATTGGTCCTGCCAAAGCAGTCTCCTTGGCTATTGGGCACAATCCTGGACGGGTCGCCACTCCGACACAGGATACCAGCAAGCTGGCACTCATTTTGCCGACCTCAGAAGGATGGCAGGTTGAGTCAACCCCACTTGGTACCAATTCAATTGCAGAGCAGGATTTGAACTCAGGACCCTGGAATCCCAAGCCTACCACCCTAACCATTAAGCCAACACCAGGCATAATGTTCTTCACATGTCCTTGATGTCCTTCACAAAGAATGGTTAGTCCACTCTCACAACATAGATGCTCCTGGTGACAGTGCATTTAACTTTCCCATGTCGCACGACCTAACTCAGATCAATTTGAGCTACTACTTCAATTTCTGATCAAGTTACTGATAACAGGCATCTTTTTCAGATATTTCTCTGCTGGGGATTTCACTGCAAAAATTGTCTCTCCTCCTCCCCCCTGCCCCACGAGGAAACTCAGACCATGTCAAAATCGATGTTGAGGTTTCTTACTCCTCATCATCAACTATTGTTCATCCTTCCCATTGAACTCTCTTCCAATATAGCAAGGCTGACTGGGATGGCTTGCGTTCTTTTCTTGCTGATGCTTGTTGGAACTCAATCCCTTTTCACAACCCACCTGAAACTGCAAAGAAAGTTACTGAGTGGATCCATGTTGGTATGGACCTCTTTATCATTTCCCAGACCGACCAAGTGAAACCATACTCTCAGCCATGGTTCACTCCTGGTTGTGCCGATACTATTCATCCATTACAATCGCTTTTTCAATCAGTATCACCGTATTGCCTCGAGTGAGGAGTGTCACTTGTTTCAACTGGAAAGTACATTGAGTACCATTGAGGAAAGTACCATCAACGAGTATGAGAGAATGCTCAGTGACAGTATAGAGAATCTGTTTGTGATTCTTTCTCAAATCAAGTGCTACGCTCCATAGATTTTGGAGAATTGCTAATAGCATTCTCAACCACAATCGATCATCGATTCCTGCTCTCTTCAATGGCCCTGAAGTGTTTACTTCTCCTATTGATAAAGTCAACCTCTTTGCTGAGAGTTTTGCCAGAAACTCTACACTTCAGGACTATCGACACCCATGGCCTGCTTGTCCTCCCGTGTTGACACCCGGTTCTACATTATCATCACACCCAGGAAAGTTGTTAAGGTATTCTCTCAAAATTGTGTAGCTGGCGTCTGTCAAAGTCTGTGTTTCTACCGAGCTAGAAGCAGGCTTCTTTAGACTCTGTCTTTAAAAGCTCTGGTGAGAAATCTGATCCTTCCAACTATCGGCATATTAATCTTCTACCCATTATGAATAAAATGTTTGAATCCCTGATCAAACTCACGAGTCATCTGGAAATCCACAACCTCCGAACCAACGGCAAGTATAGCTTCCAACATTCAAAGTTGACTGGTGATGTTCTATCCCGAATCATCTTACATGTGAACAGGACTTTGGATCATTGCGGTGAAGCCAGGGTTGTTGCTCTCCACATCTCAAAGGCTTTTGACAAAATGTGGCACAAGAGGCACACATATTCACAAGCTAACATCATATGGCATCTCTGGGAAATCACTTGATACAATTTCTGACTTCCTTGAAAATCCCCAAATCTCTGTGGTACATGAGGGACAGTTATCCCCTGCCGATAATCTTAATGCTGGTGTTCTTCAGGGCTTTGTGTTGAGTCCGACATTGTTCTTGTTTATATCAACGATTTGCCTGATTGTATCCTTTCACAGTTAGCCATTTACGCAGATGGTTTATGCATTTACGCAAGTTTTGGTTGACCCGGGCAACCGATAAAGTCGAGCCTTGCCCAAAAGGATCGTTTTGAAGAACGGAGATCATATTCACCCGAAATGAAATGTCGACATTTCAAGCATTTTTTATTTGCGAGTTTTTAGATCCTCGTGGAGGATCTCTAAGTCTTACTCACGTTGTTGTTCTTCATCTTCTTCTTGTGGACTTTTTTGTTTCACAGCCTCCAGTTTTCATTGTAACTTCCTGAAACTTGGCATATATATGTAAAAATTCCCTGCGCAGACAGTAACCATCTCCGATTTTGAAAATTCCTCCTAGAAAAAAAGTTATGACGTCAAAATATCTCCGCTAATGGAAATCGCCTAAAAAATTATCTCTGAAACTAGGCAAGCTTTTTGAATTCTGTTTGCGGGAATCGAACAGGGCATTAGCAGAGATTAATTACCGCACATATGATACATCACTATGACGTCATATCAATTTTTATGACGTCATTCCTATTTTTTGACATTTTTTCTTTCACAACCCAGAGTTTTCATCGGTCTTCGTGAAACTTGCCATGTATATGCAGAAAGCCCACGCGCAGGCAGTAACCATCTCCGATTTTGGAAATTCTTCCTAGAAAAAAAGTTGACGTCATAATATCGCCGCTAATGGAAATCGCCTATACCATTATCTCCGAAACTAGGCAAGCTGTTTGAATTTTGTTTGTGGGAATCAAGTCGGGCATTAGCACGGATAATTTATCGCAAACCTGATACATCACAATGACGTCATATTCATTTTTATGACGTCAACATTAAGAGGACGAGGATCTTAGCTCATTTGAGCTTGTTTTTTCTACTCCAACGAGCTTGTTTATTCCTGTGGTTCAAACAACTGACACGAGAAGAGGAGGAATATCTCGACGGTAAGTGCAGCGTCCGCGAAAGCTTAGGTTATAACATTTGGTTAATAACTCATTTTTTTGTGAAAAAACAAACAATTGACCTGTTTAGTGTTCCCATCTGTACCAATGGCTCACAATGTTCGGAACTCGGGTTTAAATCCCATGTACTAGATACTTGTCCATTGTCTACTGCATCTCCTCGGGTGTTTGTCCTGCCTGCGATTTCTGCACAAGCTCCTGTACAAACCCTTGATGATGACTGTAAAAAGAAGAAGAGAAGAAGAAGATAAGGGGGTTTCAAACATCACAGTTTTAAAAGGAAATTGGAATGATTTCAGATTCAACGAAGTCTTAAAACATCTCAGAAAGGTAAAATGAATTTTAAGTTGTTGCTACGAGGCTGCAGCCTTATCTCTCTGCACTCAAGTCATCACACTCTGACAGTGCAGGATCTGTCTGCTTCTTATTATTCTTATTCTTCTTCTTATGTGTGCAGATCATGGCTGCAAGTGGCATCATTGGCTGAGTTGAGCGCGGCGTGCAGGTGATTCAACGGCCCCTATAGGTTAGAGCAGGAATTTGGCAAAGGTGCAGGCGATAGCTCGCCTACTCTTACAGGGACTGTGATGACCAAAAACACACATTAAAGCCAGGACTGTCTACAACACACAAATGTCCCAGGAATCAAACTCACAGACTTCTTCAAATAAATATATACGACTAATTTTACAGAAGCTTCAATGCAAGAGCACGCCATTAGGCCTGTGAAGCTTGTGCAATGGTTGCCAACATATGGCTGTTTGTTAGCAATCTCTCCTTTTAAAATGCTGATCAGTAAGCAAAGCAAGGAAGCAGCACGTACCGTTTTTGAAGTAGTTGGTATGACTCGGTCGGGTTTGAACAGTTGACCTCGGAGACTCAGAGCGGATGCTCCAAACATAAGACCACCAAGTTTGAAAGGGAATCCTTCCTCGCAGTCTTTCATCAACTTACAACTTGAGTGAAAAAGTTATTTCCTCGAGAAAATAAATCATACAAAGATGCAATCATGACTTACAATGTTGTGAACAGTAAGTAGTGTCTACCTCGTACTTCAAAGACCTCAATTGGAAGCGGAAGGATCTGTGAGAGTCATTTCTGTGGTCAGACAAGCATGAAATGGAAAAGAAAATTTGCAATCAAGCAGGCACTGAGATATAGTGGGAAACCATGGAAAAGTGACCATCACAACACTGCCTTAATGGCAATCGGAGTGGTTCTTATGGCTTACATATTACATGATGGCGTGCTTCATGAGGTCTGGAGCCGTGCGGCCTGCACATGTGTGCTTGCGCACGTGAGGAGGCTCATATATTGAGGCTCCTTAGAGAAAATTGTCCTCACTCAGATAAACTCGTTTGCACCAATCGAACCCTTTTGGCGACTCCTAATGATGTCATCTACAGGAGATAGTATTGCTAGCCAGTGATGAAGAATCCTGAAGGACATTGTCAGACTCATAACTGACACGTTAACACATTTGTATGAGATTTGAACCTGGAATCCCAGAATAATGAGCGATGCGCTCGCATGAGATCATGAAACAGGAAGACCACAATAATTGAGTGAACCCAATCTGAATACTGGAAAAGGTCTGGTTGATAGAGAAAGTACTAATTGGACAATGACTCTGATCAGGTATGGATCCAGGAATTGAAAGAAGTGGGAGGGTTCAGGGGGATTGCAGTAATGAGGGTGAGGAGCGCCCTGGTACCCTGTTTAAAAACCCCTCCAACTCCTAATCTCCTGCCACCCCCCACCCCCCGATAGTGTACTCCACAAATATGAGGTATCTGATATAATAACAACAACAATTCCTTTCATGCCATGAGGCACATAGAGCTGCCAAGACAGTTTCATTTGGTGAAGGAGTGCAGACCTGGATGGGTTGCCACTCCGACGCAGGATGCTCAAATGGCTTATTACCCCAGTAAACTGGTACTGGATTTGTCAACCTGGAAAATATGACAGGCTGAGTCAACCCACCTGATGTCATTTCAACGGCACGACAGGGGCTCACACTCAGGACTCCAAGATCTTAAGCCAGCCACCTTTAAATCGTTAAGCCAACTCCAGGCTTGGTCTCTGATATAATATAATATTAGCGATCCCTTCCCATTCCTGTGGTGGTGATGCTGCCTTTGTCAAGAACTCCATTCCTCATTGTCCACAGCACACACTAACCCCTCATAGCCCTCTGGAACTACGCTTGTGTACACCTCTTTGCAACCACCTAATGTTTCTCTGTAGAATGAAAAACTAGTCTTGCTAGCGAATGCATGTTGATCTGGATGGGCGAACAGGTAGAACAATGGACAAAATCAACAGGACGTTGATTGAAATATGTTAACTGCCGTGAGATGGGCGTTAACCCATTATCAGAGCAATTTTGCAAAGAGGAAGGATTACTGCTTGAAATATCAGCTTCTCCTTTCTTCCCAGATGGGTTAGCGTACCTCAATCAAGGTGCTGTTGATTACATCCATTGTTCCACTGAATGTTTGTCTGCGTGATTATAGGTTCTATCCACTAAATGATAACGAGTCTCTATATACGTTTAATTCCTCGAAATGGATTAAGTCACAGCCATCCATGGTGTCAGCTCTGCAACATTTAGAAATGTGATCGCAGTCGAGGCCTTATTCAACTCCATGATTTTCACCCAATCTGAAAACCGATCAACCCAAATGGCTGCAACTGGTACGCTCTCAATCCTGGACCTGCTGAGGACTGACTTTGTATTCAACCACTCCTATTCCTCCCATGCCCTTCTTGGCTCATTCCAAATTGGCCAAATTCCAACTTCCTGCCCTGATTTCCTGTGTCAGACTGGCAACCCTACCCGAGCCAAAGCCAAAGAAACTGCTTCGACAGCACTGACGCTCTGGATAGAGCATGGTTCATAAATTCCAGATACACCTTGGCTGGATGTTGGCAAGCGCAAGGATGAGAGGATAGCTGAGGAGGTTGCGAACAAGCTGATTGGGGATTTGGGGGGTCGAGGTGCTTTGGGGAATCCTGAAGAGTTGTGGGGTTCCTTCAAGACCACCATCCTTTGTGTTGCCGGGAGATGTCTTGGAACTCACCAAAGGATGAAGAAGAATTTTGTCTCTCAAGGGGCACTGGATACAATTGACGAGAGTCGCAGGGCGTGGCTTGATGGCAGAGCTGAGCTGTTGAGGGAGTTGAGGTGTAAAACTGTACGTGCACTAAGGGTGGACAAGGAGGCCTATGTGCAAGGAATGTTTGAGGGGTAGAGCATCACCAGTGGTCAAGTGATTCTCATCCTGCTTACAGGGAAATTTGGGCATTGCCATCCTCCAAGCCCATGCCTCGGTGGACTGCAGTTAGAGCAGAAGGTGGTGGGCTCTTGACAGAGGAGTCCGAAGTGAAGGCACGATGGGACGGTTAATTTGAGCGGCTGTACCAGGCTGATCCACCAGCTGTTGAGTTGGATGTCAGGTTTGTTACATCCCTATTGGTGACCCTCCAATCAACTGTGGTCCACCTTCGTTTGTGGAGCAACAGACTGCGGTGAACCAGTTGAAATGGGGTAAAGCTCCTGGGATTTTTGGCATCCATGCTGAACTTCAAAAGACTGTTGGAAATGCTGCACTCGTGTCGTTGCATGCAGTTCTCTGCTCTGCCTGGAACACAGGCATCATCCCAACTGACTGGAAGAGGGGACTTGTTGTCTCTCTCTGGAAAGGGAAGGGTGATGCCAGGACTGCAACAACTACTGAGGGTTGACGCTGCTCTCAGTGCTGGACAAGGTCTTTGCTCGGATAATTATTGAGACGGTTCACCACCATCTGCTTGAGGACCAGCATCCAGGGCAATCAGGCTTTACACCAAAGAGGTCAACGATTGATCGTATCCTTGCCCTTCGGGTCCTCACTGAATGCAGATGAGAGTTTCAGCAGGGGCTGCTTGCAACCTATGTTGATCTCTGCAAAGCATTCGATTCAGTGAATTGGGATGCCCTCTGGAGGATATTTGTACTTCGTGGGGTGCCACCAAAACTGATCAATCTGATGTCTGAACTTTACTCTGGAACTGAGAGTGCTGTGAGATGTGGTGATACCATCTCTGACTTATTTCCAGTTGATCATGGAGTTTGTCAGGGTTGTGTACTGGCCCCCACATTTTTCAGCGCTTGTATGGACTGGATTATGGGCAGGATGTCAGAGAGATCAAGCTGCAGTGCATCGTTTGGGAATGTCAAGATCTCTGACCCTGATTTCGCAGATGATGCAGTCATCTTTACGGAAAATCTGGATATCCTTTTGGGGGCCCACAAGGTGCTGATTGAGGAGTCGGAACCACTTGGATTATGGATTTCCTGGGTCAAAACTAAGATCCAGGTTTTCACTGACATCTTGGATGCTGCTATCTTGTCTCTACCTGTTTGCGGTGAGGATGTTAAGGTCACGGAGAGATTTACTTACGTTGGCAGTGATATTCATATCTCTGCTGGCTGTGAGCCAGAGGTCAATAGATGTCTGGGTCAGGCCTGGGGAGTCATGGATTCACTTGATCATGGGGTGTGGTGTTGTCGGTACCTGGGCAAGAGGATGAAAGTCTGAGTCTTCTGGTCCTTGGTGCATCCAGTCTTGCTTTACGGATGTGGACTTGGACTCTGACCAGGGATCTGAGACGGAGACTAAATTCCTTTGGTACCAGATGTCTTCGGAGAATCCGAGGTCGAGATGACATGAACCCGAGGTCGAGATGATATCATGGGAGGGGCAGGACCAATCGAGCATTTTATGTGGGAGCGGGGCCAAACAGCATAAAAGGGCATCAAAAAAATTAAAATCTTCCTTTCAAGATATTTATTCAAGAAAATAACAACGATTAAGTGTAAAGTGAAGCTATATCTATTCATTAAACCAAACATTATTTTCTGATTCTGTTGATCTTTAAGTATTATCTCTCTTATGCAGGTCATTGACACATTTGAGACCAATCATAAAAAATATTAATAAAAATTGTTATCAGAATAGCAATATGTCTGGATTTGTCGTCGGTTTTCATTATTTTGTCGAAACAGTTTGGTTTTCAATGGTGCTGTAAATGCAGTAATTGGAAGCACAAACCTTTCAGAGTGTGTTGGACATTAGTTTTTACCTGCCTCTTTGAAGCTCACCGAGCTTAGTTTTCCGCATCGGCTCTGTTTTTTCTTTGTGTTATCTTCTCATCCCTGCATTAACTGTATTTATAACCCATTCCTGTGTCATAGCCGTACCTTGTTGGGATGTACTTTCAAATTCCTGTCATTGTGAGTGTGTGTTTGCCTCGCTCCCAAGGCCTCGGCAAGTAAGTCTCTGCTTCCTGCTCATTCTGTCTTTGTTTCCCCATGTACTCTATTCTTCCAAGTTGCCCTCTATTTTGTTCCTCTACCCCACTTCTCACCCTCCCCCACTGTGATTTAATGGCCAAGTATTACCATATCGACCCTAATCTTATCCTGGATCTATGTTGAAGCAAATGCAGTTAGTGCTTTTCGAGGGTTACTATAAGCCCCTTCATAGCAAATTAATGGTTACGTAGGGCAATTACCAAAAATAAAAGCAATGTGTTATTTGTATAAAGCCATTAGGCACCGCTGAAACATGAAGCATGTCATTCTTTTCAAGGAAAGTTTGGCTGAATCTGATGAAATTTCCAGTTTTACCTTCCAAACTACAATATCTCTATGAGGGCACAAAGGCCATGTTGAGCCAGACAATTGATTGAGTAAATGAAATACAAAAGCTAGATTTAAGCAAAATATGCCCGTGATAAGCAAACTTATTGATTAAACGAATAAACTGAAGACCATGATGGATCGAGCAAAAAGTGACGATCCGAGTAGTAAAATCTCACAGTATGAATTTGGCCAGAACCAATTATTTCATCTTGTGAATGATCTGCTGGGAAGTTCAAAATCAAGGTCCTTGCCTGTTTATGAAGATGACAGAGAAATAGCTAATAGATTTAGCATATTTTGTGGGTTTGTGAATTTGTGGGTCCATCGACAGATCTGGCTATACGTCAAGCCGTAATGATACATCGGCCTCTTCTCTGAGTGAACCGAACGAATTTGTGCCGATAACCTTGAATGAGAACTCAACGATCATCCAATTGTCACGTCTTCAAGGCAGTTCATGAATAAGGACCCTCATACCTCTTTGAAGAACCCTGAAGAACCAGACAGTGCGATTTCAGTCTCCAGTCGAGTCATTTTATTACTCTCACCACCCCCTGATTGAGAACCACCCAATATGGGGACCGTGCCTTCACTCAAATTGTACATCCTACTGATATGGACTCACTGAGACTAATCAGAGCTGCGATTACACTTGATAGTAAAAAAAAAAAAAAAAGACTCATATATGAATGATGATACGAATTATAAGTGATAGCATGGTATACTCAATTTCGGATTGCAAATGCGGCATGAGTTCAATTAATCTTATAACGAGTGGTATAAACATCCACCAGACACTGTAGCCACTCCATTTGGAAGTGTCAGCGGTTCAAACCCTGCCTGAGTCATGCCAAAGAGTTTAAAAATGGCACATGCTGCTTTCTTGCTTGATGCTCAGAATCTCAAAAGGACAGAGCACGGACAAGCAACCATAGGTTGGCAACCATTGCAAATGTTTTGATGAGCAGAGTGGCCTCCTCGTGCATCAAAGTTCCTTGTAAGGGAACTAATCTATTACTATGAGGAGAAGTGCATCACGTCCCTGCATCACGCTTCATTCCAAAGGGTTCCTGCCATCGGACAAAAGAAGCAAGACCTCGAGATTTCAAGTTGCAGTTCCTGCTGTTGTAGAACAATAAAAATGGTATCATTGGAAAGATAATGAACAATTTAGTTGGTTGGAAAGCTAAAAAATCGATTTACTTGGTTGGAATGCCAATAATCGATCTATGTGGAAGAAAAAATTCTGTCCGTTTAATCATAAAGCCGCCAGTTTTGGAAGATGCCACGACTGAAGAAGAAGAAGAAGCGGGATTGAGAGCTTCATGTGGCTGTTCAAACTGTAACACTTATTCTGTGACAGCAGGGATGCTTCAGAAGGACATGGAAGGAGCACACAAAATTATATATGGTAATACTTCTCGAAGCAATATAAAACAATACACCCGAGCGGGTTTGACGGTCAGCTCGGATACAAAACTTGATGCAACCGCGTGTTAATCACCTTAGCGACTACGGAAAGTGAAAAAGAATTCATATTGAATTTAAAATAAACGCGTGAGGCCGCTCGAAGCAAAAATCTCCATATTCTAGGAATCATTCCCAACATCATTATACAATTTTCAAACCCACGTTTATGGCCGTGAAATAAATACTCTAAGTGTGTGCATTAATGGCTGTATCCATGACAGAGCTGGACCCCAACTAAAAAGGACCCTCGGGCCACCGAGAAGCTCAATCACTCGCTGTCTGCACGTCTACTCGGCGTTACGTACCAACCAGCTCGCCGTCGGATGAAATTTCCCAAACAAAATCTTAAACGTCCATTTTTCACCGGAATTCTTTCAGATACTTGTAGAGCACATCCCCAAACCATCTAAAATATAAACAATAATCGCACAGGCGCTACGAATAAGCAGTCCCTCAGGAGGAGA
>CM068967.1:60559929-60571501 GCA_035128595.1 Eptatretus atami
CATAACGTATTCGACGTGTGCCAGCGTATTCGCCAAATTTTTCATACGTCGGCATACGCTAGCTAAAACGGCAAGGTGTGACAGCCCCTTAATGGAGGACGATTCGGTGAACCATCCCAGCTGTAAAAAAAAAACAACAACATTTTGAATGATGTCTAAGCATCGTAAACGTGAATCTACGCCTTTCTGAAAATGAACATCTACTTGCCATTGGAATGCTTGAGACAGGAGTGCCACAAAACATTGCGGCATGGCGTTTTGGTGTTCATCGGAACACCATACAGTCACTCTGGAGACGTTATCAAGAAACTGGCAACATCAGAGACCGTCCACATTCATCAGAGACCACACGTGACGTCAGGTCGGCAGGATAACCATATCCGTTTGACATAGCTTTGGAATCAGTTCCGGACAGCAAGTTTGACAGCTCGCAGCATTCCTGGCTTGCAGCAAATCAGCGCCCAAACTGTCATAAATCGGTTACACAAGCATAATATCTGACCATGATGACCAGCAGTATGTCAGATTTTGTTGCCACGTCATCAACATGCACACCTAGCTTGGTGTAGACAACGTCTGAGGTTGAGGAGACAAGAATGGGCTGCTATTATCTTTACAGATAAGTTTAGGTTCCATCTTGACAGTAATGATGGCCGTTGTCACATTTATCAATGGGAAGGGGAATGTTGTGCTCACACATGTGTTGTGCAATGTTCGTCATTCGGCATTGGAAATGTAATGGTATGTGTAGGCATCACCGCACATCACAGAACCGGCTTCAAGCTGGCTTCACAGTCGGCAAAACGTTGCCTGAGACGGGGTCTGCTCTCGCTTTTTTGCTCAAATTGGCAGAGTCAATCTAGTTTTTTACTTTTGGTTGGAAGCACCTTCTTCTTAAAAAAACAAACAAACAAAAAAAACCATGTATATATATATATATATATATATATATATATATATATATATATATATATATATATATATATATATATATATATATATATATGATACACGTCAAACTGTGAATGGTCAGGACGTCAGATCGTATCTGGAACCAACAAGTATCATCTGCCAAATGGACACATTGTCATTTTCCCCACCAATCATAACCAGGAAGCATCACTATTGTTTTAAGCAGTCGCAGTTCTATGAATATGGTCATTGAAGTTCTCCGACCTGAACAAACGTCGTGATGATACTGTCACAAAGATGTCATGACTGCAAACCTAAAAGGGCCTCGAGCAGTGCAAAGGTGTCAAGGTCAAACGCTGACACTGATCAGATGAAAAGCGAAGCTACCGACTAGTTTCGCCCTTATTGTGGCTGGTCAGAGCAACGCTGTTCCATCCACTTCGTGACTTTGAAGGGCCGACAAGATGGCCTAGAGGTACACACATTCACCTGTAGGCTGTTTAGCCGGGGTTCAAATCCCGACCCAGGCATAAACTGTCATCCTGGTGTTTCACTGGCAGGGTGATTCATCAATGTGTGTGTGCCGTCCCTGGACGTTAAACAGGAATCCTATTTGCCAGAATTCGTTTGCGGATGTTAAAGATCCCATGGTGTCATTGGAGTAGAGTCATCGAGCTATCACTGGCGGCATGGCCAAATTCTAAATCTCTGCCCTCACCAGCAGAGGGCATTTTATCAGCGGCACAGCCACTCACTCAGTCAATGATGCTACCCAGCAGCCTTTAGCTGCATACAAACGAATAAGTGACTTCAAAGCCTTTTGTTTTATCGACTGGTTAATGATACACCTCTGACTGTAATTGGTGAGGCCGCCAGATCGTATCTGGAACCCAACTTGATGCACGAGTTTGTGTTGTGTGCACTTCACAAGTCACTGCAGTGAATGGGTGCAAACACACGATGAAGATATATATTACTGTCAGTGTGACATTGATGGTGACAAGGTAATATAAAAGACAGTAACCATGCATGACAAAGAATAACAATTCTTTGAAAACAGCTGATCACTGCCATATGTCCTTTGTTAACGGTAGACTCACTTTCTCTTAAATGTTTTACACCGTTGTGTATAGTGAGGAAAAACAGTTAAAATTTTGAAGCCAGGTTGAATTTAGTGATCTGTATTCATATTATCCACACAGCATAATCAAACGTAATTGCCACGGGGTGCTTGTCCTGTCAGAACCGCTAACGTGTGCCTTGCAAAAAAAAAATCAACCCAAGTGATGCTGATGCTGTTACCTCCAAATGAGAAGTCCCACAGCAAGCTTAAATGGTCCCACAGCAAAGCTCAGCAACTGGGGGTCTTTGACAGAACACCAAAAGGATGAGCCTCTCGAAGCATCTCACTGTGTTTAATGGTTATGAATAAATTAGCGTTTATTATTCACCAGGCCCATCACCAAAATTATGCTCAGTTGGTGAAGGCCAATGAGACGCTGGGGTACAGAAGAGCAGTGGCAAGGTGGCAGAACGCTGGCTGTCACAAAGACCATAATCGAAAGGAAGAGAAACATGGTGCACATCACCCTAAAATATATATATTGCTGAATGCCTTTAGAAATGGAAGCAATGCCTTTGAAATTGCTGGCAAAATGGAACATTGAAAAAGGTTTCCCGATGCAATTGGACATTCATACTTGCTATGGAATCTGGGAATTGGAGGGAAAGACCTTTTTTTTCCGCTCACCAGCCGGCTGAGACTCTTGGAAGGTTATCAGGCAGTTTATGCCCTAATAAAGAACTCTCTCTCTCTCTCTCTCTCTCTCTCTCTCTCTCTCTCTCTCTCTCTCTCTCTCCAAACTAACCGGTGACTTGAAAAAATAGCAACATGTTTTACAAAAGGCAAACAAAACCCCTAAGCTCAGTGACGTACCCAGAGCTAAATCACAAGGTTCCAAAGACCCTTAACATTTTCTTTACGCAGTCAGTTTTGAGAATCGAGGAATTCCTCGAGCCATATGTGATGGCATTGTATCATGAGACTGAGTAGGCAGCTCAAATAGGTGATGGCCTTCGGCCACCATCTCTCTGTTCACGATCTCAGGCCAAGAAGCCTGAACTTGAGGAACAACTTTGATGGTGGAATGAGCCAAGAATTAATGATTGGCACTTCATTAATTATTAATATTAGAATTGGCATCTCGAAAAATTATCTGAAAAATATATTACATCAATTTTTGACATTATTGGCATCTCCCACGATGAGGACAAAACACAAGGCCTACTACATTCACATAGCAGGTTCGGAGCCTCGATTTTCATCAGCCCTCCTCTGGTCTTGCTCCCTCTATCTCTCTGCCCTCCACCTCTCCCCAGGTTCTCCAGGATACACCCATTATTGTAGTAACCCACACCCGGTTGAAATTCCAAAATACATGTTGAATGCACACCTCCACTCCTTTGTTCTTCTTTTCTATTGTTTGTGGAACTGCCCTCCGGAGACTGCTCACTCACCCTGTTTCCTCTGTGTCTTCAAAAGTTGGTGGTGCACCACCATCTCATCCCCCATCCCAACCCGATATATTTTCTATCCAAATTAACTCTAAAACCAACACCATTAGTTGCAGGTTACCGTTTCCTCCACCTCTCTGTCTCTGTCTCTCTTTCTTTTCCTTTCTTGTTACATCAAGCTGTTGCCCAACTTTCAGTTCATGTCATTTCCCCTCCCTCTGTCAACTTACTCTTCCATGGGCCTAGATTTTGTACACAAAAGAGAAACTTGAGCAAATGTCAAACAAGGTCGTCTTCAGATTGACTGATCCTTGCACTTTCTCTTCCCTCAGTGGATCGAACACACTTCTATCAAAGCCTCTCCATAGTCAATTACGAGCAATTGCACCCTGGCTTAGGGCCACAGGATTAGAGCAAGACGGCATCAATTAAATGACCAACGGCAAATGTCTTGGGATGTGTGTACAACGAACTGATGTCAGCTACACACAATGTCACATGCCACCTGGGTCACAGCCCGACTCCTTCAGGTTGACCACCAACAGATTGACTGAGCAGATGGACCAAGCAGCTCTCTAATCACAATGCAACTTCACCTTTCACGACATGCCTGAGACAAGGTTCCACAAGAGAACCACAGTGACACGACACGATGCACAAAGTGCAGCATCCCTCTCCACCAAAACCTCTCCCCGCAGAGAAATGGCTGCAAGGGTATTTAAACAAACACAAGGCTTTGCAATACAACAGAAAACGCAATAATGAAGTGGAGTACAAGAAAGAAAGAAAAAAAATCCAATCTCCTTGTGCGGCTCAAGGCCCCAAATTAATATTCTCAATTAATTAGGAAATTCTTCGAAATTCTTCATACTTTGCTATCATCAGCTCTTTATCACAACTTAAAACCCAAAAGGAATGTTTGTGGTGTCCTTTAGCAGAATAAATTAGCATCCCATTTGATGCTTTACACTGCTTTTGCTCCCTTGGGGTCACCGTCTAAGGTTCCTGCATGAGTGGCACACAAAAGATGCTGCACAGCAGGGGCTAGCGCTACCAACTCGCCCTAACCGTGAGTAGATAATGCTTTCCTGCCCATGATGTACAAAGAGGCCAAAGTCATTCAAAATGAGAAAAGGGCTTCTGAGCCATTACATGGCTTTGCATCAGGTAAACATCTGTAAGTGTCAAAGTGAACTCGGTGCGATTAGCAAATGATGTGAAGAATACCAAAAAAACAAAAAACAAAAAAACACAAGCACAATCACGGACAAGGATACACCCAAAGATCTTTGGTGCACGAGAAGACTATTCAGCCCATCGAGAATATTGTGCACCAACCTCAGAAACCATCACCAACCCACACACAAAATACTGACAAGTCCACCAATAGCCCCACATCCCTCTATTTCCAATGCATCCAGGTACCAATCTAATTCAAATTTAAACATATCTACCCCCCTCCACCTTTCCAGGGAGACCATTCCGTACATGAACTAGTCTTTGATTGAAAGACCCCTGCCTTAATACTGTCCTCTCATCTTCCAACCCTCAAGCTTTGGAACCTGGTCCTAACACTCTCCACTCTGCTGAGAAACTTCAGTGCACCGATTTTTCCACACCCTTAATTATCTTAAACATCTCTATCAGATACCTTCGTAATCACCTCATTTCGAATGTAACATATCCTGTCTCCTACTCCTCATAGCTCAGTCAAGCCAGCCCTGGAATCAATCTAGCAGGCCTAGGATGAACCTCTCGATGGATGCGATGGCCTTCCTCAGATGTGGTGACCAAAGCTGAACCATTGTCTTTTGAATGGTACAAAACTGAACCATCTTCCATTCTAGAAGAGGCCTCACTAAATTCCTGTACAATGTTAACACTACCTCTTTTGATTTATAATGTATCCCCCCTCTGAATATATCCTAAAATCATATTAGCTTTATCTATAGCTGCCTGGCACTGTGCTACTTAGGCCGAAGTCACATTTGCACGCGGCCTAGGTCTAGAAAATCTACGGCCACTATTATAGGGCGGCCGCAGTATTTCACGGCACACAATGTAGCAGTCACATATGTTTTTATTTTTCGGGAGCCGCACGGGTATTTAAAAATTGTGGAGACCGAAAACGTGGGGGTGCGTACGGTCTTGATTTGATGTCGCACGGTGACCTTAGGGCGTTCCTGCGGCGGCCATAGAATTTTCAAGGCAGACGCAAGGTGCCCGCAAGGCGACCGCAGGGGACCAAGGCGAACGTGCGGCCAGACGGACGGTAACGAGTGGGTTCTTTTTTTTTTATACCAGTTTTTTTGTTTCGGCTTGTCGAATTGCTACGGCGAACGTAGAAATGAAAAAGTATAACTCCGCCTATAATTCCACGGCGACCCCTACGGCCTGTAAAAGATAGCCATACGGCTAGGGCCACCTGAGGCCACCTCAGAAACTCTGTGGCGCCACACGTTTCTGTCAATTCAGAGGGCGTACGGCTGCCGTATCCTCGCCGTAGAGCAAATGTGAATTAGGCCTTACTCCCCAAAACCGATTACCATCCCAGATCATTTTCCTGTTTTGAACATGCTTCAAGAATGCCCCTTGTATCATGTAATCTCTATTTTCGTTTTTCTTACCCATCCGCAGCACCTTACATTTCGATATGTTAAACTCTGTCTGCCAATCTATATAAGTATCAATACTTTCCTGAACCTGATCACCCTCTCTGCCATCTACCTTACCTCCAAGCTTTGTGTCATCTGCAAATTTGGAAAGCCTTCTCTTCACCCCACTATCCAAATTGTTGATGTAAAATATGAATAATAATGGTCCCACGACTGATCCCTGATGTACCCCATGACTTGCATCCTCCCAGCAAGACATCTTCCCACTCACAGCCACCGATTGCTTCCTCGCACGAAGCCAATTTTCAATCCAGTTGGGTATCAAATCAGCCACTCCACAAGTCAACACCTCAGCTAATAACCTCCGATGTGGTATCTTATCAAATGCTTTCTGAAAATCTCGACACACGAGATCCACTGCATTTCCCTCATCCGGCAGGTCAGAAACTGCTTCATAGAACTCCAATAAATTTGTTAAACATGATCTCCCTTTGGTGCATCCACCACATTTATGTTTTCTTTTTCAGGTTTAGGACAAATAAGACAAGTAAGGAAGCGGCTGTATGTGAGGGAAGTGCAGAATCATGAGTAAAGAGTCTTCTTCATGTGAAAATGACAAACCTGTGTCAAAGCACACATTCATGAAGCAGAGGGCATCACCGTACACCGCTGTCTGCTTTCTAGACTTTGCAAAATTAACAAAGTCCCTTGCCAGAAGTTAAATGCTGTAGATACTCCAGGGTGCTGGAACGGTGATGGCAAGAGGGTGGAAGGGAGCTTAGCCACCATATCAGTGACACCTTTCCCTGGACGGTGAGCTCAACCTGCCAAGGAGATGACGGTTCTGCTATATCTGGTGTGGGGTGATGGAAATAAGAACCCAGTGAGCTTGGAGTGCAAGGCTTGACCGAGAGATGCTCTTGGAACAATTCTGATAAAGTGGAGAACATCGCACAATATAAAACTGCTAAGCCCCTTATCATCTGTTGCCTTCCCCCCCTGTTTTTGATCTAATTACCTCTCCCACCAAAGGTGGACGGAGGTTATGATTTCAACACTGCTCGTCTGTCTGTGAGCACGATATCTGAAAAAGTTTGGACGGATTGGGATAAAACTTGGTGGATAGGATGGGAGTGTGACAAGGCCGAACTGATTAGATTTTGGTGAAGATCCGGATCCGGATCCGACTACTAGAATTTCTAAATGATTCTTTACCATTGAGAGAGAGGGCCAAAAAATGATATGTAGCACGATATTTAAAAAAGTTGTGGATGGATTCAGACAAAACTTGGTGGATGAGTTGGGTAGGTGAAAAGAACAGGCTGATTAGATTTTGTTTCACGTTCGGATGAAGATCCGGCCTATCAGTGGGATACAAAACGCAAACTGTTCAACACAGGAAGAGGCCATTAGATCTGTCAAGCCTGCACTATGATTAACAACTTTTGGTTGTTGGCAATGCGCTATCCTTTTTAAATGGCGAGTGTAAACTTGTCAAGCAAGGAAGCAGCACGCACCATTTTTAAAGTCTTTGGTATGACTCAGTCAGGTTTCGAACAGCCGACCTCCTAGATTCAGAGTGGATGCTCCAACAATTAGGCCACCAAATTCTAAAATAGCGATGTTTGTTCCCTTTACTTCGTTAGGAGGATTTAAACGAGTGAGGAAGCCAAAAAGGGGGCACAGGAAGTGCACAATTAAAATCTGTGCATGGTTTGTGTCTTATCCTCAGCCATTTCACGTGCCATTTCGATGGAGAATTACTGCTTCGATGAGAGAATAAATTCCTGTGAAACGGAGACCACTTTACCCTGTAAAACTCATGGTGCAACAGCAGCGAGGAAACACATTTATTGATGCATCCTTGTTTACGCTGCTGGATGGAGCACGTGACGAGCACTTTTCACTTCGCTGGGGATCCTTAGAGAAAGGACGAGGATTGTAAGGTAAGATGACAAGGCCGCAATAACATTAATAAGATGAAATACATATAGTGATGCTGCCAGGACGTGATGCGAGGCCAGAAGGTTAAAACTGCAGGCATCTTCCTTTGTCCGAAACAGACATATTCTCCATACCTCTGATCACCAGCCACATCACCTTTATCCTCTCAATCCCCGAGAGCTCTGTACGAAGCAGACGTTGTAATGAAAAAAAGCTACAGTGGCTCCTTGAGCGAGAATTGTGCACAAAGCACACAAAGGAAAATACTTCCAATAAATGTATAGTCCAATTGTGATCAATAATGGATGCAAGTTGAAGAATGAGATGCAACTGGAAGAAAATACACACTTCGTTTAATGTTGTGTTGATTCCATACAATGTTCGACCTGTCCACCTTCCCGAGCAAGTCTCGTTCTTCATTCGATGAAGAACAGCGAATTGAAAGTGGAAAGCATGTGCAAGGTGAAACGAAGCGAGAACCACCGAACAATGGTGGAAATAGATTTCCCGATAATCAAATTAAGTAGCTCAAAGAAGCATCCTTCATATCTGCTTGTCCAACATTATCAATAATGGCAAAAGGAGCCGTTTAACCCCGAATGATTCATGGAGGTTACAGGCCTGGACTTTTAATATAATTAGCTCAAACGGAATAATCGATGGGACACTTCTCTACGGAGTCAATCATGTTCAGATTAACCACTTGTATTGTCTGACTTTGGAACATCTCGTTCCCTGTTGTCATTATCATTGCAAAAGGTGCCAATCAGCCACATCAACAGCAATGCGCAGGACAGCCAGCTTTATGCCCTGTCAAGGAAAACGAGCATGATGCCATACGAGGACATTTCATCTGCTTGAGCCACCCTCTTATGAATTAAAAAAAAGTAATTAAAAAAACCAAGTAGCAGAACATTGGTGGTCGTATGGCAGCTTAGCTGCCGGGGTAGCTATCATTGCTTAAAGCCACGACTGTGTCACTGATGCAGTGCCCCTCTACCAGTACCCACACTGGAACTGGTACTCATTTCGCCGACCTCGGAAGGATGACAGGCTGAGTCAACCCCCTGGTGTATTAATTCAGCGGCCGACGGGGTTGAACTCAGGACCCTAGGATCCCAAGTCACACCCGAACCACTGAGCAAACACCAGGCTAGCATGACAGGCTGAGTCAACCCCTGGCATATTAATTCAGCGGCCGACGGGGCTTGAACTCAGCACCTAGGATCCCAAGCCGCCACCCTAACCACTGAGCCAACACCAGGCTAGAACAGAACATTCAAAGTACACGGCCCCCATACAAATGAATAACATACAAATCCTCCAGGGCATGACATTGCCGAGGTACCTTCGGCACCCTGGCGATGCTGTCGTGCAGCACATGGAGAAAGAATTGAGAGGGAGTGGTGGACAATAATTGATTGATTAATTGCATAATTAAAATAAATAAATAATAATCGTAAAATAATTGATTTCTTAATCAATTGCCAAATAGTATACCTAAACCACCACTGTTTCATCCAAATCTGTAACTTTTTGAAAATTAAGCAATTCATCGAAAAAATGAATTCATCATCAATTAATTGATTAATCAATAATTCTAAACTACTATTTATAGCCAAATCACTTCGTCACTGTCATGTCCAAATATCACCGTCCGAGCTCAAAAGGTGCCTGATATATTGCCCAGATGAGAAATAAAATAAATAAGGAATTAATAAATCGGCAATAATTAGGTAATTAATCAAATAATAAATAAATAAATAAATAAATAAAAATGCAATCTTCACTTTTGTCCTCAAATTTCAGATTCCTATCTCAAAGGATGGCTGAGATATTGCTCGGACAAACACGAAAACAAACAAGAAAACAAACGGAGTAAAAACGAAGTAATCCCTTCCTTCGGCCCATGACATCATCGCCCGGCAATGACGTCATGCATTTCCTAGATATGGAATTGGGAAGGAGCAGTGCACAACAAAGCAAAAACTAGAAGGTTCTTTGAACACCTTAACCCATGCAATGTTGAGAAAAAAAAAGACATGTGCGGGGTCTACAAGCAGCAAATTTCATTGGTCGAGATGATGCAAAATGCCATCATATTTTGCACAAGTTCTGCAAAACGGAAGGGTTTTGAAAGTGCCAAAAACGAAATTTGTGTTCTGCAGTGTTCAAGTATTTAATTCATTTGAAATAAAATAAAGATTTTAAAGGTTGTAGAAAAAAAAAAAATTCAGAAGTTTATCGATGTTGATGAAGCATCTTTTAAACTACCTCATTTAACACGTTCCATTCGTTTTTGTGCCTGTAGTTTGCGTCCTTTATGACGTCCTTAAAAACAGTAAGTTGCCTGTTTGGAATGATTTTCAATTTTGTTTGACTACCAGACAGGTAGACAGAGTACTGTACTTACGGACTTACCATACCCATTGGACTACAGACCTATTTTCCCGAATCACTACACATCAACATCGCTATTGCTGGAAAGAGTCATCTGGGGGAGAATCATTCCCAAGGATGTAATTTATGCTTAGATTTACCAAAGACAACAACTATCCCCCTACCCCCACCACACACGTCCCTCTTCCACCGTGGCTGGCAGCACAGCCTGGAGGTATGCACTCCCCTCTGAGCTGTCTAGCCTGGGTTTGAATCTTGACCCAACTATCAACTGCCATGCTAGTGTTTCACAGGTATAGTGATTTATGAACAGATATGTGCTCCCTCGGATGGTCGTTAAACTGAGTGTCCCATCTTGTTGGCATTAGTTGGTGGATGGCAAAGATCCCTCATTATCTTTCGTGAGGAGTAGGTGTGCCCTTCAAAAAATGTTCCATAGAAGTTCTACAGAGCTCAATAGAATTTCAACAGAACTCAACAGATTTTTTATGAAACTTGATGAAATTCTGTAGAACTGTGAGAAGAGGTTGGTTGTTCTATTGAATTAGACGTTCTCCAAAATATCCATTTAAATATTTACAAAACTACGCAGAAAATGGGGATTCTATACAATTAATTACACATTCTATAGAAATCCGTTATATATTTATAAAACTCTGCAGAGAATGAGTGTTCTATAAAATTAATTAGATGTTCTATAGAAATCTCATTTAAATATTTTTAAAACTCTGCAGAGAATGGGTGTTTAATAAAATAAAATTAGACGTTCTATACAATATCCATTTCAATATTTAAACCTCTTCAAAGAATGGGGGTTTTATATACAATTCATTACACATTCTAAGAAATCCATTTCAATATTTACAAAACTCTGCAGAAAATGGGGATTCTATACAATTAATTACCTTCTATAGAAATCTGTTATCTATTTATAAAACTCTGCAGAGAATGAGTGTTCTATAAAATTAATTAGATGTTCTATAGAAATCCATTTAATATTTTTAAAACTCTGCAGAGAATGGGTGTTCAATGGAATTAATTAGACGTTCTATTCAGCCCTTGATACATCCACGAACAGGGGTACCCGGTGTTGCCAGGCAATGCCGGGTCCTTCCTACTACCCATTCCCCTCCCTCCTACCACCCATTCCCGTCCATCCTCTCACATCTCCCCCTGCCTCCTCCTTT
>CM068967.1:60591219-60602928 GCA_035128595.1 Eptatretus atami
CACTGAGGTTGTTTGCATTGATCAAATACTTCCAAAGAGTACTTGACTGAATCGGGAATTGATTTTTTTATAATTTTTTTTCGTTGCCCGATTTGAACGAAACTTGATATTGCACACCGCAGGCGAATGGTGAGTAAGGTGGCCCTACAATATTTGTGCTATCGTATACTGTTTTGGCTGTATTTCGGGAACATACAATACATACATACATATATATATATATGCATACATACAAGATGAGAGTTTTAGTAATATATGGATAGATAATGGTCTGTCTGTCTTCCTTTGTTAATTGTCTTTTCTCACCATTATGATAGCAATATACTACTTCCTGCAGTGCAATATTGTCCAAATAATGCTTCAGAGGGTGGAGCAACATAGTCTGTTCCAACACTGCTTTTATGCAGACTGATGGTTTGTAACTAATCAACAAAAGTTGGGACACCGTAGGTATTGTTTGCATCAACTTTCAAGGCTTAATTTACTTCCATTGCTGCAGAACAGCTGCAGTTGCAAACCCAATACTTGTTCCCTGAAAAGGGCCTTTTTTAACAACTCTGAAATTTAAATAATTTTTCTGTTTATGGAAACCTAAACTTTTTTTTAACCTCTGGCAGTTTGCTGCTTGGCTTTGTACCATTTCAGGTTATTCACTGGACTTGAACTACTTAAATTTCAGTAAAAACTGAAAAATGAGGGTGTTCTAAAACTTTTGATCGGTCGAGTATTATATATATATATATATATATATATATATATATATATATTAATTATATGTACAATATACCTATATATCCTGAGCTGCCAGTGTGTGTGTGTGTGTGTGTGTGTGTGTGTGTGTGTGTGTGTGTGTGTGTGTGTGTGTGTCATTGATTGATATCTACATATGTGGGTTTCAGAATGTGGAATGGGATATCTACATATGTGGGTTTCAGAATGTGGAATGGGGTCCTCCCAGGGTGGGCTCAAAGTATCCACCTTCATTACAGAAAGGGGTCACGATCCACGGGCCAAGCTGTGAAGTTTTCTATTTTCAACGTTTTATGCCGAGTGCTATCTTCAGGATCATTACTGAGCCCAGGATGCCTTCAACTGTTGTTCGTTTGTACTGATATTCCCAGGGATTGTTTTTAATCTATGTGAGGTTCTTTTCATCATTCCCATGAGATTCTTCATCATAACTGGTGCAACTTTGGCAAGACAGCTTCCAGGATACTTTCACTTCATGCTTGAGGTCTTGGTATTTGGTCATTTTCTTGATTTCTGCATCGTTAGTCCAAAATCACCAGTATTAACACCTCAATTAGCAATGCCTTCTTCTCTTTGTTTTTTGTGCCTAAGTGTGATATCTGGTCACGATGCTTTGTTTTCAATGTTCACGCCCAATGGGACCATAAAAGTCGTACGTGAGCGGTACTTCATGTTTTTCAGTGATTGCTTTTGGTTAATTTTCCCAGAAATTTTCTGGAATTGGAATATCAAAGTTTTTGCAGCTGTGCTAGCAGATTACTTTACAAACTCTGGTGTGTCGTTGTGTGTAGAGCTGTTCTGACACGTTGTTTGTACAGCTTTTTTTTGTGATCAGTCATAAAGCATCATATATCATTCTCTTTGCTAACCCCACCTCGCCCCTACCTTTTTTTCTCCTCTCCCCCACCCTTTTCTCTCACTGTCCCCTCCTTGCTCCCCCTACTCGTAAATGCAGCACTCTCCTCCCACGCCTCTGTCGCTCTCTTACTGTGTGTGCGTGTGTGTGTGTGTGTGTTGTCTCTCTCTCTCTCTCTCTCTCACCCCTCCCTTCCACATTGAATAGCAAGGTTTGGTGAGGTGTAGCTCTCCCACCTCCCCCTAACTCCCTACATTCATCCTCTCTGTCTTCCCTTGCCCTCTCATCCTTCATCTGCCTCTCTCTCTCTCTCTCTCTCTTCTCTCTCTCTCTCTCTCTCTTTCTCTTCTCTCTTTTCTCCCCCTCCCCTGCCTCCCCCCCACCATAATATTTCAAAAGGTGCTGTTGACAAGCTCTCCCTGATCTCCAATGGACATAAAGTCCTGCACCAAAGCAACACCTCCAATCCAGAGGCCTCAGCCCAGTGACTCTGTCAAAAGACAAAGATATACATGGTCATCATCAGATATACATCAAACTGAGCTGGCTATCCGGATTTCGGCTTTATTTGGCCTCATCAGGATGGTCATAATAAACTGATAAATATCTAACCAATGATGACCACATTCATCGTCCGATTGCTGTATAAACGATGTATAAATGGAGGTGCGATTGCTGTATAAACGATGTATAAATGCATGTATCGTATGTCGAGAGTCATGTTAAAAGTTTTCAAGGTTCATGGCCAGGTGAAGATATGCCTTTGCAAAAGCTCCAGGGAATATCGTTCGAGCTTCATTACAAAAAAAGTAAATCTGCGCTGAAGTGAGTGTAACATAATTCATTTAGAATGTCATGTTTCATTTACCTAAAGTTCCACAAAAAGCATAAAAGCTTCACGAAACACATTCAAATGTTCAGAGAAGCAAGTTCTGTAGAAAACCAATTCATATTTATGGCAGCATTGATTGTAAAGTTACGATTAGAAAATTGACAGGTGAAAATCCATATGATTTTGAGTGTGCTCACCAATTAATGACAGTTGAGGAAGAACATTCAAAACAATTGTGGTGAAACATAGAACTAATGTTGATTTAAGGAAATAGAGATCGAGGCTCATGGAAGTGCAAGAAGACGTTGGGTGATGTGCAGACGAATATTTAAATTGTGAGATGGAAAAAGGTAGACAAGGGACATAGACAAGGTGTACCAGAGTGAAAAGAGAGAGCAGCAGTTAGACAAGACAAGGGGTATTGTAAGAACAGAAAATGCACGTGGTTGTGGGACGTCATGCGATGGCAGTGTTGTCGCTCCCTTGAGAGACTGGAGAGGAGAATGTGACTGCTTGACAACGACGCACTGAGTGTGGTAACAAAGTTTGCTACAACACCATTTTCGTGAGAATTTATGTTTGATTGAGAAAATTAACAGTAGCTAATTTTTAGGTTATTTCTTTGAAATATAGCTAATATATTTATATATATTTATATAAGTTATAGCTAACAGCTTGGTTTGGTATGATTCATCAAACATTTCTTCGAAATAAGCCCATAGAGTGGGTCCTGGTGTCCAACTTTTGTATGTTAATATTTGACTGAAAAATCTCCTCCTCACAAACTACCCGACTGATATGAAACAAATTGGGTATGATGCATCAGGACAGCAAGGTCTCATGGGGTTGTGCTCCCCATCTGGATCCACCGATTTTAAGGGAGTAAAAGGGGGGTTTGCCCCAGATATTGGTATTTCATTCAAAAATCTTCTCAGAAACCGACAATGAGATCCAGACCAAACTGGGCAAGCGGCATCGTGACCATGCCCTAACCTTAAGTTGTGCTCCCCATGGCCGTATATCCCTGGAAAGGGGGCCACTGCCTCCCTCCCCTAAGCCCTCATATTCACTAAAACATTTTACTCACAAACTACATGAACAATATGGACCAAATTTGGTATGATTCATCAGAACAGTAAGGTCTCATAGGGTTGTGCTCCTCATCTGGATCAGGTCAGGTCAGGTATGGGGAGCATGTGCCGGAGCAGCGCGTCGCTGCGTCCACTTTCTGCCGGTACTCCAAGGGCCTCTGACTGAGCATCCCCCAGGCAGATGAATGGCTGATCTCCTTGAGAAGCTGATCAACCTGCTGTAACCATGAGGCATGTCATCGGCCAATTGGCCTTCTCCACTCACGAGGCTCCACCACTGAGAGAATCTGGTGAGCAGGATCAGCATCAGGAAAACGAGCCACATGTCCATACAGATGCAGCTGATGCTCACGGACTATGCAGGTAACAAATCTCATTTAAGTCTCTCTCAGCAACTGCTCTTTGGACACAAAGTCCGAACAGCGATAGCCAAGGATTGTCTGAAGAGACCTGGTACCAAAGGAAATAAGTCCCTGTCTCAGATCCCTGGTCAGAGTCCAAGTCTCACATCCATAGTTTAACAACTGGAGCAGCAAGGACCTGAAGACTTGGACTTTCGTCCTCCCACACAGGTACCGGCAGTGCCACACCCCATGATCCAGTGAATCCATGACTCCCCAGGCCCGACCCAGATGTATATTGACCTGTGGCTCACAGCCAGCAGAGACATGGATATCACTGCCAAGGGAAGTGAGTCTCTCCATGACCTCAACATCCTCGCCACAAACAGGTACAGACAGGATAGCAGCATCCAAGATGTCATTGAAAACCTGGAGCTAAGTTTTGACCGAGGAAACCCATAATCCCTGCTGCTCCAATTCCTCAATCAGCACCTCGAGGGCCCCCAAAAGGATATCTGGAGTCTCCGCAAAGATGACTACATCATCTGCGAAATCAAGGTCAGAGATCTTGACATTCCCAAACGATGCACTGCAACCTGATCTCTCTGACATCCTCCCCATAATCCAGTCCATACAAGTGCTGAAAAGTGTGGGGGTCAGTACACACCCCTGACAAACTCCAGTAACAACTGGAAATAAGTCAGAGACGGTATCACCAATCTCACAGCACTCTCAGTTCCAGAGTATAGTTCAGACGCTGCCACTGCCTCCCTACCCTAATCACTCGGATTCACGAAAACATTTTCCTCACAAACTACATGAAAAATATGGACCAAATTTGGTATGATTCATCAGAACAGTAAGGTCTCAATGGGTTGTGCTCCTCATCTGGATGTGTCCCCTATAAGAGCCCGAAAAGGGGTTCACCTCAAATTCAGTTAATTTATTTAAAAATATTTTCAGAAACTGATGGCCAGATGCAGAGCAACCTCATCATGAAACATAAGGACCATGCCGTTAACTTAAGTTGTGTTCCCTATGACCGTACCACTTCAAGAAGGGGGGCCATGGTCCCTTCCCTCTAATCCCTCATTTTCACCCTGACTGTTGAGAAAATAACCGTCAGTCCCCCACGGGGATATTTTTGTTTTTTAGTGTCTTTTTATTAGGACGGTGCAGAGTAGAGAACTTACCTTTGAGCTCTCTGGTCTGGGTTCAATTGGCAGCCTGATTACAAATAGTCGGATTGGTGATTCACAGAGAGGGCATAGCATCACAAAGTATGCCATCATTTGGATGAACATTAAGCCAAGGTGTCCCACCTGCTGGCATTCGTTGGTGGACGCTGATGATCCAACGGTGTCTTTTACAAAGAGGAGGCTAGTTATTGCCGGCACGCTGATCAAATTACAAATGACTGCTACTGTCCATCAAATGTCAGGCCTCAAGAGCAGCTTGTGAAAGATTTGGACCAAACGCTTCCTCTGGCTGATCACACAAGGTGTGACCAATTGGGGCCGTCAAAGCAGTTGGAATAGCCATTCTTTTTTATTTGCTGAACTGTTTTTTTAACGCAATGACACAGGGCTCACGGAGGATGCTGTTCCTGGCAAAAAAAGGATAATTACATGAGTAGACATCATTATACATTTACAACAATCACAAGGTCGGAGAGGACGGTTCAGAGTAAGAATTCGCAGACTATTGACAAATAAACAACGTATATGGGATTCCAAACTGTAATCCCAACATGTTGAATGATGGGGTCAAAGGCAAACAAATAAATAAGTCAACGCCGTCGACATATGCAAGAAAAGTTGGAATAACAGATATTTCCTGAAAAATAAAGTTTATTTTGAGTAAAGATGAGGACAAGTCTGAAGACGACAATGGTTCGCGAGCGGTATTTGACGATGTAGATCGTTTCAGAAGTCAAGGATGAGACAATGTGATAATTTTTGACCAAGTTATAAAAAATCAACATGATGTGGTATGAGTGACAGGTTATTAGCTGCAAAATGTCGAAAACCGGTTTCGTTCTACAACTTAAAAAATTTGACCTTTGCATAACCTTTAAAGGTCACAAAACAATGTTGTGGGCATTAAAATAAGGAAACAGGATACGTGCTATAGCTTATTGGAGATAGTTCGTCGAAGAAGGTCGAAAACCCGGTTCGATTCCCATAACTTTGAAAATTTGACCTTTGTGAACTTTAAAGGTCAAAGGTCAAGGATTATGACCGTTGGTGCAAAACTTCCTCTGGAACATTTCAGGAACAATATAACGTCATATAGGCTATATGGCATTTCACACTCCTCGGATTATCCATACTTTGATGAAATCAGCGTAAAAACAAACTTGAAGGGGGCGCCACGGGCAAGGTGTTCGAGATAGAGCAAAATGGTTTCAAGACTTTAGGTGGGAATGACCTCAAGATTATGCATAAAAATTATTGTCATCCTAGCTCTCAAAGTTTTGGCGGTTGTATGATTTTTATGTCAAAATTCGCAATTTTCTAAGTTTGTGACCTTGTGACCTTGACCTTGGGACGAAAATGAAAAATCGAGCTCCGTGGGCTATGCAGGTGCCATTAGGCTAACCAAATACCGAAATCCCTGCCAGATTCGACAAACCCCTCGGAAAAGATGTAACTTGAAATCGGCTACCCCCTAAAAACACATGTTTTTGGGCGTGGCTCCGCCCATAATGGGCGCACCACGCCCATTCTCAGGAAAACACAATAGATCATGATATAAACCTCCCACCCAAATTTTATCAGGATCGGATCAAAACCACGGAGCTATGCTCGGGACAGACAGACAGACAGACACACCCATAACGAATATAGTGGTCACTTACTGACTCGTGAACCAATTAACTCCTTGAAAACACCAATTTCTGAACGACTGGGTTTGCTGCAAGTCCAACGGTTCCAAAATAAATAAACAACAAACAAACAAATCAACAAATAAAAAAACAAGTCTGGAGACGGCGATGGTTCATGAGCAATGTACACGGTCGTTCGCCTTTTATTTTTTGGACCTTCGAGGGGACGCCACGGGCAAACTGGCAGGAATCGGGAAAAACGTAAATGAGGAAAGTTGTAGTACTCGAAGAGCACTACAAATCGACCATGAATTGCGAAATCCTAAAAGTAGTTCGCCTTTTTTATTTTTTTATGGCGGAATCGGGAAAAACGTAAACGATGAAAGTTGTAGTACTCGAAGAGTACTACTTGCATACCAACTTTCATTTGAAACAGGCCACGGCAAACTGACGGGAATCGGGAAAAACGTAAATGATGGAAGTTGAAGTCATCGAAGAGCACTACAAATCGACCACGAATTGCCAAATCCTAAACGTAGTTCGCCTTTTTTATTTTTTATGGCGGGAATCGGGAAAAAACGTAAATGATACAAGTTGTAGTACTCGAAGAGCACTACTTGCATACCAACTTTCATTCGAAACAGTTGAAAACACTAGGAGCTCGATGCCCAATTTATTGATTTTTTGACATTTTCTAAGTTCGTGACCTTGTGACCTTGACCTTGGGCCGAAAATGAAAAATCGAGCTCCGTGGAGCTATGCAGGTGCCATTGGGATAACCAAATACCGAAACCCCTGCCAGATTCGACAAACCCCCTCGGAGAAGATGCAACTTGAAACCGGCTACCCCCTAAAAACACATGTTTTTGGGCGTGGCTCTGCCCATAATGGGCGCAGCATGCCCATTCTCAGGAAAACACAACTAGATCATGATATAAACCTCCCACCCAAATTTTATCAGGATCGGATCAAAACCCACAGAGCTATGCTCGGACAGACAGACAGACAGACAAGCCGGTAGGTGGACATGGGTAGTCGACTACCCAATAGAACCTGACGCGATGGGCCCGTTCGATGGGAATGACCCGAGGATTAAGCACAACAAATTCATGATTCTAGCTTCAAGGGTTAATGCGGCAGATTGTTTTTTCGTTAAAATACCCCCACATTTAGAGGTTTTTCGGCCGTTGCTAGGCAACGGAGGTGTTCATAGCAATGGTTCTTTCTCACACATAACTAGGACATACCATGAACCTACCATACCAGTTTCATGTATATCTGACTCATAGTCTCTGAGATATAACGAACTTCGTTTTTTTATTGTTTTCGACCAGGGTTCATTCAAAGTCTATCTTCTCCGACAGTTTTCATAGGATCCGGCTGGAAATTTTTGACAATATGGCTGAATGTACTGCCCACAGTCGCTCGTGGCCCGATTTTTGAAAAAAAATTATTTTTTATGATTTTTCAAAAATTTCAAAGTCCCGTTGCTAGGCAACGGTGGTGTCCATAGCAACGGTTCTCATTTGCACACAACTAGGTCATGGTATGAACCTACCAACCAAGTTTCATCGAAATCGCCATTGTATTAACAGAGCACTGGACCGAACAGACACAAACAGACAAGCACAGACAGACAAACATATCGACGGAAATACTGATAATAAGGGTAGAAAAAAAAAATCTCAAATTTTTTTTTCGACTACCCAACAGACAGACAGACACACCCATAACGAATATAGTGGTCACTTACTGACTCATGAACCAACAACCAAACTTTCTGAAAGTGTGAATCCAAAGTTAACAAAGAAAATACTCTTTCAATCGTTTAATGACAAATTATTTTTTTATCAATATCAATTTGAATCAATGAATCAAGTGAAAAAATTTTGAGAATTGAAATTTGAGGATCATAAAACCCACACGGCTGGGAGAGCTCGCTAATAGTCATTGGTGTTAATTTTTCACTTCGCACACTTGAATTTCATACCGATATTTCCAGAGGGCCTGCAAGGCATGCAATGGCGTGTTTCCTCCTGTATCGATGCATCCGTGATACGGTATCATTATGACAGCAACATTGCGCACACACAAACACAATGAATATTGCACGTGCACGACACATGGATTCCCAGGAAACGAACCGATATGAAGGTGATGTTCAACACGGCGACACGTTTTGCACAGGCACGATTTGTGAAGTTTTACCGAAACCAAACAAGGGCGATGAAAACCGGCTGGTGGCAAATCGGGAGGCATCTCCTGCGACGGAAGCTGAAATCAAACTACGGGAGAAGGTTGATCAATAATGTGCAATACTCCAAGGCAAGTCAGGCAATTGACCAAGCGTCTGGGGCCGGGTGACCGCTCGATAACGAATGACGTGACCCACTGTACCGAGGGCCAGTTGAATGTAACGTGTAATGAAGTAATTTTGTCTTTTAACAGGAATTTCCCTGGCGAGGATGACCAAAGACAGTGGTTTGCTCTGGGATGCAGTGGCACATGCCGATGTATATTTTTGTATTCCCGATGTGATTCCTCATTTTCTCAACCACTGCACTTAATGAGAGGCAATATATGATATACTCGCAGAGGTACCTGGCATTACCCGTTGATGTTCTAATCCTCTTGGCATTTTGAGGAAATCATATTGGTTTTTTTTTTGTTTGTTTATTTTTTGTGGGGACTGAAAACACTTCCCAACACCCACGAATGAATGGGGTCGGCAATAATTTCATATTAACTTTCATATAACTTAGACATGAGGCTGATTAGGACATGACAACAACAAATAAAATAAAAATCCAACTTTTTTCTTTCAAAATTTTCCAAAACATTTTTTTTTTTGCAAAAACACTCCCCGGAACTTAACGATGAATTTCTGAAAGTGGGGCATGGTTGCATATACATGTGTACATTATATATATATATATATATATTATATATATATATATATTCTCTTCTTCTTCTTCAGCTGCTCCCGTTAGGTCGCCACAGCGGATCATCCGTTATATATCCGCATAATGATTGGCAAAGTTTTTACGCCGGATGCCCTTCCTGACGCAACCCTGGTCGCCTCTTATGACACAGGATATGGTACACCTATTCTAACCGGAATACACCGGGCCCAGTACACTAGTACTCACTTCGCCGACCTCGGAAGGATGACAGGCTGAGTCAACCTCTGGTGTGTATTAATTCAAGCGGCCAACGGGGCTTGAACCCAGGCCCTTTGGATCCAAGCCGCTACCCTAACCCATGTTACGCCAACACCAGGGCTATGCGTACCATTATATATTATATATATATATATATATATATATATATTATATATATATATATATATCACAGTTCGTGTCCCGATCAGGATGTACAGTCGGCAGTTGCTACAAGGTAGAGGTAAATATATTGCGTATATTTGCTACAATGGGTATATTTTGCATCTGCAAATTTAAGGGCTCTCCACGTGTGTGTGTGTGTGTGTGTGTGTGTGTGTGTGTGTGTGTGTGTGTGTGTGTGTTGTGCTTCATACTTGGTTATGGGCACCGTGGTGGCAACATTTCATCCCATGCTTTGGAGTTATAACTTTTAACCTCAGCTGGGAACGAACGATTACGTTTTCCTTTGTCACTGTGACTGTTCCTAAGCATTTTTATTAGAACCAGATTTGCTTTACAAAGGTTATATGGTTCTCTTTGTGAGTTTCAAAGCAAAATACATTTGATAAACACCCGATTTCCAAGCCATTCACTGTATTAAAGTGTTTTTTCAATTATAGAGCCAAATATTTTCCACCTTCACATGCATGATGTGTGTGTGTGTGTGTGTGTGTGTGTGTGTGTGTGTGTGTGTGTGTGTGTGGCGCGCGCGCGTGCTAATAAGCATAACATATTCATTGCTAACTCCCCTAACCCCACTATCCCCACCCATCTCTCCTTTGTCCCATTCTCGCTCCACCCCCTTCCGAATATAGTACAGCATCCCCCACACCCGTCCCCCACATATCTGGATGGTGGTTATCTCCACATATATCTTGGATCGTGGTGGTTATTACTACCGCATATCTGGATGGTGTTATCGCACCGCACCATATCTGGACGGTGGTTATTTCTGCACTTATCCAGACGGTGGTTATGACTGAATGGACCCTCCTCCATGATGCCTTCCCTTGCCCTCCCCTCACACTGCCCTCCTTGCCTTCCCCTCACGCTGCTTCCTCACCTTCTCCTCACTCCCTTTCCCTTGCCTCCCCTCATGCTGCCTTCCCTCCCTCCCCTCATACTTCTTTCTCCCTTCACGTTGCCTTCCCTTCCCCCACGCTCTTGCTCCTCCACGCTTCATGCTCACCCACCGCTCCTCAGTCTCCTTACCTCCTCGCACCTCCACCCCTCTTTCTCACCCCCTCTTTTCTCCCCTTTACCTGGTATACCGTCGTCCAGATGGTGGTTATCTCCAGCGTGTCTGGACATGGTTATATCCGGACAAACCCTCCCTCACACTTTCTTCCTTTTCCCTCCCATGCCTTCCCTCTCCCTCCCGTCATGCTGCCTTCCCTTACACTCCCTCACACTGTCGTCAATTTACACACCCTTCCTCGCTCCCCCTTCTTCCTCACTCACCCACCCCACCTCTCTCTCACTCCCTCCTCTCCCTCCCCTCACTCTACCCCACCTCTTACCCCCCCCCCCCCAATTTTTTTTTTCCCCATCGGTGAAGACGGGTTGTATTTGCTGTACATATAAATGGGAAACGTGAGGAAATATTGATACTGCATAGATTGGGCAAAAGACTGGAAGATGTAATTTAACTGAGCAAGTGTAAGGTGTTGGGATGGGAAAGAGCAATGAAAATAGAGATTACAGGATGCAAGGGGTAATTTTGGAGCGTGTCACACTGGAGAATGATCTGAGGGTGGTAATAGATACGGGAGGTAAGCAGGCAGCACAGTGCCAGGCAGCTACAGGTCGAGCAAATAGGGTTTTAGGCTGTATTCGGAGGGGGATCATTTA
>CM068967.1:60609987-60621619 GCA_035128595.1 Eptatretus atami
GTCGGAGAGATCAAGCTGCGGTGCATGGTTTGGGAATGTCACGATCTCAGCTTGATTTCGCAAATGATGCAGTCATCTTTGCGGAGACTTTAGATATCCTTTTGGGGGCCCTCGAGGTGCTGAATGAGGAGTCGGAGCCGCTGGAATTACGTGTTTCCTGGGTCAAAACTAAGATCCAGGCTTTTAATGATATCTTGGATGGTGCTATCCTGTCTGTGCCCGTTTGTGGTGAGAATGTTGAGGTCACAGAGAGATTCACTTACCTTGGCAGTGATATTCGTGTCTCTGCCGACTGTGAACCAGAGGTCAACAGATGTCTGGGTCGGGCCTGGGAAGTCATGGATTCACTGTATCATGAGGTGTGGCACTGCTGGTACCTGTGCGGGAGGACGAAAGTCCGAGTCTTCAGGTCCTTGGTGCTTCCAGTCTTGCTCTGTGGATGTGAGACATGGACTCTGATGGGGGATCTGAGATGGAAACTTATTTCCTTTGGTGCCAGGTCTCTTCGGAAAATCCTTGGCTATTGCTGTTCAGACTTTGTGTCCAACAAGCGGTTGCTGAGGGAGACTCAATTGAGATTTGTTACCTGCTTACTCCGTGAGCGCCAGCTGCGGCTGTATGGACATCTGGCTCCTTTTCCTGACGCTGATCCTGCTCACCAGATTTTCTCAGCGAGGGAGTCTCCTGAGTGGAAGCAGCCAATGGGCCGATCACATTCCTCGTGGTTGCAGCAGGTTGATCGGCATCTCAAGGAGATGGGGATTGGCCAGGCATCTGCCTGGGGGATGACCAGACGGAGCCCCCTGGTGTACCGGTGGAAAGTGGACGCAGTGATGTGCTGCTCTGGCGCATGCTCCCATACCTGACCTGACTACTACTATGACTACTGCTGCTGCTGCTGCTGCTACTACTACTACTACTACTACTACTACTCAAATTTGATGGTACTTTCTTGTGGCATCAGCTGAGAGGGAAGTTTGGCCAAATTCCTTCAAGAGTTGGTTGGCTAGGCTTGACGTTCCACGGAAGGTGGGTTAAGCAGGAATTTGTAATTTATTCAGGGTCATGGTGGTATCTCGCCTTTCCCTTATGAAGGACACCATGGAATATTTAAGCTCTCCAAACGAATGATATGAGATGTAATGTCCGAGTTGACTAATTCGAGAAACGGCACACCTTGTTATGATGGAACGCCTTGCCTGAGAAGCATCGATCTGACAGTTTATTGACAGGTCAGGAGTCAAACCCAGACCAGACAGCTCAAAGGTAAGTGTGACACCTCTGCACTACCATGGCAGGTAAGAGTGACAGACAGGCCTTATCCAAGACAATGCTGAAAGCAAAAGTGGGAGATACAGAAAGACATGCACACAGAGAGAAAGAAGCAGAAGTTGTTGTGTGTAAAATGCCTATAATGAAAGCAGAAATAGTGCAAGGCCTAAAATACCAATATACTCATTCAAAGGAAGATTCAGTGCATTATAACAATCAAGCAGAAGTGGAGGAATCATCGCGATGTTTCTAGACTGAATTGTGGCTCATAAAAAGGCCGAGCGAGAGAGCCGAAAGGGTGGTGGAGGGGAGAGGGTGACTTTTTGATCGTGAGGTCATGGGTGGGAGGTTTGCGGGGATAGAAAAGATCACAAATAAGGAAGGTAATGATATGCAATGGCAATGAGCTGCCACCTTGAATCCCTGGAGACTAGGTTGGGATTGAACCGTCACAGGTAGATGATTCAATAGGTGGGAGGAAATGGGAGCAACGGAGTGGATTTGAGCCTGAAGCACGGGCTTTGGAAGATTAGGAGAGGGCTTTCCTTCATTTCATTCATTTTGCACTTGATAGTTAAAAACCAATTACTGGAGGTGAAGGTTCAACTTGTGATTAAAGGATAAATATTTATCCACCACCAATTATGGGAATATTTATGATTGGCAAGGCAAGCCCGACATCATAAAGTTCGTGTTTACAATATTTCGGTGAAACTCACAAATATAAACATCAGGATGAGTGAATTAATCAATGACTGGGCATGTGTGAACGGATTCAGAACGGTTAAAAAAAAAAAATCACAACCTTGGAAAAAAATAACAAAAAAAACATGACTATGTTATACAATTCAGTTTGAATTGAGTTATAGATTGTTGAATTGAGATGTAAATGATGTTATCATGGGATGCACAAATATATATTATATTAAATAAGCAAATTGGGAAGAGATCTCTCTCGGGTGACTGGGGAAGAGATGTTCTCCTCCTCCTCAGTTGTTCACTTCCTCAGGTCATCCCCCATCTCCACCCATGATCTTTTCTACCCTGATTAACCTTCCCCCAGACCACCCCTTCATATCCAGGTGACTGTGTTTTCTCTCCTTCCCCCATACCCTCCTTTCAATTTTTTTCTTCCATGCTGCTTATTCCCAGTTTTTCTCTTCTTTTTATTCTTCTTCAACACATCCTCTTGCTATGTTCAAGCTTGTATCCAGCTTGTTTCATCCTGTGTGTCCTCCCTGTTCCTTTAAAAGTAACTTCAACACAGGAGGAGGCCATTCAGCTCATGAAGCCTGTGCAATGGTTGCCAACCTATGGTTGTTTGGTAGTGCTCTGTTTTTTTCTAAATGCTGAGTGTCAAGTAAGGAAGCAGCACATACCATTTTTAAAGTTGTTGTCATTGGTATAACTTGCCTGAGGTTGGGTTTGAACCACTGACCTCAGACTCAGAGTGGACCCTCTAACCATTGCTCTCATTCTCCCCATGCCAATTCTTCCAACACATGCCCCTCTGTTGTGTCCTTCTCCCCTGCTGTGAGTGCGTTCCCCCGCTTCCACCATGTTATTCCTCTTCTTCTGTTATGTTCTGGTCCATTCAGTGTTCTTACTCCTCCCCAAACCTTGACTTGGAAAAAGAAAAAAGAAAAAAAAGGCAGTACCACAAGCACCGCCCAAAGGCAGCAAAAAGTGCAGATGTATTTTTGAAAATATTATCTTAACACCACCTTTAAACATGTTGTTTCATTCTGAAAACACCTTTCTAAGGAAAAAAAATGAAATTATCAATGCTGGTGTGCTTGTATTAAGAAAAATAGAGGACCAATGGTCCTGCAGCTCACCTGGCTGGTTTCCAAAAAGTGGAGTGATGGATGGATCAGAGTTAAAATAAGAGCTGGATTTACAATACACATTTTAGGTCAATTAGTGTTGACATGATGTTCACACTTGTGCAACTCCCTGCTGTCTAGGAGCCATAGTTTCCGTGATATTGCCCACTTCTGGAATGATGATGTCACTTCCTGTATTGTCAAAATTAGCCATGTTTGATAAGGCGCAATTCCAAAGTGTGTATTCATATCTATTTTCAAGATATTACCCACTTTCTGTATTATGACGTCAACGGTGGCCACATTGTGTTTCGGATCAGATTATTTCCATCAAACGTTCCCACAGGTAGTCGATCATATATTTTAAGTTTTGCAATGATTGGTTAAGCAGTTTCGCAGAATATGAAAGTTAAAGGTTTTCCTTGGATACAACATGGCTGCTCCAGCCCATAACCAATAACGTCATTGTTATCAAATTATATGTCATTCATGTAATCGATCACATATGTGAAGTATCGCATTGATCAGTTAAGCAGTTTCAGAGAAGAGAATGTTAAAAGTTTTCGTGTAATCCAAAATGGCAGCCAAACTAGATCGAAATTCAAGTACTTTTGGGGCCGTTAAACCTTACGATGACCTACTTTTAGATGGAGTGGTGGGTGGGGGAGGGATGCCATGAATAAACTTGAGTTCTACCACATCAAATGTAATGTTAGCCAAGTTTGGTAACAATCCCATCAGCAGTTTCAGTGAAGAAGTTGCAAGTGTTTACTGACGGACTGACGACTCGCCATTGCATAATTTCACTTGAACTATATTCCGGGTGAGTTAAAAATTAGAGAAGAATAGAGCTCCTGAGAAAGAGGTTCAACACAGCTGAAGAAGAGGCTGGTGTGGTCCTTGTATTGGAGTATGGTGCCTGCTTGTGTCTGAGACTTGAAAAAGTACATCAAGAGACTTGAGGTTCCTTTGGAAATGTGGGTGAGGCAATGGATGGAAAGGATCGGATGGGTTGAGCAAAAGATAAATGAAGAAGCTGTTGAGTCGGAGGAGGAGGGGAGGTGACGATTGAGGCAATTAGAAAGAAACATAGAAAACTGACTCAGCCACATTTTGAGAAGGTAGAGATTTGTGAAAGAGGTGGTTGAAGGTAGGAAGGGATTGGAAGTATGGAGTGCAAGACACAGAACGATGTTGCTAGATTTGATGAAAGAAGAAGGTGGATACAAAAAGCTGAAAATTGAGAACAATTGACAGAGAAGGGTAGCTCCCATAGCAACCATGAGCCTGCCAAAAGGAACAGTACATCAGGAGGAGGACATGGTAAACAGGTCAAGCAGAATTGTCACACCATCTCTATCCCTCCCGCTCTCACGCCACCAGTAAAATACATATATACTGTATATGAAAGACAACAAAAGAAAAACGCGAACGTTTTGGGAATGCGATTTTGTCTACACAATCCATGCAATACCACAAGACCAGATGTTCACATTTTAAGCAGTGTATTGACAGTGGTGCACAAGCAATATTGTATTTTTAGTGACCTGTGTAAAGAAAGATTGAACAACACGTTTGATTTTTAAACAAGATAAACAACAATTGTTCTCCCCTGTTATTCAGGACGACATTGAATAAAGCGGTTGGAACATAGTGCACACACCAACATATCTCGAGAGGTTTTTGGGGCTAGCTGAATGTACCGGTATAGATGACTGGAAATCTAACCTTCTGTCAACCGAGCTGGTCTCAGAAAAACAATTGCTGCATTTTTGTTTTAAAAAAAAACAACCTCAGCTTGCTCATTAATGACCTTAATGAAGGGGCTAACCTTTCTGCTCCACCCAGTGTGATATGCATGTGATGCCAGGTCCCACTTTGCAGTTGTCTTAAGCACTTTAGGGCAAGTGGAGATGGGCACTAAAATGGAAAGTATCAAAACGATTTTGCCTAAATAACCCTAACCGACTTGATTTTGTGTAACTGGTCCATTTTGGCGATCCTCCTATTAAACCCCCAGTAAAAGGCTCACGACTTCAGGTGACAATTCACACGGTTGGGTTGAGTGATCATTTATCTACACAATTTGATTTAAAGGACAAGATCAAAATGGTGATGTCTTTTCAAAGCTTTCATATCATTATTATTTATTATTTACCCTACTGAGTAGGCTGTGATGATCAGCCTACTGTGACGACATCATCCATGACTTTTCCACAGCCAAAGTGAGAAAGAAAACTATTTTGGCCAAGGTGAAGCAAAATGAAAAGTAAGGGAGAAGGGACATATCGCCGATGATCATGTTTGTGGTGTGGATCTGTTGATCAGCAATTTGCAATTCTGCAAATTATGTTTGATGAGTTTAAGATTTTTTTTAAATCCAATATGTATTCCCTACTTCGGAATTTCTCTTCTATTACCTGCTGTAGGGCCCTCGTAGACTTCACCTGGGCCTGGGTACAGGGACATAGGCAGAGATGCAAGGTTGACCGCATTTGAATCGGGTAATTGGCGAGTGTTGTGTGCAGGTTGTGACGTCTAGATATCTTGAGATATTGATTCTCTGAGTTGTGGGTGTTGTCAAGCGTGAACAAGTCATCTGTGTTAATGCAACCCTTCATGAACTGCCTCTCCCCCACTCTCCTTCCCAACCCAAACAACAACAATAAAAAAATCAAAAAAAATCCCATCAGTTTTGATTGTTGATGTACTCACTGGGATGACCGTTATCCTCTCCTTGCTGTCCCCGTTTCCCCTTCCCATTGAGTGGATGTCGGGTTGGATTGAATTTGTGGGGTGGTTGCAGTTGATGTTATTGAGGTTGAGTGTACTCGTTTAGGGTTGGGGGGGGGGGTGTTCATGTGACACAGATATTTTATTGGCCTAACTCCTTTGTGTATCGAGTGATGTTGGTCCCTTTGTGTGTTGAGATTTCCTTGTGTTGCCATACAACATATTATTTCCTTGTACATGCCTACATGACAACTTAAATAAGTGGGCATGTATCTTAAAAGCAGGGTGTTTATAGCCTGTCAAAAGGAACAGTACATCTGGAGGAGGACATTTTGATAGTGAAGGACATAGGTTGTGTGCAGGGACGTAGGAGCAAAAAGACATGCATTCCTCATACCACCCAAAAGGCAGGGGACCAAGCCTAGAGTATTAGCTCCTTGTTATCTTAAACATCTCTATCATATCCCATCGTTATAACATATAACCTCCTTTCTAATGTACAGTGTAAAGTTATATCTCCTTCAGCCATTTCTGATAGCTTAGTCCCCTTCCCACTCCCTCCAGGATCTATTACACCACCAGATCAATGTCCTATGTGACAGTCCAAGAATGCACCTTGCATTATGTTATCCTTAGAAGGGTTATTATGTAATCCTTTCCTTATGTAATCCATTATATAATCCCTTGTATTCTTTTTCTCATCCCCAGCACTTTACATTTGTTTATGTTAAATCGCATCTGCCAATCTTTTGCCAAATATATGAAAGTATCAATACTTTCCTAAATCTGATCACCAACCTCTCGTATCTACCTGACCTCAACCTTCGTGTCATGTGCAAATTTGGAAAGCCTACTCTTCACCCCACTATCCAAATAGTTGATGTACTGTAAATAATGAACAGTAATGGTCCGAGTACCGATTCCTGAGGTACCCTACTTCTTATATCCTCCCAGCGAGACATCCTCTGAGCAAGACATCCTCCCACTCACAGCCACTCTTTGCTTATCACTAAGCCAGTTTGCAATCCAATTAGCTACCTGACCAGCCACTCCACAAGCCCTCACTTTGGCTAACGACCTCCTATGTGGTACCTTATCAAATGCCTTCTTAAAGTCAAGAGATATACTATGTCTACTGCCTTTTCTTCATACACCAAATTAGAAACTTGTTCACTGAGCTCCAATAAATTTGTTAAACATGATCTTCCTTTTGTAAATCTATGTTATCAATCTTAAATTAGTTTAAATGTTTCCTGATCCAATCCCTAATTGACGTCTACAACAATTTTCCCAAACTGAAGTTAAACTAACAGTTCTATATTTCCCCAATTCCTCTACACGGATCCTTTTCGTAAATAACGGTGTTATGTTTGCTACCCTCCAGTCCTCCGGTACCTGTACTGCCTGAAATGTGCGATTGAAAATATCCGATAACATCTCGCTTATCTGCTCAACCACCTCCCCCAACACTCTTGGATGTGTATTATCTGGACCTAGAGACTTATCTTGTCTTTCCTTTCCTAACTGCATCTCAACTTCCTCCACTCCTTTGTGGATATTCTCTAAAAAGCCCGTCCTCACCTCCTTGATAGATACTCTCAGCTATTGGCATTTCTCCGAACTGTTCTTGTGTAAAAGTTGAAGAAAAAGAACTGTTTAATAAGCCTGCCATCTCACTTTCATCACGAACCACTCTCCTTGTACTATTCCTCAATGGCCCACGCTTGTCCAAACCTGTTCTTTCTCCCTTATGTATTTAAAGATTGTCTTGTTATCATGCTAAGTAATCGTAACCATATCCTTCTCATTCCCTTTTTTGGCTTGCCGAGTTATTTTCTTAACTAGCCTCTGTTTACACCGATACTTATACACGTCTGACTCCATTCCTGTTATTTTGTTCCTGATAAATACATTTTGCTTCTCCTTAATATCACTCCTTTCCTCCCTACTCAACCACCCTGGCCGCTTCATGCTTCAAGTTTTACACCTCATTGGAATGTACTTAATCTGCACTCGACACATTTGCTCCTTGAAGGTGTCCCATTTCTCTGATTCTGACTGTCGTCTTGTTAGCTCATCCCAATCTCGAGCACCTAACTTTCACTTCACACCCTCAATGTTTGCTTTTCTGATATCCAATAGCCCTACTTTACAATGTTAGAAAAAAAAGAGAGAGCCAAAAGACATTAATTTGGGTTTGTCTCATTTATCTCGCAATTATATATGATGTTTGCATACACTATTGTCGGAATGGCGACCCATCCAGGATTGTGTCCAATAGCCCAAGAGACTACTTCAGCAGCACCGATGCTCTGTACAGAGTATGATCCCAATGGATGGATGGATACACTATTCAGGCTAACAAGAGAAAACTTGTAAGTGCTCCTTTCTAGTTCACCCAAGGATGAGATGTCCTATTCTCTACTTTCGTGCATCTGATGGGAGTGGTCTCTCCCTTTTGCTTATGTACATGTGTACATTACATTTGCCTCAGAGTGTGCCTCATTTGCCTCACATAGAGTGTGGGAGAGAGTGACAAAAAAGGGAAAAACCAACATCGGACAAAACTTCAAAAGAGCAATCATTACAGACAAGCATAAACGTGCAGAAAGACATATGCTCAAACACCTTTGCATATGGTTGGATGCGTGAGACTATTATTGAGAGAAAGGAGAGTTGAGCTGTAGCGAATCATCTTGTCTCCAGAGAAAAATATGTAAAAGAGAGAGAAATAAACAAAAAACATTTTTCAAATGTTTGTGCTATTATTTATGTGTTTGTGCATTTGTTTGTTTGTTTGTTTGTTTGTGCATTTAACATTATTTTTTTTAAGGCCGAACCGTAGCACTTAGTAGAGGCCTCAAATTTTGGTTGTATGTACTTCAGAATCTGGGCAAAGTTTGAAGCTACTACATGTTGGCCTTGAAGGCCGTTTTGAGGTCAACAAAGGGTATATAAAGTGTATATTTGGATGTGGGGTCAGGCAGTGCTGCTGCCGGCCCACAGGCAAAAGGTAACCACCATGAGGCCGATAACGCCATATCGTCTGCTGTACCAAAAATATGACCCCTTGTATAGTTTTTGCCAAGTGTTTTTTTTTCATGAATGTTATCTCTGGGGTTTCGTGATAGAAAGATGTGGGGGTGGGGGGGAATTTTTTAAAGTTTTTATGGTATCTCAAACATGCCCACCACAAGTGCCACTATTTGCCCCTGAAATTTCTGAATTCCATATTACTAAATAAATTATGGAAAATAAACTGTTCATTCAGAAATTCTGAAAAAAATTCTAGAACATTTCTGAACCAAGAAGCTAACTATACATCAAATATAGAGTCAACATCTTGAATTTCTTTAAATTTATTGAAATAAACGTCATGATAATAAACGTCATTTGTTTTTCAAAAAATGACCGTGAATTATGCAGCCTTAGACAATAAGGACACTCCATCTATTTCATCACACAATTTTTCTCTCGTGTGCATACTTTAATCTCATGCTTCGATCCATATTCTTCATTACAAAGAACAAAATCACATGCAAAACTAATATATTTATGGATATACCAGTCACCCCGCTTCATCGCGCGTTCACCTATCGCGCCCCCGGTCATCGCGGGTTTTCCCTTGGAACGGTAACTAATTTTTTCTGCGGATTCCCCCGTACATCGCGGTAATAATGATTAAAATATAAATTATTTAAGCAATAAATTATAACGCGTGGTGCTCGACCAGTCACACAACGCACGAGACAAAGTTTCGCTTGTGAACTTCAAATATTTTCTACGTTTTTTTCTCCAAGCCCCACGATGCCCGCCCAAACGCCCTGCACCTTCGAAGGTTTCTGCAAGGAACCGAAGCGCCAGAGGAAGGTCCTGGACGCTCCAGGAGAAGGTTAAGATAAAGGTGCTCGATATATGCTTCGGAAGGAAAAAGGTTTACCGCCGTTGGACGAGCACTGCTCATACCCCAGCACCTCAAAACCGACCAGACCAGAACTAGTCGATCTCCGGCACCTCAAACCCACTCAAAAACCATTTCGGGCCCCAAACAACCCCGGCCCCCCCAAAGCGCGACCCCCCCCCAGACCAATGTCCCCGCCGCCGCGCATTCATCTCCGGCGGCACCTCAAACCCAATCACTGTCAAACCGACCAGACCAGACTAGTCGATCGCCGGCACCTCAAACCCACTCACTGCCAAACCGACCAGACCAGTCCAGTCGATCTCCGGCACTCAAACCCAATCACTGCCAACGACAGACCAGACAGTCGATCCCGCACCTCAAACCACTCACTGCCAACGACCACCAGACATCGATTCCGGCACTCAAACCAATCACTGCCAAACGACAGACCAGTCGAATCGATTTTTGGGGAGGCGTCCATTCATCGCGGATTTCACTTAGCGCGGGGAGGTTTGGAACGTAACCCCCCGCGAGAAACGGGGGATTACTGTATCATATTTCTAATTGTAATACTTTATACACGTATTCACATTCTAATTGTACATAATTTGTAGATACTCACATTCTAATTGTAATACTTCATACAGTTCTCACATTCTAATTTTACATAATTTATCCATGTACTCACATTCTAATTGTACATACTTTATGGACGTACTCACATTCTAATTGTACATACTTTATACATGTACACACATTCTAATTGTATATACTTTAAAGACACCCACATTCTAATTTTACATACTTTATAGATGTACTCACATCTCTAATTGAAATACTTGATACATGTACTCACAATCGAATTGTAATACTTTAAAAACGTACTCACATTCTAATTGTACATACTTTTCCATGTCGTCATATTCTAATTGTACATACCTTATGGACGTACTCACATTCTAACTGTACATACTTTATACACATACTCAGATTCTAGTTGTAATACATTACACATGTACTCACATTCTAATTGTAATACTTTATACTCATACTCGCATTCTAATTTTAATACTTTATAGACGTACTCGCATTCCAATTGTTCATACTTTATACACGTACTCACATCATAATTATACATACTTTATACACATACTCACATTCTAATTGTACATACTTTATACACGTACTCACATTCTAATTATACATACTTTATGCACATACTCACATTCTAATTGTAATACTTCATACATATACTCACATTATAATTGTACATACTTTATACATGTACTCACATTGTAATTGTAATACTTTATACACGTATTCACATTCTAATTTTAATACTTTATAGACGTACTCACATTCTAATTGTACATACTTTATACACATACTCACATTGCAATTTTAATACTTTATACAGGTACTCACATTCTAATTGTACATACGTGATAGACGTACTCACATTCTAACTGCACATACCTTATGGACGTACTCACATTCTAACTGTACATACTTTATACATATACTCACATTATATTTGCAATACTTTATACATGTACTCACATTCTAATTTTAATACTTTATACATGTACTCACATTCTAACTGTACATACTTTATACACGTACTCACATTCTACAAGTAATACTTTATACATGTACTCACATTCCAATTTTAATACTTTATACAGGTACTCACATTCTAATTTTAATACATTATACAGGTACTCACATTCTAATTGTACATACTTGATAGACATACTCACATTCTAATTGTAATACTTTAAACAGGTACTCACATTCTAATTGCACATACTTTATACACATACTTACATTCTAATTTTAATACTTTATAGACATTCTCACATTCTAATTGTACATACTTGATAGACGTACTCACATT
>CM068967.1:60621629-60639290 GCA_035128595.1 Eptatretus atami
TGTACATACTTTATACACGTACTCACATTCTAATTGTAATACTTTATACATGTACTCACATTCCAATTTTAATACTTTATACAGGTACTCACATTCTAATTGTACGTGAGTACGTCTATCAAGTATTATACAAATTAGAAGTGAGTATGTCTATAAAGTATTAAAATTAGAATGTGAGTAATGCTGTATAAAGCTATTACAATTAGACATGATTAGTATGAGTTAAAGCATGAACTTTATAAAGTATGCCTACAATTGAATGTTGAGTAGGCAGTTAAACTATGTATACTTAGAATGTGGAAGTACGTGCTATTAAAGTATTATATTAGAATTGTGAGTATCGTGGTATAAAAGCTTTACCAATTAGAGTGAGTATGTGTATAAAGTATTACAATTAAATGGGTATGATGTGAGTATCGATTAGTAAATGTGTAGTTGAATAAAGTTAATTAGAATGTGATGTATTGTTAAAGGTATTTACATTTAGAATGTGGAGTACAAGTATACAAGTATGTACAATTACGAATGTGAGAGTACCTGTATATAGTAATTAAAATTGGAATGTGAGTTACATGTATAAAGTATTACAATAGAATGTGAGTACGTGTATAAAGTATTAACATTAGAATGTAGAGTACGTGTATAAAGTATAAATTAAATGTGAGTACTGTTAAGTATCATATAATGTTCGTATTTAAGTTATGAATGCGGTATGATGTATACGTCATAACTATGCATTTAGAATGTGGAGTACGTCTATCAAGTATGTACAATTACGCAATGTGAGGAATGTATAAAGTATTAAAATTGAAGTAAGTAAGTAAAAGTATACAATAGAATGTGAGTAGATAAGTATGTAGAGCAGTTAGTATATGTAAAGTATTCAGTAGAGCTACGTTAAAGGTATTTGCATTAGAATGTGAGTATTCTATCAAGTTATGTACAATAGAATGTGCTAGTACTGTTATAAATGTATTAAAATTAGAATGTGATGTACCGTATAAAGTATTACAAATTGGAATGGTGAGTACATGTATAAAGTATTAATTTAGAATGTGAGTACGTGTATAAATATGTACATTAGAATGTGAGTACGATGTATTAAAGTATTAAAATTAGAATGAGTGTGTATAACAGACTAGATGTATATTGTTATATAACCCATATTCGCAATTAGGTAATGTGAGAGTACTGTATAAAAGTATGTAAGTTAGAATTGTGAGTACGTTCATAAGGTATTGGCATTAGAATGTGAGTTACTACGGTCTATCAAGTATGTACAATTAAGAATGTGAGTACCTAGTATAAGTATTAAAATTGGCAATGTGAGTCATGTGTATAAAGTATGTACAATTAGAAGTGAGTACGTGTATAAAAGTATTACATTAGAATGTGGAGATACTGTAATAAAGTATTACAATTAAATGTGAGTACATGTAATAAAGTATTGCAAATATAATTGTTGAGATATGTATATGAAGTATTACAATTAGAATGTGGAGTACGTCCATAAAGTATTGGAATATTAGAATGTTGTAGTACGTCTATAAGTATGTACAATTAGATGTGGAGATGTCGTATAAAGTATTAAAATTATGATGTGAGTATCGTGTATAAAAGTATGAAGCAATTGGAATGTGAGTACTGTTTAAAAGTATTACAAAATTAGAATGCGAGTATGCAGTATCAAGTATTACAATTAGAATGTGAGTACATTTATGTTTAGAACTGAATGCTGAGTACATGTAGTATAAAGTAATGTTTACAGTTAGAATTGTGAGTACGTGTCCATAAGGTATGTACAGTTAGAATTTGACGTAACATGATAAAGTATAGACAATTAGAATGTGAGATACAGTTTATAAAGTATTACAATTGATGTGAGATATATGTATAAGTATGTTCAGATTAGAGATGTGAGATACCATGCTATTGCAGTAGTAAGTCATAGTTTCAGTAATACAATTAGAATGTGATGTCTTATAAAGTATTAATTGAGAAATGTGGGTAGAATGTATAAAGTATGTACAGTTAGAATGTGAGTACGTCTAAGTAAAGTGGATCGTATAATATATCAATTAGAATGTGAGTACATCCAAAGTATACAATTAGATGGTACTTATAATAATATTAGAAATGTGAGAATGGTATAAAAAGTAATTACAATTTAGAATGTGAGTACGCTATAAGTTACTTACAATATGGTACATGTAAAAGTGTAAATTAGTAATGAAGTATACAATTAGAATGTGATATACGTGTATAAAGTATTACAATTAGAATGTGAGTAGTCTCGTTCTCGGGGTATTCCAAACCCGGCGTAAGTGTCAGATGCAATAGGCTCCCAAACGATCACTGTGCGTTGATGTTGTTTATCCAATCATTGGTTGGATGTGTGGCAGTAATGTTGATGCAGATCGACGTCGTTGGTCTTGCAGTAATTGTTGAGTCATCTGAGACATTTGGTGAATTGGCGAGTGAGTGGTTTAGTGCGATGACTAGTTTTCTGGTCGTTTGAATTTGGTTTTTGTGCCGAAGTTTATCCTTGTTGGTATTGTAGTTTAGCAATAGAATGGGTAGTCATGTGTAGATCGATAGCTAGGTCTGAGTCGGTTTAGGTGTGGGTATAAGAGTATGCTTCCAGGCGGTAGAATGTATTTCTTCCCGACATAACGTAGCATACTTAACCTTCCTGAGGCCAGATTCGGCTCGAGTCTTGAAAAGCCTCAGGGTGAGCGTATTGAAGGGTCGTGCTCGTGGGTTGAAAAAAACGTATAACAATTGATTTGAGTTCACAAAAACTTGTCTCAGTTTGTAGTTAGATGTGTGAGACACGTTATAAGTATTAAATTGATGTGGTTTAAAATAAATTTAGAATGTTTTACATGTATTAAGCTATGTACAGATGGAGTAGTCCATGCAAAGTATTACAATTAGTTACTGTGATCATAGGAAAATGCGCGTATTGAACCGGTGGAACGCGATGAGTAGATAGAATTGACGTCACAATGAATGAGAAGGAAACGTGTAAAAGATACAGGATATGACTGTATATCCATAAATATATTAAGTTTTGCATGTGATTTTGTCTTTGTAATGAAGAATATGGATCGAAGCATGAGATTTAAAGAATATGCACACGAGAGAAAAAATTGTGTGAATGAAATGATGGAAGTGTCTTATTGTCTAAGGCTGCAATTAAGTTCACGGTATTTTTTGAAAACAAATGACGTTTTAATTATCATTTGACGTTATTAATAAATTAAAGAAATTCAAGAATTTGACTTATTATTTGATTTATAGTTAGCTTCTTGCTTCAGAAATGTTCTAGAATTTTTTTTTCAAATTCCTGAATGAACAGTTTATATTTCCATAAATTTCATTTAGTAATATGGAATTCAGATTTCAGGGCAAATAGTGCACTTTGTGGTGGGCATGTTTGGGAGTACCATAAAAAACTTTAAAAACGAGAACTAATAATTCCCCTCCCCCCCTACCCAACCCCACATCTTTCTATTCACGAACACCCCAAGAGATAACATTCATGCCAAAAAAAAAAAAACACTTGGCGAAAAACTATACAAGGGGTCATATTTTTGGTACAGCAGACGACTATGGCGTTATCGCCCTCTATGTGGTTACCTTTTGGCCTGTGCTGGCCGGCAGCAGGCACTGCCCTGACCCCACAATCCAAATATACACTTTATAGTACCCTTTGATTGACTCAAAACGGCCTTCAAGGGCCCCACATGTTAGTAGTTCAACTTTGCCCAGATTCTGAAGTACATACATACCAAATTTTGAGGCCTCTACTAAGTGCTACGGTTTCGGCCTAAAAAAAAAATAATGTTAAATGCACAACAAACAAAAACAAACAAATGCACAAACACAATAAATAATAGCACAACCATTTTGAAAAAATGTTGTTTTGTTTATTCTCTCTTTTCATATTTTTTATTGGAGACAAGATGCATTCGCTACAGCTCACTCTTCCTTTCTCTCAATAATAGTCTCACGCATCCAACCATATGCAAAGGTGTTTTGAGCATATGTTTTCTGCACGTTTATGCCTTGTCTGTAATGATTGCTCTTTTGAAGTTTTGTCCGATGTTCGGTTTTTCGCCCATTTTTGTCCTGCCTCGTCCCAACTCTTTGGAAATGGGCACCTCTGAGGCAATGTAAATCACTGTACATAAGCAAAAGGGAGAGCCACTCCCATCAGATGCACGAAGTAGAATGAATAGGAATCTCATCCTTGGAGTGAACTAGAAGGAGGACACTACAAGTCTTTCTCTTGCTTAGCCTGAATAGTGTATCCATCCATCCATTGGGATCATACTCTGTACAGAGCATCGTGCTGCTGAAGTAGTCCTCCTGGGCTATTGGACACAATCCTGGATGGGTCGCCATTCCGCAATAGTGTATGCAACATTATATATAATTGCGAGATAAATGAGACAAACCCAAATATGTCTTTTGCTCTCGTCTTTTTTAGTCTAACATTGTAAAGTAGGGCTATTGGATATCAGAAAGCAAACATTGAGGGTGTGAGTGAAAGTTAGGTGCTCGAGATTGGGATGAGCTAACAAAAGAACGACCAGTCAGAATCAGAGAAATGGGACACACTTCAAGGAGCAAATGTGTGTGAGTGCAGAAGTTAGTACATTCCAATGAGGGTGTAAAACTTGAAGCATGAAGCGGCCAGGGTGGAGTTGGTAGGGAAAAAGGAGTGATATAAGGAGAAGCAAAAATGTATTTATCAGGAACAAAATAACAGGAATGGAGTCAGACGTGTATAAGTATCGGTGGAAACAGAGGCTAGTTAAGAAAATAACTCGGCAAGCCAAAAAAAGGGAATGAAGAAGGATTGGTTACGATTACTTAGCATGATAACAAGACAAATCTTTAAATACATAAGGGAGAAAGAAGCAGGTTTGGACAAGCGTTGGGCCCATGAGGAAAGTACCAAGGAGAGTGTTCGTGATGAAGTTGAGATGGCAGGCTTATTAAACAGTTCCTTTTTCTCAAACTTTACACAAGAACAGTTCGGAGAAATGCCAATAGCTTGAAGTATCTATCAAGGAGGTGAGGACGGGCTTTTAGAGATATCACAAAGGAGTGGAGGTAGTTGGAGATGCAGTTAGGAATAGGGAAAGACAATATAAGTCTCAGGCCAATATACACATCAAGAGTGTTGGGGGGTGGTTGAGCAGATAAGCGAGATGTTATCGCGATATTTTCAACGGCACATTTCAGCAGTACAGGTACCGGGAGGACGGAGGGTAGCAAACATAACACGTTATTTAACGAAAAGGCATCGTCTGTATAGAGGAGATTGGGAAATGTTAGAACTGTAGTTTTAACTTTCCATTTGGGAAAATTGTTTTGTAGACGTCAATTAAGGGATTGGATCCAGGAAACATTTAAACTAATTTAAGATTTGATAACATAGATTTACAAAAGGAAGATCATGTTTAACAAATTTATTGGGAGCTCAGTGAACAAGTTTTCTAATTTGGTGTATGAGAAAAGGCAGTAGACATAGTATATCTCTTGACTTTAAGAAAGGCATTTGAATAAAGGTCCCACATAGGAGGTCTTAGCCAAAGTTGAGGGCTTGTGGAGTGCTGTCAGGTAGCTATTGGATGCAAACTGGCTTAGGTGATAAGCAAAGAGTGGCTGTGAGTGGGGAGGATGTCTTGTCAGAGGATGTCTCGCTGGCAGGATAATAAGAAGTAAGGGTACTCTCAGGAATCGGTACTTCGGACCATACTGTTCATTTATTTACAGTACATCAACTAATTTGATAGTGGGGTGAAGAGTAGGCTTTCCAAATTTGCACCATGACACGAAGGTTGAGGTCAGGTTAGATACGGAGAGGTTGGTGATCAGATTTAGGAAAGTATTGATACTTTCATATAATTTGGACAAAGATTTGGCAGATGCGATTTAACCATAAACAAATGTAAAGTGCTGGGATGAGGAAAAAGGGATCAAGGGATTATATAATGGATTACATAAGGAGAAGGATTCCATAAATAACGCCTTCTAAGGATAACATAATGCAGGTGCATTCTGGACTGTCACATAGGACATTGATCGGTGTGTAATAGATCCTGGAGGGAGTGGAGAGGGGACTAAGCTTATCAAGAAATGGGCTGAAGGAATTATAACTTTACACTGTACATTAGAAAGTGAGGTTATATGTTTTATAAACGATGGAATATGATAGAGAATGTTTAAGAATAACACAGGAGCTAATACCTCTAGGCTTGGTCCCCTGCCCCTTTTGGGGTGGTATGAGGAATGCAAATGTCTTTTTGCTCCTACGTCCCTGCACCAACCTATGTCTTCCTATCAAATGTCCTCCTCAGATGTTACTGTTCCTTTTGACAGCTATAAACACCTGCTTTTAAGATACATGCCCTTATTTAAGTGGTCATGTAGGCATGTACAAGGAAATAATATGTTGTATGGCAACACAAGGAAATCTCAACACACAAACGGGACAACATCACTCGATACACAAAGGAGTTAGGCCATAAAATACTGTTTCACATGACAAACCCCCCCCCCCAACCCTAAACGAGTACACTCAACCTCAATAACATCAACTGCAACCAACCCCCACACAAATTCAATCCAACCCGACATCCACTCAATGGAAGGGGAAACGGGGACAGCAAGGAGAGGATAACGGTCATCCCAGTGAGTACATCAAAATCACAAAACTGATAGGGATTTTTTTGATTTTTTATTGTTGTTGTTTGGTTGGGAAGGAGAGTGGGGAGAGAGGCAGTTCATGAAGGGTTGGCATTAACACAGATGACTTGTTCACGCTTGACAAACCCCTCAACTCAGAGAATGCAATATCTCAGATATCTAGACGTCCAACTGCGACACAACACTCGCCAATTACACCGATTCAATATGCGGTCAACCTTGTCATCTCTGCTATGTCCCTGTACCCAGGCCCAGGTGAAGTCTACGAGGGGCCCTACAGCAGGTAAAGAAGAGAAATTCGAAGTAGGGGGCAATACATATTGATTATAAAAAAAATCTGTAAACTCATCAAACATAATTTGCAGAATTGCAAAATGCCTGATAAGCAATCCACACCAACAAACATGATATCGGCGATATGTCCCTTCTCCCTTACTTTTCATTTTGCTTCACCTTGGCCAAAATAGTTTTTCTTTCTCACTTTGGTGTGGAAAAGTCATGGATGATGTCGTCACAGTAGGCTGATCATCACAGCCTACCAGTAGGGTAAATAATTAAATAATAAGTTGATATGAAAGCTTTGAAAAGACATTCACCATTTTGAGGCTTGTCCTTTAATCAAATGTGTAGATAAATGATCACTCAAACCCAACCGCTGTCGAACTTGTCACCTGAAGTCGTTGAGCCTTTTACGGGGGTTTTAATAGGAGGGTATCGCCAAATGCGACCAGTTACACAAAATCAAAAGTCGGTTAGGGTTATTAGCAAAATCGTGTTTTGAATACTTTCCATTTTAGACTGCCCATCTCCAACTTTGCCCTAAAGTGCTTAAGACAACTGCAAAGTGGGACCTGGCATCAACAGCATATCCACTGGGTGGAGGCAGAAAAGGTTAGCCCTTCATTAAGCGTCATTAATGAGCAAGCTGAGGGTTTGTTTTTTTTTAAAAACAAAAATGCGCAATTGTTTTTCTGGAGAACCAGCTCGGTTGACAGAAGGTTAGAGTTCCAGTCATCTATTACCGGTAACATTCAGCTAGCCCAAAAACCTCTCGAGATATGTTGGTGTGTGCACTTATGTTCCAAACCGCTTTATTCAATTCGTCCTGAAATAACAAGCGGAGAACAATCTGTTGTTTATCTTGTTTAAAAATCAACGATGTTGTTCAATCTTTCTTTACACAGGTCACTAAAAAATACAATTTGGCTTGTGGCACCACTGTCTAATACTCTGCTTAAAATGGTGAACATCTGCGTCTCTTGTGGTATTTGCATGGATTGTGTAGACAAAATCGCATTCCCAAAAACGTTCGCGTTTTCTTTTGTTGTCTTTCATAATACAGTATATATTGTATTTTACTGGTGGCGTGAGAGCGGGAGGGATTAGAGATGGTGTGACCAATTCTGCTTTTGACCTGTTTACCATGTCCTCCTCCTGATTGTACTGTTCTCTTTTGGCATGGGCTCATGGTTGTATGGAGCTACCACCTTCTCTGTCAATTGTTCTCAAATTTCAAGCTTTTTGTATACCTTCTTCTTTTCATCAAATCTAGCAACATCGTTCTGTGTCTTGCACTCCATACTTCAATCCCTTCCTACTTCAACTCACCCCTCTTCACAAATCTCTACTTCTCCAAAATGTGAGCTGAGTCAGTTTTCACTTGTTTCTTTTCTAATTTGCCTCAATGTCAACCCTCCCCTCCTCCTCCACTCAACAGCTTCTTCAATTTATCTTTTGCTTCACCCATCCGATCCATTTCCTGAAATCCATTGCCTTTCACCCACATTTCCGCAAAGGAACCTCAAGTCCTTGATGTTACTTTTTCAAGTCTGACACAGCAGGCACCATACTCCAATACAGGACCACACCAGCCTCTTCTTCAGCTGTGTTGAAGCTCTTTCTCAGGAGCTCTATTCTTCTCTAATTTTAACCTCACCCGGAATATAGTTCAAGCTGAAAATTATGCAATGGCGAGTCGTCAGTCCGTCAGTAAACACTTGCAACTTCTTCACTGAAACTGCTGATGGGATTTGTTACCAAACTTGGCTAACATTACATTTGATGTGGTAGAACTCAAGTTTATTCATGCATCCCTCCCCCACCACCCAATTCCATCTAAAAGTAGGTTCATCTTTAAGGTGTTTAATGGCCCCAAAAGTACTTGAATTTCGATCTAGTTGGCTGCCATTTTGGATTAGCAGAAAAATTTTAACATTCTCTTCTCTGAAACTTGCTAACTGATCATGCGATACTTCACATATGTGATCAGATTACATGAATGACATATAATGTGATAACAATTGACGTTATTGTTATGGGCTGGAGCGCCATGATCTGTATCAAGGAAAACCTTTAACTTTCATAATTCTGCCGAAACTGCTTTTAAAACCCAATCATTTGCCAAAATTAAAATATATGATCGATACCTGTGGGAACGTATTGATGGAAATAATCTGATCCGAAACACAATGTGGCCACGTTGACTGTCATAATAACAGAAAGTGGGTATATCTTGAAAATTAGATATGAATACACACTTTGGAATTGCCCTTATTCAAACATTTGGCTAATTTTGAGCAAAAACAGGAAGTGACATCATCATTCCAGAAGTGGGCAATAATCACGGAAACTTATGGCTCCTAGGAAGCAGGGGTTGCCACACGTGTGAACATCATGTCACACTAATTGACGCTAAAATGTGTATTGTACATATCCAGCTTCTTATTTTAACTCCTGATCCATCCATCACTCCACTTTTTGGAACCACCAGCAGTGAGCTGCAGAGACCATTGGTCTCTATTTTTCTTAATCAAGCACACCAGCATTTGATAATTTCATTTTTTTTCCTTACGAAAGGTCTGTTTTCAGAATGAAACAACATGTTTAAAGGTGGTGTTAAGATAATATTTTCAAAAATAACATCTCACTTTTGCTGCCTTTGGGCGGTGCTTGTGCGTACTGCTTTTTTTTCTTTTTTATTTTCCAAAGTCAAGGTTTGGGGGGAGTAAGAAACACTGAATGGACCAAACATAACAGAAGAAGAGGAATACCATGGTGAAAGCGGGGGAACGCACTCACATGCAGGGGAGAAGCACACCAACAGTAAGGGCATGGGTGTTGGAAGAATTGGCATGGGGAGAATGAGAGCAATGGTTAGAGGGGTCCACTCTGAGTCTAGGTCAGTGGTTCAAACACCAACCTCAGGCAAGTTATAACCAATGACAACAACTTTAAAAATGATGTATGCTGCTGCTTCCTTACTTGACACCTCAGCAATTTAGAAAAAAACAGAGGCACTACTCAACACCAATAGGTTGGCGAACCCATATGCACAGGCTTCATGGCTGAATGGCCTCCTCCTGTGTTGAAGTTACTTTTTAAAGGAACAGTGAGGACCACACAGGATGAAACAAGCTGGTACAAGCTTGAACATAGCAAGAGGATGTGTTGAAGAAGAATAAAAAGAAGAAAGAAACTGCGAATAGCAGCCATGGAAAGAAAAAAATGAAGGAGTAATGTGGGAAGGAGAGAAAACACAGTCACCTGGATAGTGAAGGGGTGGTCCTGGGGGAAGGTTAATCGGGTAGAAAAGATCCATGGGTGGAGATGGGGGATGACTCCTGAGAAGTGAACAACTGAGGAGGAGTGGGAACATCTCTTTCCCAGTCACCGAGAGAGATCTCTTCCCAATTTGCTTATTTAATAATAATATGTATTGTGCATCCCATGATAACATCAATTTACATCTCATTCAACATCTATAAACTCAATTCAACTGACATATGTATAACTAGTCATGTTTTTTTTTTGTTATTTTTTTCCAAGGTTGTGATTTTTTTTTTTTAAACCGTTCTGAATCCGTTCACACATGCCCAGTCATTGATTAATTCACTCATCCTGATGTTTATATTTGTGCAGTTTCACGAAATATTGTAAACAAACGAACGTTAAATATGTCGGGCTTGCCTTGCCAATCATAAATATTCCATAATTGGTGGTGGATAAATATTTATTCCTTAATCACAAGTTGAACCTTCACCTCCAGTAATGGTTTTTACTATCAAGTGGCAAAATGAATGAAATAAGGAAACCCTCTCCTAATCTCACAAGCCCGTGGTCAGGCCTCAAGTCAACTCCGTTGCTCCCATTTCCTCCCACCTATTGAATCCATCTCACCTGTGACGCGTTTCAATTCCCACTATTCCAGGGATTTCAATGGTGCAGCTGCATTGCCATTGCATATATCATTACCTTCCTTATTTGCTGATCTTTTCTATCCCCGCAAAACCTCCCACCATGACCTCACGATCAAAAAAGTCACCCTCTCCCTCCACCACCCTTTCGCGCTCTCTCGCTCGGCCTTTTTATGAAGCCACAATTCAGTCTAAAACATACGCGATGATTTCCTCCACTTCTGCTTGATTGTTTATAATGCACTGAATCTTCTTTGAATGAAGTATATTGGTATTTTAGCCTTGCACTATTCTGCTTTCATTATTAGGCATTTTTACACACAACAAACTTCTGCTTCTTCTCTCTGTGTGCATTCGTCATCTCTGTATTTCCCAGCTTTTGCTTTCAGCATTGTCTTGGATAAGGCGCTGTTCCTGTCACTCTTTACCTGCCAGGTGGTAGTGCAGAGGTGTCACACTTACTTTGAGCTGTCTGAGTCTGGGTTTGACTCTGACCTGTCAATAAACTGTCAGATCGATGCTTCTCAGGCAAGGCGTTCATCATAAACAAGGTTGCCGTTTTCTTCAAATTAGTCAACTCGCGCATTCATCTCATTCATTCGTTTGGAGAGCTGTAAATATTCCATGGTGTTCCTTCATAAGGAAGGCGACGATACCCACCATGACCTGAATAAATTACAAATTCCTGCTTAAACCACCTTCCGTGCGAACGTCAGCCTAGCCAACCAACTCTTGAAGGTAATTTGGCCAAACTGTCCACTCTCAGCTGATGCCACAAGAAAGTACCATCAAAATTTGAGTAGTAGTAGTAGTAGTAGTAGAAGCAGCAGCAGAAGCAGCGTAGTCCATAGTAGTAGTAGGTCAGGTATGGGAGCATGCGCCAGAGCAGCACATCACTGCGTCACTTTCCACGGTACAGCCAGGGGGCTCCGTCTGGTCATCCCACCAGGGCAGATGCCTGGTCCAATCCCCATCGTCCTTGAGATTGCCGATCAAACCTGCTGTCAACCACGAGGAATGTGATCGGCCATTGGTGCTTCCACTCAGGAGACTCCCTCGCGAGAAAATCTGGTGAGCAGGTCAGCGTCAGGGAAAAGGAGCCAGATGTCCATACAGCCGCAGGCTGCGCGCTCACGGAGTATGAGCAGTAAAAATCTCAATTGAGTCTCCGTCAGGCAAACCGCTTGTTTGGACACAAAGTCTGAACAGGCAATAGCCAAGGATTTTCCGAAGGACCTGCAACCAAGGAAATAAAGTTTTTCCATTCAAGATCCCCATCAGATTCCATGTCTGCACATCCACAAAGCAAGAACTGGAAGCACCAAGACCTGAAGACTCGGACTTTCGTCCTCCACCGCCACAGGTACGCAGCAGTGCCACACCTCAATGATACAGTGAATCCATGACTTCCCAGGCCGACCCAGACTCTGTTGACCTCTGGTTACAAGTCGGCAGACAACGAATATCACTGCCAAGGTAAGTGAATCTCTCTGTGACCTCAACATTCTCACGCACAAACTGGGCACAGACAGGATAGCACAATCCAAGATGTCATTAAAAGCTGGAATCTTAGTTTTGGACCCAGGAAACACGAATTCCCGGCTCCGACTCCTCATTCAGCACCTCGAGGGCCCCCAAAAGGATATCTAAAGTCTCCGCAAAGATGACTGCATCTTTGCGAAATCAAGCTGAGATCGTGACATTCCCAAACCATGCACCGCAGTTGATCTCTCCCGACATCCTCCCTACGAATCCAGTCCATACAAGTGCTGAAAAGTGTGGGGTCAGTCCACAACCCCTGACGAAACTCCAGTAACAACTGGAAATAAGTCAGAGATGGTACCATCACATCTCACTGCACTCTCAGTACCAGAGTAGAGTTCAGACATCAGATAGATCAGTTTTGGTGCACTCCACGAAGACCTAGAATCCTCCAGAGACATTCACTGAATCGAATGCTTTTGCAGAGATCAACATAGCCTGCAAGCAGCCCCTGTCCGAAACTCTCGTCTGCGTTCAGTGAGGACCGAAGAGCAAAGATACGGTCATCATTGACCCTTTTTGTGTAAAGCCTGACTGCTCTGGACGTGGTTGTTCAAGTAGATGGTGGCGAACCCTCTCAATAATTATCGCAGAAAGACTTGCCCGGCACTAAGAGCAGCGTCATCCCTCGGTAGTTGTTGCAGTCTGGCGATCACACTTCCCTTTCCAGAGAGGGGGACAAGGGCCCTCCTTCAGTCAGTTGGGATGCCTGTGGTCCAGGCAGAGCACAGAACTGCATGCATGACACGAGTGTGGCATTTCCACACCACTTGAGAATGTTCAGCATGGATGCCACAGATCCTGGAGGCTTTACCCTCATTTCAACCTAGTTCACAGCAGCCTGTGTTCCACAAGCGAAGGTGGACACACTTGATTGAGGGTCAGCAACAGGGATTGTAACACCCCTGACGTCCAACTGCAGCTTGGGGAATCAGCTGGTTAACAACGCTCAAAAGTAACCGGTCCAGCGGGTCTTCACTTCGACTCCTCGTCAAGAAGCCACCAGCCTCGTCCGATGACTGCAGTACACGAGGGGAAGGCCTTGGGATGAACCAAGCCAAATTCCCCTGAAAGCAGGATGAGAATCACTTGACCACAGGATGATGCTCTACCCGATCTTGCTCTCCGAATACCTAGATTCCTCGAACATCGCTCCTTATCCACCCTGAGCGCAGTCACTTTTGCTCTCTGCCCACTGAACAGCTCAGCTCTGTCTTCAGCCTGGCCCTGTCGACTCTGGTCTAATGGTATCCAGTGTCCTTGAAGGTACAAATTCTCTTTCGCCCACGCGTGGAGTTTCCGAAGACATCCAGGCAAACATCAAGGACGGTGGTCTTGAGGCACTCCACAACTTTTCAGGACCTCCCCAAACACCCAGAACCGCCGCCAAATCTCACCAGCTTTTCGCAAACTTTGCAGCCTAAGACCAATCCTCATCCTTGAGCTTGCCAACATCCAGCTCGGCCTGGGAATGGTAAACCTTTCTCTTGTGGTTTTAAGGTGCAACGTCAGAAGTTGCTACAACAAGCCTGTTGTCAGTATTGAGGAACTGAGCCTCCGCTAGACCCTGCAGTTCTGGATCATCCTCTAGCGACCATCAACGAGGACATGGTCATTCTTTTGCCACATCCGCCAGCGTTGGTAATACACAGTCAGCGATGAGCTTTGTGGGCGCTGAAACCATATGAACCGGCCACACTAAGTCCATGACTTTCCTTGCAAAATCAAGAACTTAGTGCTATTACTGGTTCTAGTTCATGACCATGGGGACCAACACACGTCTCACATTATACCATCCCTACGTTCTCCTTTCCCTTTGTATCAGTTCCAGTCCGATGCAATTGAAATCCCCAAGACTAGAAGTGTATCCTCGTACTGGGGCATTGATCAACGCTACAGACTCGAGCGTGGCGTAGATAATGCATCCTTACGTGAGATCACTGCCTCAGTCGGAGCATAAACAGAGACGCAGGGAAATGACACCGAAGGAGTGACGAATCCTTAGTCTCATCATACGCTCGTTGAACCGGTGTTACTCAATTATCATTTGGAGTCAGCTTTATTGGAACAGCTACAGCAACTCCTTGGGAATGGTAAACATCAGAAGCGACCAGAAAGCAATAGTAGGTGTAACCACCCACCAATGACTCGCCCTAATCTGGTCTCAAACCTCAGAGAGGTCCTGCAATACCGATGTCAAACGCTTGAGCTCAGATGATAACAGAGCAGGTGTCATCCTCCTAGGGATAGGAAACACTTCAGGCACCCACCCGAAGGTAGACCGGCTCAGATTATCCCAACAGAGACAGAACGTCTGGTGGACGACACCGTCAGCAGCCACTCCGCCACACTCTCCCTGCAATCTGACCCCGGGAATGTTACCTCGTGGTTTCCCTCCTATCATCAAAGATTTGGGGTCCCAAATGTTTTCCCATCCGGTCATCCCGTGAGCTGCCCTGCGAAGGAAGCTGGCACAGGAGGTACTCCCCCGGACTGAGTTTTCAGATTTCTTTTGCGTTTTTGTGTTTTGCGGAATGAGGGTTTTACGGTGGCCGTAGTGGCAAATCCTGCACCAAAACCTAATAAAAAAAGTAACCAACTGCAAGGAGGACGTCCCAGACACAGTTGGGCTCTAGATATGGATGGCCATTGGCTCACAAGGAGCTCCACCGCCCCCTTTGACAGGTTTTGTTTTTAATCCTGCTGGGTGTCCATATCCAAACACCTCACTCACCAAAACCTGGTGGGGGAGACGGTTTGCATCGCCGATAACCCCGACCATGGAAGAAGTTAGTGCAGGTTCACAGTTATACCTGTAGCAAGTCACAGATCTAATTGGCCTGACCCTGACCTGATGTAAGTAGTAGGAGTAGTCTGACTGCAATGAACAAGTAAGCATCTCAACATTATTCGAGGCCACAAACATCGACACCCAGGATCATTTTCTCCAGCTTGTGGATTTCAATTAAAATGTTTTCATTTTTACATATTTAAAGTTCTTTTTGTACAACCTCTAAATTGTTTATTTTTGTTAAGCTCAATCAGCACACACCATTTATTCATCATGAGGGTAATTCCTCATTGGCTGACTTATCAAAATTGTAATATTTTTCCTTTTCCATTGTGGTCTGTTTCCTTGTCATTAGACTTTGAAGGGGATTTTTTTTTTAATGAAAGTATTATATTCATTAAAACACTTCTCTTCTGCTGTTCCCTTTTTTTCCCACCTCCACGCTCCCAGTGTTCCTGCCACCTATTTCCGCCTCCCTCTAAGTAAAATCGTTTTTGATGTGTGAGCCAAGAGTTTTCAAACTCAATTAACTGTATGGATATATCCGTCATCTCCCACATTGTTGTAAGCTACTTCATTTCGCTATCTCTACAAGGTTTAAACTTTGAGTAAAGTTGGGGGATAAAAACGAAACCTTTCTCTGTCAAAATCCAGGTGGTTGCATATGATGATTGGATTTAAAAACGCGAGAATCATAAGCCTTCAAACCAAAAATTAACTTGTATACTTACCTACTACTACTACTATATACTGACCCTAAAATTTATACATCTAAATTGAAAAGAGCCATTTAAAAGAAAGAGAGTGAGACACACACAGTGTAGGAGAGACAGATAGAACCAGATAGACAGAGAGACAGAGAAAGGGGAGAGGGAGGAAAGAGAGAGAGAGAGAGAGAGAGAGAGAGAGAGAGAGAGAGAGAGAAAGGAAGGAGAGAGAGAGAGAGAGAGAGAGAGAGAGTGAGATGGAGATGGAGATTTCAGAAGGGAGGCAGTGGGAGGGTATCAATAAACATTTCCTGGAAATGAAAGAATCCGTAGCAAGAAATGTTTCTGATTTTTTGTTTTTTCAAATTTAAGGAGTACAGTGAATGAAGCTCATATTTTCTTCAGCGGTGAAGGAATTACATCCAAGTCACCGCCTTGTCTTTTCCTTGCCTCCTTCAGAAGTTTTTTAATTGATTGTGATGTGATGAGGGCTCCAGATGCGTTTTTAACACCTTAAATATATATAGTAATAAGGGTTGCCTTAACATTGTTGTGTAAGCATATTGAAACCAATGGTTCCCCCATTTTATTTGGTCACGTCAACTGCTTTTTGATTTTTCATTTATTTTGTTTTCATTTATTTATATTTTCATTCATAGATGCTTTCCCGACGATTCCTGTGATTTTTTTTTCCGGGTCCGGCTTCGAATGTCCCTTAACGCCACACAAAATTTCAGCTTTCTACGTCAACCCGGAAGGTAACCATCCCAATACCCTCTATCTCCATAACTTCCAGGTACCTATCTAATTCCAATTTAAACTAATATACATTTTGCTGCTGTACTACCTTTCCAGGAGACCATTTCCAAATGCCATAAACTACTCTGAGTGAAAGTCCCCTGCCCTTATGACCGTCTTAAACTCTCCTCTTCTTTACTCTCAAAGGCTATGGCTCCCTGGTTCTATCACTGTCTATCTGTTTGAATATTCATCTTGCACTTTTTTAATATATATATATCTTTCATTATATTAACATCTCTAATCATATCTCCTCGTAACCGCCTCCTTTCTTGTGTATGGAGCCTGTCTCATTCAGCCGCTCCTGCCATAGTTGAGTCTAGCTTGGCCGCGGATGCAATCAGTAGCCCTACGCTGAACCTTCTCTGTCCATATATGTCCTTCAGAACTGTGGTGGACCAGAAACTGCAACACAATATTCCTAAATGTGGCCGTCACTAATTCCCTGTACATGTTAACACCACCTCTTTTGATTTATAAATGATCCCCCTTCCGAATACAGCTAAAACCATTTGCTCGAACCTGTAGCTGCCTGGCACTTGTGCTGCCTGCTTAACCTGCCCGTATCTATTACCACCCTCAGATTCATTCTCAGTGTGACACGCTCCAAAATTACCCCTTGCATCCTGTAAATCTCTATTTTCATTGCTCCTTTCCCATCCCCAACACCTTACACTTGCTCAGGTTAAATTACATCTTCCAAGTCCTTTTGCCCTAATCTATGCAGTATCAATTTTCCTCACCCGTTTCCATTTATAATGTACCGCAAAATACAACCCGTCTTCACTCGTGGGGGAAAAAAAAATTTGGGGGGGGGGGGGGGTAAGAGGTGGGGTAGAGTGAGGGGAGGGAGAGAGGGAGTGAGAGTGAGGTGGGGTGGGTTGAAGTGAGGAAGAAGGGGGGAGCG
>CM068967.1:60653190-60675623 GCA_035128595.1 Eptatretus atami
TGGGACGTCTGAGCTGGAGTTTTTGCTTCGCACATGTTGTAAGGCTGTGAGGATAAGGGAAATAAAAAAAAACAACATGCATCTCCTAACAATGGCTTCATCGTGATGACAAAATTGTAAATTGAGAGAGAGAGGGAGAGAGGAGGGGAGAGAGGGAGAGAGAGAGGGAGAGAGGGAGAGAGAGGGAGAGAGGGAGAGAGAGAGGAGAGAGAGAGAGGGGGAGACAGAGAAATAAACACACAGAGTTATTTTGGGTTGATAATGACATTTGTATTACGACCAACCTTTGGAATGAGGAAATTAACGCAAAAAATGAATGGCAGACTGGACATATTTTTTTCATCCACAAAACTGCACTTGTCGCTTTTTTGTGTCGTTTGTTTTCATTCACCATCATCAATCATCACCGTATGGTGCTTAAGCTCAATAGACCGATGCAGCCATGACATTGGGCATCTATTATAATCAGCACCACAGTCATGTATTGAATCACAATAAAAATTCTGACTGAAGTTTTCATTTGTCGCTGGTGTGGGGTTAGAAAAACTATCCGCGTGACGCATATGGCCATGAGGTATTATCGATGTTCCCATAAACAACGATGTAATCTTACATGGAAAGTGAAGTCATTCTCGCGAAGACATCGGCAAAATTACACCAATTGAAGGGAACGGTATTATTCTGCACCAAAATAGGATGATAGGTTGCCAATTTTTGATACAATGTTGTGAATCAGTGTGTGTGTGTTTTTGTGTGTGTGTGTTTGTGTGTGTTGTGTGTGTGTGTGTGTGGTGTGTGTGTGTTTGTGAAAAAAAAAATATACACATATACATATATAAATACACACATAATATATATATATATTATATAATATATATATATATATAATCAATTTAATACATACAACATATATATAATATACATGAATATATATATATATATACATATATATGAATATATATATATATACTATATATGAATATATTATATATACATATAATAATACATATATACATATATGTATATATATATATATATATATATATACATATATAAACATATATATATATTATGAATATAAATATACATATAGAAACATATATATATATAAACATATATATATATATATAGTGTATATATATATTATACATATATAAAAACATATATATACATATATATATGTATACATACCTATGTATACATTATTATACATTTATCATATATATGAACATTATATATATATATATATATATAAAAACAAAGCCATTCCTACCCGTAAATGCATGATAAATGAATTAAATGTCATGTGTGCATGCACACTGCTTCTGCTCTGGCCCTGACTGCTTCAGCAGAGAATATTTGAGTCTGTTTTAAAGACAGAGGTTTTAAAGGTCACAATAAAGGACAGTGGAACTGCGACCATGGTTTCGCCCTTGTTATGGGCTCGTCAGGACGACATACGACACAATCATACTTGTGACCATGCAACCCGAGTCCGTTTTGTATTATATGAAACCTACTAGCATGACGGAGCAGGGAGGCACAGATCACATCCCATAACAGCCGAAGCTGTATGATCTGTGATGACAATTTCCGTCTGCCGCATGAGCACATTCCCTCGTCTTCACTGCCCACAACCATGAGATAGGATTGCAGTCGGGCATATAATAATAATAACAATAATAATAATAACAACAATAATCCAAAACAAAGCCCTGATGACCCGATAAATGCAACACGACATTAAACACCGTGTGCGCATGCGAACAGACAGCTTCGCCTCCGGTCTGGATGGCTTCAGCAGGTCATACTCAGGTCTTTTCACAAAATGAGGATATATATTTAATTAAACCCCCCAACTTGTGGAATCAGTAAGGCATAGATCGGTTATTGCCATACGATCTGTTGGCAAGAAGTGACGTCTGCTGTGTTAACACATTATCTCAGCCTTGCTGAGCACTAGTTGGGAGGTGGAGTTGCAGTCTGCCGTGACAAATGAACCAAAAAAGGCCTTTCCGACCCGAAGGCGACATGACACGAAATATCATGTGCATGTTCAAACCCCCACCTCACCTCCAATTCTGGATGGCTTCTGTGGGGTTACTCAGGTCTTTTTAAAGACCGAGATTTAAGTAAAGAGAGCCATTATGTGACTTGATCGTGCTGCCTCAAGGCAGCATGAGGGGAGTTAAAGGCAATGCAGCATGAGGGGAGGTGAAGGCAATACAGCATGAGGGGAGGGGAAGGGAAGGTAGCATGATGGGAGGGGAAGGGAAGGCAGCGTGAGGGGAAGGGAAGAGAAGGCAGCATACCGGGGCATTACCGGGGTGAAAGTACTTTCAATCGTCGATTGCAAAGCGAACTTGTTGCTGTTGCAGACTTTGGTTTCTTTGAATCCACATTCACAACTGTCACGAATAGGTACTCTCTCTGGTGTTTGGTTTTCAAATGTTTTGGTGTATTGGACATATTACAGAGATGACAATTGAACAAAGTGAGCATGCAACTTTCGGACTGTCTCTTTCAACCTTCCCAAAATAGTTCCAAACTGCACTCCTGAAGCTTTTGAATGACATGCTGTCAAAACTTTGAGTCGACACATTGCCTGCCTTTCCATCAGCAAAGCAATCTGCACGCTTTAACGGCCAACTCTAAATTCCTTGCCATTCATTTAAAAGGAACATGCCTTTGGGGTTTAGTTTGCAAGTGACTTGCTTTTGCTGCTATATTGGTAATGTGATGCCCCAGGGGTGAGTTCCTCTTCAATTAACACATTACCAGGCCACGTATAACCAGAACATGGCCAACAGGGACGAAAAAATATTTCCTCGAAAAAAACCGCTCTTTTTATGAAGTGGGAATTACACGGAATCGACGTCGATTCAAGTTCCCTCATCGATTCCTTTCAAGTCCATGGTTTTAATCGAGTACAGTACTTTGGAATAAACTCTGCCCACCATTATTAAGCACTCAAGCAAGCACTCCAACAAAATGGTCGATAAGGAATGGCAGGCTGAATCATGCGAACACCGTCCAAGAGACGTCCGGTGATGACTGGAGACGTCTGGCACATCAATAATGTTAGAATTGGACAAATGAACATTTAAGAAATGTCAGAACTGCTGCCAAGGTCAATTCCGCAGTTTAGATGGTCAAATTTGGCTCAGGTGAAGATATGAGAGAGCTTATCACATGTAAGGAAATGAAATAAAGTCAGGAACACTGGCATCTCGGGCATTTACCAGCATTGCGATGTATCCAGCGATTCGTAGGTATGTGTGTCAGGTCAGGTCAGATTAGATCTGTGGCGTGCTACAGGTAACATGAACTGTATTACCTGTTTCATGGTCGGTGTTGTCGGAGACTAAACCATCTCCTCCATCAAGTTTTTGGTGAGGAAGAGTGTATGTATGGACACCCAGCAGGATTAAAAACAAAATCTGTCAAAGGGCAGAGGAGCTCTTGATGAGCCAACGGCCTCCATACCAAGTGCAAAACTGTGTGCGGACGTCCTCCTGCAGTTGGGTTACTATTTATTCGGAGGTTGGTGCAGAATTTGCACTCCGGCCACCGTAAAACCTTTATTCCACAAAAATCCGAAAAGCACAAAACCCACTCCATGGGAGTACATCTGTGCAGCTCCTTTTACAGGGAAGCTCACCGGATGACGGGAATGTGCCAAAGCCTTTGGGACCCAATCTTTGATGATAGGAGGGAAACCACGGGGTAACCTTCCCGGGTCAGATTGCGATAGTGTGTATCGGGGTGGTGCTGAGGTGTCGTCCACCAGAGGTGGTCTCCTTGGGTAAACCTGAAGCGGTCCCTTCGGGTGGGTGTCTGGAATGTCCTATCAAGAAGAGAGGATGATCACCTGTCTCTGTTATCATTTGAGCTCAAGCGTTTGGACATAGGTATTGCAGCACTCTCTGAGGTTCATAGACTGAATTGGCGCGAGATCATGGTGGTGGTTACACCTATTATTTGGTCTGTCGCTCTGGTGGTTACCATGAGTTGCTGTAGCTGTGTCCAAACACCTATTATTGGTCTGGTCGCTCTGGTGGTTACCATGAATTGCTGTGTGTGTCCAATAAGCTGATTCCAATGATAATTGAGGTAGCACCGGTCAACGAGCGTATTATGAGATGAAGGATTCGTCACTCCTTGGGTGTCATTTCCCTGGTCTCTGTATATGCTCCGACTGAGGCGAGTGATCTCTCCATGAGGGACGCATTCTATGCCATGCTCGAGTCTGTGGTTGATCAGTGCCCCAGGTGAGATACTCTTCCAGTCTTGGGGGATTTCAATGCATCAACTGGAACTTATAGGGATGGTTAGGAGACATGTGTTGGTCCCACGGTACTGGAACTGTGAACAAAATAGCAGGAAGTTCCTTGATTTGCAAGAAGTCATGGACTTAGGGTGGCTAGTTCATGGTTTCAGCGCCCACAGGCTATCACTGGACTTCGTATCCAACGATGGTGACGTCGCAAAGGAGAATGACCATGTGCTCGACGATGGTCACTGGAGGATGATACAGAACCGCAGGGTTGACCAGAGTGCTCAGTTCCTCAATACTGACCACAGGCATGTTGTAGCAACTCTGAAGTGTACTGCAGTTAGAGCAGAGGGTGTTGGGCGCTTGACAGAGGAATGCGAAATGAAGGCCCGCTGGGCCGGTTACTTTGAGCGGTTGTACCAGGCTGATCCACCAGCTGTCGAGTTGGATGTCAGTGGTGTTGCAATCCCTTTTGCTGACCCTCAAATCAACTGTGGTCCACCTTTGTTAGTGGAAACACAGGCTGGCAGTGAACAGTTTGAAATAGGGTAAAGCTACTGGGAACTGAGGCATCATGCTGAACTTCTCAAGGCTGGTGTAAATGCTGCACTCGTGTCGTTGCATGCAGTTCTGTGCTCTGCCTGGAACACAGGCATCATCCCAACTGACTGGAAGAGGGGCCTTGTTGTTCCTCTTCTGTAGGGAAGGGTGATCGCCAAGACTGCAACAACTACCAAGGTGATTTGCTCTCAGTGCCGTGCAAGTCTTTGCTCGGATAATTCTTGATAGGGTTTTGCCACCATCTGATTGGGCAAAAGCGTCCAGAGGAGTCAGGCTTTTACACCAATGAGGTCAACGATTGACCTATCCTTGCTCTTCTGGTCCTCACCAAACGCAGGCAAGAGTCTCGGCAGGGGCTGCTTGCAGCCTATGTTGATCTCTGTAAAGCGTTCAATTCAGTGAATCGGGATGCCCTCTGGAGGATTCTTGACCTTCGTGGGGTGCCCAAAAACTGATCGATCTGATGTCTGAACTATACTCTGGTACTGAGAGTGCTGTGAGATGTGGTGATACCATCTCTGGCTTATTTCCAGTTGTTACAGGAGTTCTTCAGGGGTGTGTACTGGCCCCACACTTTTCAGCGCTTTGTAGGGACGGATTCTGGGGGAGATGTCGGAGAGATCAAGCTGTGGTGCATCATTTGGGAATGTCACAATCTCTGACCTTGATTTCGCAGATGATGCAGTCATCTTTGCGGAGACTCAAGATATCCTTTTGTGGGCCCTCGAGGTGCTGAATGAGAAGTCGGAGCCACTGGATTGGGGTTTCCTGGGTCTAAAACTAAGATCCAGGCTTTCAATGACATCTTGTATGCTGCTATCCTGTCTGTGCTGTTTGTGGTGAGGATGTTGAGGTTACAGAGAGAATCACTTACCTTGGCAGTGATATTCATGTCTCTGCCAGCTGTGAACCAGAGATCAAGAGATGTCTGGGTCGGGCCTGGGGAGTCATGGATTCACTGGATCATGAGGTGTGTCACTGCCGGTACCTGTGCAGGAGGACGAAAGTCCGATCTTCAGGTCTTTGGTGCTTCCAGTCTTGCTCTGTGGATGTGAGACATGGACTCTATGAGGGATCTCAGATGGATACTTATTTCTTTGTGCCAGGGTCTCTTCAGAAAAATCCTTGGTTATCACTGTTTGGACTTTGTTGCAACGAGCGGTTGCTGAGAGAGACTCAATTGAGATTTGTTATCTGCATACTCCATGAGTACCAGCTGCGGCTGTACGAACATGTGTCTCGTATTCCTGACACTGATCCTTCTCACCTGATTCTCTCAGCGAGAGAGCCTCATGAGTGGAGAGGTCAATGGGCCACCCCCTGCCTCGTGGTTGCAGCAGGTTGATCAGAATCTCAAGGAGATGGGATGGGCCAGGCATCTGCCTGGGGGATGACCAGACGAGGCCCTGGAGTAGCGGCGGAAAGTGGACACAGCAACGCGCTGCTCCGGTGCATGCTCCCATACCTGACCTGACCTGACCTGGTATGAAGTCGAGGCATTTGTTGATAAGAGCGAGGAAAGGGGAATTATTTTTTTCGGTGTAAACACAATCACGGGTTTGGTATTAACTGTTTCGCCATTTACCTCACGGGGCTGGTTCGGTCATCTCAAAACAATTGTGATTTTGAGTTTCCACCCAAACAAAGTGTTAGTGTTATTATCCACCCTTGCTTGTCAGCAGATTCATCTGCATTGGTTATCATTATCACGAAAGAATGGCATTTATATTCGTTTACCTCCAGAGTGTTGTAACATTGTATTTTGTTGTATTAATGGTATATTACTTATTTGTGATTGGAATGTTGCTGTTTGGAATGAAAATAGAGAGAGATAGAGTTTAAACGTCGAATGAGGAAATAATGTAAGGGTTTCTACCAGTCATGACAAATTTTTCGTTCTCATTCACCGATTCGGGATTTGCTGTTTCACTGTTGACGACGTACAGAAACATCATCCATACACCCACCTTCTGGTGGGTTCAGTTGCAGTAAGTTTTTCGCCCAATTCCTCACGAACCAGCTGTCCAGCCTGATATTCAGGCACGTAATTTTCTACATATATTTATTATGTTGTTCAATCCTGTTCATAGCAGACATTGAATTGTCCCCCACGTGGGGAAGATCCTTTTGTGAACACACCCTCCTGCTCCTATGGTTGGCAGGAGTGCCCAGGAAGCAGTGGGGGAAAGAGGTGGCATTTCTATGTTGTTGTTGTTCGTCTTTCGGCTGCTCCCTTTAGGGGTCACCACAGCGGATCATCCGTTATGATCCGCATACTGATTTGGCACAGGTTTTATGCCGGATGCCCTTCCTGACGCAACCCTGGTCGCCTCTTACGACACAGGGATAAGATTGGGTTTCGCCATGATTCCGGGCTGCTCTACACCCTCTCATAGTGCGGCCCAGTGCAGAGCTCCCGTCCTCAAGCGATCCTCCAACCAAGCCTCCGAGTAGCCGGATTACAGCCGCACGCCACTACGCCCGGTAGAGAGTGGCATTTCTATATGTGGGGAATTGCATTGTTCAGTTGTGGTTACCCAGATAGCTCAGATGGTAGAGCACTGGTACAGTTTGCCAGCAGACCTGGGTCTGATTCCTGGTCTGGGCCTGTTATATTTCCTCATCTATTATAATGTTTGTTAAATCCTGTTCATTTGTAATTGAATTCAGTGACCTGAAATATAAATCCTTTTCAAATTTCATGTCAATTGGATGAAAGTTGAGGATTTTAGAAATCTCACCTAAGTTGTTGACCTTTGGCATATGTTGACCTTTTGGTCTATGTTGACTGCAAAAATAATTGGTTGTTGAATTCAGTGATTTGAAATATATATCTTCTTCAAATTTAAAGTCAACTGATGAAAATTGACAATTTTGGAAAGTCGGCCTATGTTGACGTTTTGGCCTTTGTTGACCTCAAAAATAATTGGTGGTTGAATTCAGTGACCTGATATGGAATCCTGTTTACATTTCTCATCAATCGGATGAAAATTTAGGATTTTAGATATCTGACAAACTGGTTGACCCTTGGCCTATGTTGACCTTTTGACCTCAAAAACAATAGGCTTCTTGCTTATGACAAAATTCTTCCATGTGGGTGAATTTCGTGAAGGTGAGGTATGGGAGCATGCACCGGAGCAGCGCGTCACTGCATCCAACATGAAGATCGGTTTAAAATTGTGACCTTTAAGCGATTGACATACAAACAGACAGACAGATAACGAACAAGACTAATCAATATACTTGAAAAATCTTCGATTTTACAAGTAAAAAATCCTCATTACCATTTCATGAATGCAGAATAACTGAAGGTGTCTGTTATGTGGATCGGCCCCCTTTTTGTGTCTTGGACGATAAGCCTCGAGGATAAAGAGGCAGAGCACCCAAGGAGATCCGGCAGTGTACTCTCTCTTTGGTGTGAAAAGCAATCTTTGGTGTGATGTCATCACCATGAGGCAGTCCACAGTGATCATTCTGCTGTGCTGTGAAGTGAAAATACCTTACGTATTGAACCAAACCTCAAAACAATTTTGATTATCCTCAAAGTCATTCAGTCTAAAAATTGCTTAATGTAATCTAAAATCGCACACCAGTACACTCTCGAGCACAAAAACTTTCAAAAAGACACCTTGCACCACAAGCCCTGTACTTTACGATCACTTTTACACACCATATGCAAGGCCCGTAGGTGGTGTTGTGGCTACTTCACAGTGCACTGTTCACGCCGCCATATGACTCAAATGGGAATATTTATTTTCACAACAACTGCCGTACACAATACTACTGTCCTTCTACTATATATACAATCATACAATAGCAGAAGAACAGCACAGAACTTCCTCCCTTTGTTCAATCAGATCAACCCCCTACCTGTCCCATGTGCTTGATGTAAACGTGATCACTGTCTAGTGAGTGATGCGGTGCAGCTTTTGGGCCATCAAGGAAAGCGAGGAGAAGGGAGCTGAGAAATAATCTCAAGTATTCCCTGGTTTGAATGTGATGGTCAAACACGTCGGCCTCTTGTGACAACGGATAGATGATGAGGCACACTGATCGAGGTTATGAAAAAATTGTGTGAGTGGGGAGTAGGCTCGGAGAGTATATATATAATATATATATATATATATATATATATATCTCAAACCGGGCGTAGTGGCGTGCGCCTGTAATCCGGCTACTCGGAGGCTTGGGTTGGCGGATCGCTTGAGGATGGGAGCTCTGAGCTGGGCCACGCTATGAGAGGGTGTAGGGCAGCCGGAATTCATGGCGAAACCCATATCCTTAATCCGTGTCGTAAGAGGCGACCAGGGTTGTGTCAGGAAGGGCATCCGGCGTAAAAACCTGTGCCAAATCAGTATGCGGATCATAACGGATGATCCGCTGTGGCGAACCCTAACGGGAGCAGCCGAAAGACGAAACAACATATATATATATATATATATATATATAATATATATATATATATATATATATATATATTATATATATATGTGGTGTGGGGGAAGTGGAGGGATATATTCCAACACTCAAGCACTAATTCCCAGAAAATGTCACCAAATCCCATACATTTATCGTAAAGAATGAAAAAACGCATTTGTTACTGATGACCCACGAACCCTACGTAGAACCATTATGGTGTGATAAGGAAGACAAGCTTAACAATTACAGTTGAATGTTTATTTGGGAAACCTATTAGTAGACGAAGTGAACTGAGAAAAATACGGTCACAAAATTTGTGAGAAGAATAATAAAGTGCTGCAATCACATCCTTGACAGAAAGGCAATACAGCGAGGTGCAATGTGGTTTTATAACAAGTGGTGTTCTGCGTTTGCACAAAAAAAGAGAGAACAAAAAAAGAGAGAACAAAAAAAGAGAGAAACAAAAAACTTTTTTTTTTCTGTCTGACTGTGCCACAGTCACTGCGAGAATGAAGATTCACAAATTACAGAAAAGAAGTTCCGGCATCTTTAACTGGATTTTCAACACAAAGTAAGATTGGAAAAGAAAGACTGGAAGGTGGCAATTGTTCATTTATTTATCGGGACCTTACTGTGCTGGCTACGCTTTTATGTTTTTGTTTTTTTCTTTACAGAGTTGAAGCTCATGGAGGAGGTAGAACAGAACGGACAAGGAGGTAAGAGAATGAAAACAACAGTAGAAAGAGAGGGGGAAGGAGCCACAACAACAGCAGGGTTGAGGGACAAAATAAGGGAGATTTGGAGAAAGAATGGATGTGGGGAAAATGAGGGTGAACACAGGGAACACAGGGTGAGCAAATTGAGAACACAGGGTGAACAAGATGAATACAGCTGCAAACACTCAATCACAAAAATGGAAGGAAAAACTAGAAACCGGAAAGATGGGGCTACTGGAGGGTTAATGGGGGTGGAAGAGATCATGGTTGTCGATGGAGGATGACTTGAGATGATGGTGAACAGCTGTATTGAAGCCCTGGAGGGGGGAAGAATGGATATAGAAACTGAATAAGTTGGTTCCAGATTGGGGGAAAAGAACAACGAATGAGTGGAGGTGAGCATGGAGTCTGAATTTTGGATTTAATTAGAAGACCGTTAGTTGGAGGCATGGGGGTGGGGGGGGGTGGGAGGTGGTCACAAACAACAGTAATGGCAGATATTGCAACACCAGAAATAAGGCAGTAGATGTCAGAGAGACCACTGACCTATCTGCTATATGAAATGATAGGAACCAGAGATTAAAAAAACAAATAAAATCATCATTGCGGAAGATTCCAAAAATCTTGAAGGCTAATTCTTTCCAAACCAGCCATTCTGAATCCACCATTTTGCAAGCCGCTCAACTAGCCACCTTCAGGAGAGGTACTTCGGTTTGTCAGTAAAAAAATTCCGCCATAGTCGGTATCAAAACGATACACAACCAGTGATGTGTTCAGAAGCATACCTGTTATGTCTACTCATAATATTATTGAACATGCATTTTATCATTTTATTATTTCTAATTTTCATCCTAACCCTTCAAGATTTCCAACCATGCAAAAACCTTCCCACAATGTACAGCGGTAGGTGCTCCTCCCTCTAATTCCCATTTATTATCTTCCTTTCCTTCTTCCTCATACTCTGTAGCCGCTGCTAACATAATAAATTTTTTGAGGAAGTTGTCATAAGAGGATCGAGTGAAACTGAAAATGGCAGCCTGGACAGCATTTGTTCGAGTGCCACAATGGCATTGTTTACATGGAGACCGCCATGTTTGTTTCATGGTGCCAAGCACTCTGTTCCGTTGGAGTGCTTGCTTGAGCACTTTGAATCAGGCAAGCCGCTTGGCAAACGATAGCAAGCTGCTTGGTAACAGAACACACTTAAGATGTTGGTACACTCAATTAAAACAACATTAGTAAACAATGGACAAATCAACACAATATAAAGAGAGTCCAAAAGATGATATTACTAAACATGCCAATGATTTTACCAAATCCCAGGATGAAATCCTTTATACTGTGTTGATGAAACAGCTTTGAGGTGGATGAGGCCGAGTCCTCCCACCGAGCTCTCTTCTCTCTCACCATTGGCTAAACTACCACCCTGATGCTGCTGATTACTGTACCACTGACATTACAATGCATGAAGCAGAACTGACAATAGATGAATAGAAGGTTGTGGCAGATATCAGTGTCTCTGCCCTTGGCAATATGGCGGATGGCAAGTTTGAATCGCTTGAGCTTACTGTTGGCAGTGTACAGATAGAGATCAGTGGACATAAACTATAGTGAAGGTGTTAAACTCAAAAACTCCATGAAAATTATGAGAAATCATTAAAGATCCAACCTTCTGGCATTAAATGACAAATCCATTAAAATGGCATTTGACTGGATGCACATACTAAAGCTGACATATGTTGTCGTGGCCCAAAATATTGTCACCCTTGCACTTTTACGAATAATGTACCCATATCTTCCAAAAATTGTTGAAAAAAAATTATTTTGGTATCCACATATTATGTATTTCTTTGGTTTGCAGTGGAACAAAACAAAAAGCTGAAAAAGTTATTACATCTTAGCTTATTCCCCAAAGAAATCCTAAAATGTCCCAGACAATGTATTATGGCAACTTTTAGAAGTTGTTCTAAATAATTTCATTTCAAGTGGTGATTCTCTTTACTTGGAATTGAACTCACCTGTGGTGAGTTGCAGGTGCTGCAATATAAAAATCACTCATTCAACCAGTTTGAATGGAGAAAAGGAGTCATTCTGCTGTTTTGTGTCACTGTGTGTACTCCAACGAGCATGGAGAAAATAAATAAAAACAGAGAATTGTCTGAGGAGGTCAGACACAAGATTGTAGCCAAGCATGGACAATCTCAAGGCTACAAGTCCATCTCTAGAGATCTTGCTGTTCCTGTGTCCACTGTGCGCAATGTTATCAGGAAGTGTAAGGCCCAAGGCACTGTTGCAAGCCTCCCTGGACGTGGCCGCAAGAGAAAACTTGATCGAAGATTGTAGAGAAGGATTGTTCGAATGGTGAAGAAAGCACCTGAAAGAAAAAAATCACCAAACTGACCTTCAGACACAAGGTATGACAGTTCCAACTCGCACCATCCGTGGCCAACTCAATGAAGGGGGTTCTATGGTAGGAGACCCAGGAGGACCCCACTGCTGAGAGAGAGACATAAGAAAGCTGGAGTTTGACAAAACACCATGAACAAGCCAAAATCCTTCTGGGAGAATGTCCTGTGGACAGGTTAGGTCAGGTCAGGTCAGGACAGATGAGACCAAATTAGAGCTTTTTGGTAAAGCATATCATATTATGTTTACAGAAAAACAAAATGAAGCCTTCAAAGAATAGAAACACCTTCCCTAGAGAGAGACAGAGATAAACACACAGAGTTATTTTGGTTGATAATGACATTTGTATTACGACCAACCTTTGGAATGAGGAAATTAACGCAAAAAATGAATGGCAGACTGGACATATTTTTTTCATCCACAAAACTGCACTTGTCGCTTTTTTGTGTCGTTTGTTTTCATTCACCATCATCAATCATCACCGTATGGTGCTTAAGCTCAATAGACCGATGCAGCCATGACATTGGGCATCTATTATAATCAGCACCACAGTCATGTATTGAATCACAATAAAAATTCTGACTGAAGTTTTCATTTGTCGCTGGTGTGGGGTTAGAAAAACTATCCGCGTGACGCATATGGCCATGAGGTATTATCGATGTTCCCATAAACAACGATGTAATCTTACATGGAAAGTGAAGTCATTCTCGCGAAGACATCGCAAAATTACACCAATTGAAGGGAACGGTATTATTCTGCACCAAAATAGGATGATAGGTTGCCAATTTTTGATACAATGTTGTGAATCAGTGCCTGTGTGTGTTTTTGTGTGTGTGTGTTTTGTGTGTTGTGTGTGTGTGTGTGTGGTGTGTGTGTGTTTGTGAAAAAAAAAATATACACATATACATATATAAATACACACATAATATATATATATATTATATAATATATATATATATATAACAATTTATACATACAACATATATATATATACATGAATATATATATATATATACATATATATGAATATATATATATATACTATATATGAATATATTATATATACATATATATTACATATATACATATATGTATATATATATAATATATATATATATACATATATAAACATATATATATATTATGAATATAAATATACATATAGAAACATATATATATATAAACATATATATATATATATTAGTGTATATATATATTATACATATATAAACATATATATACATATATATATGTATACATACCTATGTATACATTTTAATAAAGAATAATTAAAATAGAAATATCAAAAAATATAAAAAATTAATAATAAAATATAATAATTAAAATTTAAATAATTTAAATATATATAATAAATTAAAAGAAATAAAAATAAAAATTTAATAAAATATTTATTATCTAAATAATACATATAACTGAACATTATATATATATTATATATATTATTTAATATATATATATATATATATTATATAAATAAGAAAAACAAATGCCAAATTCCTACTACCCAGTAATGCATGATAAATGAATTAAATGTCATGTGTGCATGCACACTGCTTCTGCTCTGGCCCTGACTGCTTCAGCAGAGCATATTTGAGTCTGTTTTAAAGACAGAGGTTTTAAAGGTCACAATAAAGGACAGTGGAACTGCCGACCATGGTTTCGCCCTTGTTATGGGCTCGTCAGGACGACATACGACACAATCATACTTGTGACCATGCAAACCGAGTCCGTTTTGTATTATATGAAACCTACTAGCATGACGGAGCAGGGAGGCACAGATCACATCCCATAACAGCCGAAGCTGTATGATCTGTGATGACAATTTCCGTCTGCCGCATGAGCACATTCCCTCTGCCTCACTGCCCACAAACCATGAGATAGGATTGCAGTCGGGCATAAATAATAATAACAACAATAATAATAATAACAACAATAATCCAAAACAAAGCCCTGATGACCCGATAAATGCAACACGACATTAAACACCGTGTGCGCATGCGAACAGACAGCTTCGCCTCCGGTCTGGATGGCTTCAGCAGGTCATACTCAGGTCTTTTCACAAAATGAGGATATATATTTAATTAAACCCCCCAACTTGGTGAATCAGTAAGGCATAGATCGGTTATTGCCATACGATCTGTTGGCAAGAAGTGACGTCTGCTGTGTTAACACATTATCTCAGCCTTGCTGAGCACTAGTTGGGAGGTGGAGTTGCAGTCTGCCGTGACAAATGAACCAAAAAAGGCCTTTCCGACCCGAAAGCGACATGACACGAAATATCATGTGCATGTTCAAACCCCCACCTCACCTCCAATTCTGGATGGCTTCTGTGGGGTTACTCAGGTCTTTTTAAAGACCGAGATTTTAAGTAAAGAGAGCCATTATGTGACTTGATCTGTGCTGCCTCAAGGCAGCATGAGGGGAGTTAAAGGCAATGCAGCATGAGGGGAGGTGAAGGCAATACAGCATGAGGGGAGGGGAAGGGAAGGTAGCATGATGGGAGGGGAAGGGAAGGCAGCGTGAGGGGAAGGGAAGAGAAGGCAGCATACCGGGGCATTACCGGGGTGAAAGTACTTTCAATCGTCGATTGCAAAGCGAACTTGTTGCTGTTGCAGACTTTGGTTTCTTTGAATCCACATTCACAACTGTCACGAATAGGTACTCTCTCTGGTGTTTGGTTTTCAAATGTTTTGGTGTATTGGACATATTACAGAGATGAACAATTGAACAAAGTGAGCATGCGACTTTCGGACTGTCTTCTTCAACCTTCCCAAAATAGTTCCAAACTGCACTCCTGAAGCTTTTGAATGACATGCTGTCAAAACTTTGAGTCGACACATTGCCTGCCTTTCCATCAGCAAAGCAATCTGCACGCTTTAACGGCCAACTCTAAATTCCTTGCCATTCATTTAAAAGGAACATGCCTTTGGGGCGTTTAGTTTGCAAGTGACTTGCTTTTGCTGCTATATTGGTAATGTGATGCCCCAGGGGTGAGTTCCTCTTCAATTAACACATTACCAGGCCACGTATAACCAGAACATGGCCAACAGGGACGAAAAAAATTTCCTCGAAAAAAACCGCTTCTTTTTATGAAGTGGGAATTACACGGAATCGACGTCGATTCAAGTTCCCTCATCGATTCCTTTCAAGTCCATGGTTTTAATCGAGTACAGTACTTTGGAATAAACTCTGCCCACCATTATTAAGCACTCAAGCAAGCACTCCAACAAAATGGTCGATAAGGAATGGCAGGCTGAATCATGCGAAACACCGTCCAAGAGACGTCCGGTGATGACTGGAGACGTCTGGCACATCAAATAATGTTAGAATTGGACAAATGAACATTTCAGAAATGTCAGAACTGCTGCCAAGGTCAATTCCGCAGTTTAGATTGTCAAATTTGGCTCAGGTGAAGATATGAGAGAGCTTATCACATGTAAGGAAATGAAATAAAGTCAGGAACACTGGCATCTGCGGGCATTTACCAGCATTGCGATGTATCCAGCGATTCGTAGGTATGTGTGTCAGGTCAGGTCAGATTAGATCTGTGGCGTGCTACAGGTAACATGAAAACCTGTATTAACCTGTTTCATGGTCGGGTTGTCGGAGACTGAACCATCTCCTCCATCAAGTTTGTTGGTGAGGAGAGTGTATGATATGGACACCCAGCAGGATTAAAAACAAAATCTGTCAAAGGGCAGAGGAGCTCTTGATGAGCCAACGGCCGTCCATACCAAGTGCAAAACTGTGTGTGCGGACGTCCTCCTGCAGTTGGGTTACTATTTATTCGGAGGTTGGTGGCAGAATTTGCACTCCGGCCACCGTAAAACCCTTTATTCCACAAAAAATCCGAAAAGCACAAAACCCACTCCATGGGAGTACATCCTGTGCAGCTGCCTTTTACAGAGAAGCTCACCGGATGACGGGAATGTGCCAAAGCCTTTGGGACCCCCAATCTTTGATGATAGGAGGGAAACCACGGGGTAACCTTCCCGGGTCAGATTGCGATAGTGTGTATCGGGGTGGTGCTGAGGTGTCGTCCACCAGATGGTGGTCTCCTTGGGTAAACCTGAAGCGGTCCCTTCGGGTGGGTGTCTGGAATGTCCTATCAAGAAGAGAGGATGATCACCTGTCTCTGTTATCATTTGAGCTCAAGCGTTTGGACATAGGTATTGCAGCACTCTCTGAGGTTCATAGACTGAATTGCGGCGAGATCATGGTGGTGGTTACACCTATTATTGGTCTGGTCGCTCTGGTGGTTACCATGAGTTGCTGTAGCTGTGTCCAAACACCTATTATTGGTCTGGTCGCTCTGGTGGTTACCATGAATTGCTGTAGCTGTGTCCAATAAGCTGATTCCAATGATAATTGAGGTAGCACCGGTCAACGAGCGTATTATGAGATGAAGGATTCGTCACTCCTTGGGTGTCATTTCCCTGGTCTCTGTATATGCTCCGACTGAGGCGAGTGATCTCTCCATGAGGGACGCATTCTATGCCATGCTCGAGTCTGTGGTTGATCAGTGCCCCAGGTGAGATACTCTTCCAGTCTTGGGGGATTTCAATGCATCAACTGGAACTATAGGGATGTTTAGGAGACATGTGTTGGTCCCACGGTACTGGAACTGTGAACAAAATAGCACGAAGTTCCTTGACTTTGCAAGAAGTCATGGACTTAGGGTGGCTAGTTATGGTTTCAGCGCCCACAGGCTTATCACTGGACTTCGTATTCCAACGATGGTGACGTCGCAAAGGAGAATGACCATGTGCTCGACGATGGTCACTGGAGGATGATACAGAACCGCAGGGTTGACCAGAGTGCTCAGTTCCTCAATACTGACCACAGGCATGTTGTAGCAACTCTGAAGTTGTACTGCAGTTAGAGCAGAGGGTGTTGGGCGCTTGACAGAGGAATGCGAAATGAAGTGGGCCGGTTACTTTGAGCGGTTGTACCAGGCTGATCCACCAGCTGTCGAGTTGGATGTCAGTGGTGTTGCAATCCCTTTTGCTGACCCTCAAATCAACTGTGGTCCACCTTTGTTAGTGGAAACACAGGCTGCAGTGAACAGTTTGAAATAGGGTAAAGCTACTGGGAACTGAGGCATCCATGCTGAACTTCTCAAGGCTGGTGTAAATGCTGCACTCGTGTCGTTGCATCAGGGTTCTGTGCTCTGCCTGGAACACAGGCATCATCCCAACTGACTGGAAGAGGGCCTTGTTTGTCCTTCTGCGTAGGGAAGGGTGATCGCCAAGACTGCAACAACTACCAAGGTGATGTTGCTCTCAGTGCCGTGCAAGGTCTTTGCTCGGATAATTCTTGATAGGGTTTGCCACCATCTGATTGGGCAAAAGCGTCCAGAGGAGTCAGCTTTACACCAATGAGGTTCAACGATTGACGTATCCTTGCTCTTCTGGTCCTCACCAAACGCAGGCAAGAGTCTCGGCAGGGGCTGCTTGCAGCCTATGTTGATCTCTGTAAAGCGTTCAATTCAGTGAATCGGGATGCCCTCTGGAGGATTCTTGACCTTCGTGGGGTGCCACCAAAACTGATCGATCTGATGTCTGAACTATACTCTGGTACTGAGAGTGCTGTGAGATGTGGTGATACCATCTTGGCTTATTTCCAGTTTTACAGGAGTTCTTCAGGGGTGTGTACTGGCCCCCACACTTTTCAGCGCTTGTAGGGACAGATTCTGGGGAGGATGTCGGAGAGATCAAGCTGTGTGCATCATTTGGGAATGTCACAATCTCTGACCTTGATTTCGCAGATGATGCAGTCATCTTTGCGGAGACTCAAGATATCCTTTTGTGGGCCTCGAGGGTCCTGAATGGAAAGTCGGAGCCACGGATTGGGGTTTCCTGGGTCAAACTAAAGATCCAGGCTTTCAATGACATCTTGTATGCTGCTATCCTGTCTGTGCCTGTTTGTGGTGAGGATGTTGAGGTTACAGAGAGAATCACTTACCTTGGCAGTGATATTCATGTCTCTGCCAGCTGTGAACCAGAGATCAAGAGATGTCTGGGTCGGGCCTGGGGAGTCATGGATTCACTGGATCATGAGGTGTGTCACTGCCGGTACCTGTGCAGGAGGACGAAAGTCCGAGTCTTCAGGTCCTTGGTGCTTCCAGTCTTGCTCTGTGGATGTGAGACATGGACTCTTATGAGGGATCTCAGATGGATACTTATTTCCTTTGGTGCCAGGGTCTCTTCAGAAAATCCTTGGTTATCACTGTTTGGACTTTGTTTGCAACGAGCGGTTGCTGAGAGAGACTCAATTGAGATTTGTTATCTGCATACTCCATGAGTACCAGCTGCGGCTGTACGAACATGTGTCTCGTATTCCTGACACTGATCCTTCTCACCTGATTCTCTCAGCGAGAGAGCCTCATGAGTGGAGGAGGTCAATGGGCCACCCACCTGCCTCGTGGTTGCAGCAGGTTGATCAGAATCTCAAGGAGATGGGGATGGGCCAGGCATCTGCCTGGGGGATGACCAGACGGAGGCCCCTGGAGTAGCGGCGGAAAGTGGACACAGCAACGCGCTGCTCCGGTGCATGCTCCCATACCTGACCTGACCTGACCTGGTATGAAGTCGAGGCATTTGTTGATAAGAGCGAGGAAAGTGGGAATTATTTTTTTCGGTGTAAACACAATCACGGGTTTGGTATTAACTGTTTCGCCATTTACCTCACGGGGCTGGTTCGGTCATACCTCAAAACAATTGTGATTTTGAGTTTCCACCCAAACAAAGTGTTAGTGTTACTTATCCACCCTTGCTTGTCAGCAGATTCATCTGCATTGGTTATCATTATCACGAAAGAATGGCATTTATATTCGTTTACCTCCAGAGTGTTGTAACATTGTATTTTGTTGTATTAATGGTATATTACTTATTTGTGATTGGAATGTTGCTGTTTGGAATGAAAATAGAGAGAGATAGAGTTTAACGTCGAATGAGGAAATAATGTGAGGGTTTCTACCAGTCAGATGCCACAATTTTTCGTTCTCATTCACCGATTCGGGATTTGCTGTTTCACTGTTGACGACGTACAGAAACATCATCCATACACCCACCTTCTGGTGGGTTCAGTTGCAGTAAGTTTTTCGCCCAATTCCTTCACGAACCAGCTGTCCACGCCTGATATTCAGGCACGTAATTTTTCTACATATATTTATTATGTTTGTTCAATCCTGTTCATAGCAGACATTGAATTGTCCCCCCACGTGGGGAAGATCCTTTTGTGAACACACCCTCGCTGCTCCTATGGTTGGCAGCGAGTGCCCAGGAAGCAGTGGGGGGAAGAGAGTGGCATTTCTATGTTGTTGTTGTTCGTCTTTCGGCTGCTCCCGTTAGGGGTCACCACAGCGGATCATCCGTTATGATCCGCATACTGATTTGGCACAGGTTTTATGCCGGATGCCCTTCCTGACGCAACCCTGGTCGCCTCTTACGACACAGGGATAAGGATTGGGTTTCGCCATGATTCCGGGCTGCTCTACACCCTCTCATAGTGCGGCCCAGTGCAGAGCTCCCGTCCTCAAGCGATCCTCCAACCCAAGCCTCCGAGTAGCCGGATTACAGCCGCACGCCACTACGCCCGGTAGAGAGTGGCATTTCTATATGTGGAGGAATTGCATTGTTCAGTTCGTGGGTTACCCAGATAGCTCAGATGGTAGAGCACTGGTACAGTTTGCCAGCAGACCTGGGTCTGATTCCTGGTCTGGGCCTGTTATATTTCCTCATCTATTTATAATGTTTGTTAAATCCTGTTCATTTGTAATTGAATTCAGTGACCTGAAATATAAATCCTTTTCAAATTTCATGTCAATTGGATGAAAGTTGAGGATTTTAGAAATCTCACCTAAGTTGTTGACCTTTGGCATATGTTGACCTTTTGGTCTATGTTGACTGCAAAAATAATTGGTTGTTGAATTCAGTGACTTGAAATATATATCTTCTTCAAATTTAAAGTCAACTGGATGAAAATTGACAATTTTTGGAAAGTCGGCCTATGTTGACGTTTTGGCCTTTGTTGACCTCAAAAATAATTGGTGGTTGAATTCAGTGACCTGATATGGAAATCCTGTTTACATTTCTCATCAATCGGATGAAAATTTAGGATTTTAGATATCTGACAAACTGGTTGACCCTTGGCCTATGTTGACCTTTTGACCTCAAAAACAATAGGCTTCTTGCTTATGACAAATTCTTCCATGTGGTGAAGTTTCGTGAAGGTGAGGTATGGGAGCATGCACCGGAGCAGCGCGTCACTGCATCCAACATGAAGATCGGTTTAAAATTGTGACCTTTAAGCGATTGACATACAAACAGACAGACAGATAACGAACAAGACTAATCAATATACTTGAAAAATCTTCGATTTTTACAAGTAAAAAAATCCTCATTACCATTTCATGAATGGAGAATAACTGAAGGTGTCTGTTATGTGGATCGGCCCCCTTTTTGTGTACTTGGACGATAAGCCTCGAGGATAAAGAGGCAGAGCACCCAAGGAGATCCGGCCAGTTGTACTCTCTCTTTGGTGTGAAAAGCAATCTTTGGTGTGATGTCATCACCATGAGGCAGTGCCACAGTGATCATTCTGCTGTGCTGTGAAGTGAAAATACCTTACGTATTGAACCAAACCTCAAACACAATTTTGATTATCCTCAAAGTCAATTCAGTCTAAAAATTGCTTAATGTAATCTAAAATCGCACACCAGTACACTCTCGAGCACAAAAACTTTCAAAAAGACACCTTGCACCACAAGCCCTGTACTTTACGATCACTTTTTACACCATATGCAAGGCCCGTAGGTGGTGTTGTGGCTTACTTCACAGTGCACTGTTCACGCCCATATGACTCAAATGGGAATATTTATTTTCACAACAACTGCCGTACACAATACTACTGTCCTTCTACTATATATACAATCATACAATAGCAGAAGAACAGCACAGAACTTCCTCCCTTTGTTCAATCAGATCAACCCACCTACCTGTCCCATGTGCTGATGTAAACGTGATCACTGTCTAGTGAGTGATGCGGTGCAGCTTTGGGCCATCAAGGAAAGCGAGGAGAAGGGAGCTGAGAAATAATCTCAAGTATTCCCTGGTTTGAATGTGATGGTCAAACACGTCGGCCTCTTGTGACAACGGATAGATGATGAGGCACACTGATCGAGGTTATGACAAAAATTGTGTGAGTGGGGAGTAGGCCTCGTGAAGAGTATATATATATATATATATATATATATATATATATATATCTCAACCGGGCGTAGTGGCGTGCGCCTGTAATCCGGCTACTCGGAGGCTTGGGTTGGCGGATCGCTTGAGGATGGGAGCTCTGAGCTGGGCCACGCTATGAGAGGGTGTAGGGCAGCCCGGAATCATGGCGAAACCCAATCCTTATCCGTGTCGTAAGAGGCGACCAGGGTTGTGTCAGGAAGGGCATCCGGCTAAAACCTGTGCCAAATCAGTATGCGGATCATAACGGATGATCCGCTGTGGCGAACCCTAACGGGAGCAGCCGAAAGAAACAACAACATAATATATATATATATATATATATATATATATAATTAACAATATATATATATATATATATATATATATATATATATATATATATATATATATATATATGTGGTGTGGGGGAAGTGGAGGGATATATTCCAACACTCAAGCACTAATTCCCAGAAAATGTCACCCAAATCCCATACATTTATCGTAAAGAATGAAAAAACGCATTTGTTACTGATGACCCACGAACCCTACGTAGAACCATTATGGTGTGATAAGGAAGACAAGCTTAACAATTACAGTTGAATGTTTATTTGGGAAACCTATTAGTAGACGAAGTGAACTGAGAAAAATACGGTCACAAAATTTGTGGAAGAATAATAAAGTGCTGCAATCACATCCTTGAACAGAAAGGCAATACAGCGAGGTGCAATGTGGTTTATAACAAGTGGTGTTCTGCGTTTGCACAAAAAAAGAGAGAACAAAAAAAAGAGAGAACAAAAAACTTTT
>CM068967.1:60698645-60712491 GCA_035128595.1 Eptatretus atami
CCCCCCCCTCCGGGTATGAGCCTGGTTCACATATTCAATCCTCTATATTTGTTTGACGATGAGCACAATGTCTCAAAAAGTTATGGACAGATTCAGCCAAAACTTGGTGGACCGGGAGGGATGAATTGATTATATTTTACTGAAGATCTGGATCCGGATATGAGGATTTTTTGAAACTGATTCTTTAACATTGAGGGATGAGGCCAAAAACTATGTATATCTCAAAACGTTGTGGACGGGTTATGACAAAACTCGGTGGATGAGTTGGTTAGATGACAAGAATAAGGCGCTTCAATTTTGGTTAAATTCCAGATTCAGATCCGACCTATCAATGGGATACAAAATGTAAACTGTTCAGCCTAGCGGAGGTATGTGCGCCAGTGAGTGCTGCTCTAGTTCAGAAAGGTTTTACTTTTTAATGGGTGGCAACCAAATTTGAAATGTCAAAAAATCAACAAATACAATCGCACACAAATATACTATCTTTGGTTTAACAAAGGTAATTTAGGCCGTGATAGAAGGACTGGTTTCATGAACAATCTCTCAAGATTACCAAGTTGGTCCCCAGCAGCCAACACTACCATTCCCACTCAGCCATCAACAGGATAAACAGAAAGGCAAATCATCAGCTGTTAGGTACGTTGCTCCATAATAGGGGTAGTTTAATTGACAGTTGAAGTAACTTGAACGAATGTGTCTGTTTAAACACGAATGTGTAAACAACCACTGTAAATTATGAGGTCATAATAATCACGAGTCAAACAACAACAAAACTAATATTCATCCTAATTAATGCAAAGGAACAAAACTTCATCAGAGGAGATAAATTATGATGAATGAAAACAGATTAAGACTATAATGGCCCTCGGGAGAGCACACACTTCCACCAGGCTGGACAAGTTACGTTTTATGTGCCACTGATGGGTCAGATCTGGATCCCGACCTGAACCAAAATCAAATCGGCTTGTTCTTGTCACTGAACAAACTCATCCATCTAGTTTTGTTATAATCTGCACATAACTTTTTGAAATATCATGCTAAATATCGTTTTTGGTCCTGTCGCTCAATGATGACGAAACACTTTAAAAATTCTCAGATCCGAATCCGGATTCGGATCTTCACTAAAATCGAACCAATTCTTCCTTGTCACATACCCAACGTGTTTACCAAGTTTCATCCGAGTAGGTCTATAACTTTTTGAGATATCGTACTACATATCGTTTTTGGTTCCACCTCTCAAGGGTGAAGAATCACTTAAAAATTTTTTTTACAGCAGCCGGATCCAGATCCAGATCTTCACCAAACTCTAATCAGTTCGTCCTTGTCAAACTGCCAACCCGTCCACCAAATTTAGTCCAAATTTACATTCTATAGCTGCTTGCAGAATAAAATCACAATCCACTTCATCAAATATATAAATCTTATATTTATTGTGTTTGTATGTAGGATGCACCCCTGCTTCTGCTTGTAGTCTGCAAGCATGCCTACCCGAGTATATTATATATTACAAAGTATTAGTAGGGTTCCTATAATAGGGTCCTGTGACCGTTCAGTCTGACCTAAGGTATGAAGGTTGATTTTACATCATTTGAGGGTGCTGAATATAATGAGCTGGGGTGAACCTCGCAAAAATGTGGGCTAACTCGGCCGGACATCAACATTGAAGATGGCCGCCACATGACTTCCGGTGAATTAAAAAATGGTTTGTCTTTGCTTCTATATATCAGATTTTCACGACATTTTTTGTCTAAATACATGTTTTTGAGGTCAAGGATTTCATTTAATGACATTGCAAGTCGCGTAATGTATTTGGTTAGTCATAAAATATACAATAACACATTTTTGAGGCAAAATGAAAAATGGCCACCAGGTAACACAGAAAAATCCTAAAATGGCATCTTAACATTTCTCAGTCTCATATATCAGTAAATGCTGAATCTAAATTTATGCTATCTGGTCTACATTGTATTCCATATGTTAAGGTATATGTGATGGTATATGTTTTCATAAACATCAATGTTATAAAGTATATTCCAGGATGACTGCAACCACATAGAGAATGCTAAACATGAAAACTTCGGATATGCAGCAATTTGAAGTCTGTATCCCAGCGGTAGCATGGTCTTGATCGATTTGGATCCAACAAAGCAATGTTGTGTGTGTGCGTGTGTGTGTGTGTGTGTGTGTGTGTGTGTGTGTGTGTGTGTGTGTGTATGTGTGTATGTGTGTAAACCTGAGATGGCTTATTCATAATCTTCTTCAGAGTCACTTGGCTCAGAATCACTGACTTCCTCCGTGTCACTAATCTCTTCATGTTCAATTGACGTCTGCTGATGCTCAACCAAGACATTCAGGCTTCTTGGAAGTGCATCCTGGGTGTACCTCACTTGCACACATCTGCCTTCTCTCAGTGTCCATCCATGGTTTGTGGGTTCAGGTGGGGCATCTGGCTTGTAGTAAATCAGGTGAATGCAAACTTGGTAATTCACTCTTGCCGCATGCAAGTTAAAGGATTCCAGGTCAGGTGGGATATGTGAGGTGGACTTCCTTTTCATCTGGCCCCATTTCATTGCTCTGGCTTCACCCAGTGCCTGGCTGACCTTGCCACTGTAGAAAGAGCGTTTGGTGAAAAGGGTCATCGTTAAGCACCTCCTGTGTCACAGGAAGTGCTTTCCCAACTCCACTCAACCGACTGCCTGCCTCCTGCGTTTTAGTGCCTGTTTCATACACAGTCTTCTTCCCATGTCTGAAAATACAGATGTTGTGTCAGATCTGGTGTGAATATGCAGTGGAATCAAAATGTCAGCTATGTCCAATGAACATAGTTCTCTGCAGTTAATAATTTTGTTTTTGTATACATTGTCGTGGCTCATATGAGAGCTAACACATAACATATAGCAAGGGGGGGTGGCAATAGAGACAAGAGGGGGGAAGTGGGAAGGACAAAACAGTGGGGAACAGAGACATTAGAAGATCTGTGGAAGGAGAGGGATGGGGTGGGGAACATGGGGTATGCAAGATGGACATTACAGGGACTTTCAGGAAGGAAAGCAGGGAATTTGAAGGGGTGGTTTGGGGTGGATTAACGGGGGTAGAAAAGATCGAGGATTTGGATGGGGACGATAAGAGGTGTGGTCAACAGCTGTTTTGAAGCCTGAGGGAAGAATGGGATGGAACAGAGTGAGGGAGTTATTCAAAGGCAGGAAAAAACAGAGAATGAAAGAGTGAAGGTGAGCAGTGATTCGTGATTTTGGTAGTTTTACTGGAAGGGGTTGTTGGCGGACCTTGAGCACCCTGCGGAAATGTGGTGGGGACAAATCACAGACACAGCAGGTGGGGGGGGGGGGATGGGCGAGACCGGAGAGGAGACGGAAGAAGACAGAAAGACCACCGACCTGCCTGCAGTGAGAGAGAGTGAGAGGCCCAAAGACTGAGCCTCATCACGGGAGATGCCAATGATCCGAAATGCCTTGGTTTCCACAACATGAAGCCGAGAAAGGTGGGAGGCAGGAGCACAGCCCAGATGGGAGAGCAGTACTCCATCAGGCTGCGAACAAAAGCTTTGTATGTGGTCAGGAGCTCAGGTGGGCCGAGGAGGGACTTTGCACGATGGAGGATTCCCAGTCGCAACTGGCTTTGTAGGCGCGGTTGGAAATCTGGCCTTCCCAGGAAAGATCATGGCAGATAGTGAGACCCAGAAGCTTTCAAGAAAGGACTTCTTCCAGAGGAATGCTGAGAAAGTGGATTGGGGGGGGGGGGGGTTGCCAAACGGTCCTTTCGGAGAGACAGAGTGAGAGTGTGAGTTTTGTCCGGATTGAAGACATGTTCCATGTGTTGGACCAGTTTGTGATTTTATCTAGATCTGCAGTGAGCGAAGAAGCTGCTGCTTGCCATTCTGAGGGATGACAGATGGAACGGCAGAGGGTGGAGTCATCAGCAAAGAGATAAAGAGGATTTTCCAGAGTCGAAGAGATCATTGATGAAAACTAGAAAAAGAACAGGACCCAGAATGCTGCCTTGAGGAACTCCAGTCTGGACAAGAACAGGGGATGAAAGAACTCCATTTAGGGCCACACATTGACTGTGACAGGAGAGGAAGTTTTTCGAGCCACGAGTGGAGATGGCCTTGGATACCATAGGAAGAGAGTTTGGTGAGCAGGGCAGAGTGCCAGACCATGTCAAAAGCACGCAACATGTCTCGGGATATGGCTCTGATTTCATGTCCGGCATTGAGGATTTCATGTCAGGCATCCATTGTTGAGAGAGCAGAAGCAGAGATGTCTTTCTACCGCTTGTTTCGCAAGGATGCCCTCTGTTTTGTGTGCAACATGAAAAGAAAGTACAACTACATCAGTGTCCTCATCATCAATCACAACTGCCTCCATGATTCATGCTTTCTGTATCTGCGAATAGACGAAGATGATTGTGTCTGCTTTAATGTGCTTGCATTCAAAATCTTCAATCCTTTCTCGCGTGGAAAGGTTCCAACAATTTCATCTGATTAAATAAACAAAGCCAATACCTGGATGTTTCTTTGCAAGCTTGTTGAATTAATCTTTGAGATATTTGTGCAGTCTGTTTGTTTCCTTTATTGCAGAACAGGTTGTCAAAATACTTGGAGGCCGCAAGCTAATCCTTTGTCTTCAGATACCAATGTCTGGACCCATCCCTATATGATGGGATTTTTATACATCGCTCATGCTCACTAGTTTTGATTGTGATTTTTACATCAAAGGGGGTCATTCACGAACACAATTTGACTTGTGTGTGGATGCCTCACAAGAATAATAGAGAACAATTACTTTGCATAATCGCCCCATGTTAAGGTTTTGCCGTCTGGTTTCTCACAATCTTCTGCAGATGGAGAAGCTAGTTGCCACAGGAAACCCATATATCGACTAGTGCAATGTACCTATCAGGAACTGCATTGATGAGCTGTACGTGTAGTTTCTCGACTACTTTTGATTTCTGGACTTTCTTCATGTTGCCATTAATGTTGAATATTGGCAATCACTCGTCTATCACACGGTATTGCATCACCCGTGCAAGAGTAACTTTCCCTTCAGTTGTCTGTGCCAGCCAAATTACTGATGCCATCACTTGGTTTTCCATGGCATTTGTCTTTTTCACTTTGGTTGATGTTGCATCCTTACTCACAGGTGGCTTGCTAAAACTACAGCTTGAACTTCTTTGGATTTTAGCATCGAATGGTGTATTCTCTGAAAACAAGCGATCACTGAAGAACTGTTTCACTTTTCTTTCTCCGTATTCATGGACACTTTCAAAGTCACGAACAAGTTCATCAGAAGCAATAACTCCAGATTCCAGAGATCCCAGTTGTGGCTTCTCTGGATCAAACGGATCGCAGTCAAACTCTGTGTTGCAACTATCTAAGTCCTGGAAAGCTTGCTCGTCAATCTTAAGTTGACTCGGGGTATTCTTACTGTGAGTCTGAGATGAGCTATTCAGCTGTGCCAAGGCGCGGAGAGCCGTTATTACCCTGTTCACCGAGTTCACGTTCCTTGTGGTAGTTAACGTCTTCTCATCCCGCAGAATTTTCAGCCAGCCAGCCTTCATCTTGTAACCTTTTTCCTGCCCTGTGAGATGCCCTTTCATGTATTTTATGACTAACCAAATACATATAGCGACTTGCAATGTCATTAAATGAAATCCTTGACCTCAAAAACATGTATTTAGACAAAAAAAATCGCGAAAATCTGATATTTTCATTTATTAAATTTATCGGAAGTCGTGCGGCGGCAATCCTCAATTTTGACGTCCAGCCAAGTCAGCCCACATTTTTGCGAGGTTCACTCCAGCTCATTACATTCAGCACCCTCGAATTATGTAAAATCAACCTTCAAACTTTGGGTCGGACCACACGGTCATGGGACCTATTTTTAGATCGCTGGACTATATTGCTGGAGTTTTATAAACTCCAGAATAACACAGTGCAGAGATTAAATTATATTTATTTGAACAAATAATTTACAATCTAACCACACTTTGTTCCAAAACACATTTCATGAATTAATGCAAAACTTTCACAGACCTTCCGACATTAATTAATGTGCAAAACTAACTTCGTAATTCCAACATTCATTTTTCATTTTTTAATATTTAATATGTGGATTTTAATGAATGTTATGAATTACCCAAAGGGCATTGAAGGTGGAATCACAAAGATCAGACTGGCACTACATGGACACCACTCCGGGTAGGGATTACCCCCTTCCGAATCGAGGCCATTTGTGAGCTACCAGGGTTTACAATCAACAACTCAACAGCAGCATGGTAATTGTGCAGAGGCTCAGATGAGTTTCTTGAAGCTGTTGCCTTCATATTTAGAAGGAATTTTAGCAATTGTATTAACCATCTGTGAAAAATTGCTTACCAAAAATTTCTTCACTAACGTATTCATCTAGGTGTCCACTAACACCAATCAATTGTGCAAACCCAAACCCTTGTGGAAAATTCTGGGGAGGCAATCAAGTTCAGGTGCTCAGAGGGCCTGCGCGAAAAAAATCGGAAAATTAACTTTCCAATATTGACTTGTTGGATGTCTAACTAGGGGTTTTTGGGGTGTGTCTATAATTGATTCCAACCATTATTTTTGAGAAAAAACACTTCTCGCTATCATATAAAATGTATTTTATTGATATTTTAACAGAACTGTGCTCAATGGAAATGTTGCATCGTCAGCTTTTAAACCTCTATTCATCAAACTCCCCAGTATCTTCCTCACTCCTGCTAGTCATCAGCTGGTTTATGTTCAGGCAAGAGTTACCATGACAGATGCCGCAAGCAGAAATACACTTCACTCCTTCGCTTTACGGAGCACCTGAGTGAGCCTGCAGCCCCGCGCACCAGTTTGCAGCTGGCAAAGATCAGGACGGTCAGATGCTTGGTGCAATGGTGCTCTTGTCTGTTTCGCAAGGATTCTCAGTTGCAGCTATCTCGTGGCATCCATACGCGAAATGTTTGCCCACATTCCATTCTCATAGGTCGGGGCATCAAGACTGCGAACTTACCTGTCGCATCAGCCTTCTGTCTGAGAGCGTTCCGATCGGAGAAGCAGTGCTGTGCCTGCAGCTCCTGTTGCTTGGGGGAGTTTCTCAGGTTTTCATGCTCCCACCAAGTTAGAGCAGGATCGCTTGCTGAAGTACGGATCTCATGCTCTTCAAGTCTTGAGGATTTCCCTGCATGAGCCATGAAAGATCACAGCCTGCTTTAATGATATCACCTTTTCTCAGCTCGATGGATCTGTCATAACACACGTCCATTGCCCTCTATGCTTCATCAGTCCTTGCAGAGGCTTGCTTAGCAAAGTTGGTTTGCTAAACCCAAAAATTGCAGACACTGTATCGCAGCCAGAGAGCTGGCAAGAAGATGAGATACCTCCGGTATATCTCTGGAGGGCCTCCCGGATCTTTCCGACATCGTAAGATGTTTCTTTGGCTGTCGTGAGGAAGATCGGGATGGTCTGCAACATGATGATCACATAACCAGGACGTCTGTGTCTCAGCCCCTCACTCTGACAGGGGACTCTCTTGCCTCATCTAGAGCTGCGCGGACGATGGAGGTGTCGGCATCATCGGAGCATTTTCTGTACACTGATTCCATCTTACTAAATGTCTCAGCAAGGAGCAGAACGAGCTGGGCTTTGTTGTTCTTGTTATCGAGGAACTTTTCTCTTGCAATGATGATTTTGAGATCCAGGTGAATCTGAATGTCACAGCATGCATTCTTTGTTCGTCTCAAGTGGTCATGTCTTGGTAGAGTGCCATATCCGTCAAGACCACCGTTATTCCGGAGCGCATGGCTCCCCATGGACTTCACAAACCGAGTGGTAGCTCTCGGCAACATCCTTCCAAGCAAGGTTAGCCTCCACATTGACATTGTGCAGGAGCCACCCACCATCAACCAAAGGCTTGTGCAGGGGGGTTGTTCAACAGTGCCACACATGCCTTCAGGGACTTGCTGGGGCAGCCTTGTCTGGCTTTCGCAACTTTTGATTTTTGTCAAACAGAGACATCGGTTTTGGCGTGCAACTCTCAAGCGCAGAGCTTCTTTGGTCTTGACTTCACGCTCACTGATGACAATGAGGCGGTTGAATAGCTTCAGTGAGTCAATGACCCAGCTTCTCGCCATTGACTTTGGTCCAGATCTGAGGCTTGCAAGTGATTTGACCTTGTGTTTGGGTTACCATTGCATCCACCACAGCTTTCCCATCCATCTTAGCCTGTATGGCTCTGCCAACTTCTTGCTTGATCAGCGTTGACTTGGTCTTCGGAGTGTGCTCGAACCAGTTGAGAAGGACACCAGAGTCTTCTTGTCCCGTGTTGCATCGAAAGGGTTGACTTCCTCCACCACCCAACTATGGTGTTGACAGCATCGTTATCTCTCTTCTATTTGGGCTCTTTTAATGTCGGTGTGGACAGGTAGCCCACATTTGACCATGCTTCTTTCTAGCTCTTGGTGAATGAACGAGAAGTGGTTCAGAGTCTGACCCAAGACTTATAGAGAAGACTTTCATTTCCAGACAAGCTGGCGCTCCGCCACCTGCTAGATACCACCGGAGGATTTTGCCTCATGCATGAGTGTGGTTACAACCTTGTCCATACTGTCTTAAAAAATAAGACATTTTTTTGTAAACAACAGACAGGACATGAAATTTTGACACAAAACAGACAGAACACCCACATTACCAAGTGATGCTGATTTAACAATTTAATAGGGTCCACTCTACGTTGAATATATTCAACTTCTATTGAGTCGGTAGCACAATAATTTTATAGCTCTAAAAGCTCTTAGCTACAGTCAGCTAAACACAGAAGAATTGCTACTGAGCATGAGCACAAGTATAACCAACATCATAGCAGTGGTTTCCGAAAAATGTGTGTATGCTAGTTTCCAGCACAATTGACAATTCTGAAATCAATTTGAGGCCAAATTACCGCAAAATAACCAGTCTGATTGATATGCTAAAAAATGGTAATCATTTCTAATATTTTACGGCCAGGGAATTCATTTTTCCTCAAATCTAATGGTTGGAATCAATTCAGCACCCCCAAAAAAAACCCTAGTTAACATCCCACAAGTCAATATTGGCAAAAGTTAAATTTTTCCGATTTTTTTCGCCGCCGGCCCTCTGAGCACCCGAACTTTGATTGGCTCCCCAGAATTTTCCACAAGGATTTGGGTTTGCACTAATTGATAGGTGTTAGTAGGACCACCTTAGAGAATAATTAGTGAAGAAATTTTTTGGTAAGCAATTTTTCACAGATGGTCAATACAATTTGCTAAAATTCCCTAACTATCAATTGGATTTGAATTTACAAGTTCAGGGGTTATGTATGAAGTGTCTTTATCACGAGGCCACAATAGTCAAAAGCATCAAAACTAGTGTGCAGAAGTGCTTATGATGATGATGTCTCCTGTGCAGTTACGTTTGATTTGAAGAGTGGATAATGGTATGAGGACATTATCCTTCAGTGGTGACAATCTCTGTGATGCTTGTGAGTTAACCAAGGAAGCCACTAACCCAGAGTGGCTGATGAAGAATGCAGGCCGGAGATAGTGATGCATGGAATTCTGCAGCAAACAACATTCTGAGTGTTGTGTTGATAATGTAAGCAGTCATAAAGCAAGCATACCAAATTTCCCTCCCTTTAAACCCCATAAATAATTATCAGTTTGGAATCAAATCAACTGTGAAGGTCTAAAGTGTGGAGGATGCTCGTGGCATTGTCAAAATCTCTGACATTTCAGTTTGACACATAAAGACATTTGTGGATGTGAAAACCTTTGAGGTGATCAGACAGTTCAGAAAGTGCTTGGCATTTTCACAAATGCATCTGGCAACCATCCCTCAAATGAGGTTGATGAAAAGTAAACAATGCAAGATTTCAAGTGGTCACATTGCAGGGAAAAGGAGCTCAGTATGTATTCAAGAGGAATGGTACAGGGTAAAAGGGCCAGTACAGGTGAAATGGCCTTTCATTTTGACATTTTATCTTCAATATAACAATTCAATGTTTGGCATGCTTACCATCCGTTGGTATGGTGGAAATGCCGAAACAAGCCCTTGGTGATATCTGGTGAATATTAGTTCAGATTATGGTGTTCCTCTAGCGGAAAATACGAGCTGTGATTTAGCTTGCATGTAGTTTCCAAATCCAAAGGGTCACGCGTCTTACAGATCTTGTGCGTCGTTTAGGGATATTGGCACAGCCGAGCAATGAGAACTCATTACATTGACAGTCAAACATCAGTGGTTGACTTAAATGTTATTCCATCCACAGAAGGATTCCTAAAAGAGTAGCTATGGGGATGGAGGCACAGAAAGAGGCATCGCAGAAAGAGAAAAACAAAAAGGTAAAAGGAAACACGAGGTACAAGGCAGAAGGACAATGAGAAAATCCGAGATCCTCCAACAAAATAGGAACAACCCGAGGTCCTTCTTCAAAATAGGAACAACCTGAGGTCCTCCTTCAAAATAGGAACAACCTGAGGTCCTCCTTCAAAATAGGAACAACCTGAGGTCCTCCGTCAAAATAGGAAAAACCCATTGTCCTCCATCAAAATAGGAACAACCCGAGGTCCTCCATCAAAATGGGAACAACCCAAGGTGCTCCATCAAAATGGGAACAACCTGAGGTCCTCCATCAAAATGGGAACAACCAAAAGTCATCCATAAAAATGGGAACATCCCGACATCCTCCATCAAAATGGGAACAACCCGAGGTCCTCCATCAAAATGGGAACAACCCAAGGTCCTCCATCAAAATGGGAACAACCCAAGGTCCTCCATCAAAATGGGAACAAACCAAGCGTCACTCATCAAAATCGGGACAAACCCGAGGTCCATCCTTCAAAATGGGAACAACCAACATCCTCCTTCAAATGGGAACAACCCAACGTCCTCCATCAAAATGGGAACAACCTGAGTCCTCCTTCAAAATAGGAAAAACCCATTGTCCCCATCAAAATAGGAACAACCCGAGTCCTCCATCAAAATGGGAACAACCCAAGGTGCTCCATCAAAATGGGAACAACCTGAGGTCCTCCATCAAAATGGGAACAACCAAAAGTCATCCATTAAAAATGGGAACATCCCGACATCCTCCATCAAAATGGGAACAACCCGAGGTCCTCCATCAAAATCGGACAACCCAAGGTCCTCCATCAAAATGGGAACAACCCAAGGTCCTCCATCAAAATGGGAACAACCAAAAGTCATCCATCAAAATGGGAACAACCCGAGGTTCTTCATCAAAATGGGAACAACCCGACATCCTCCATCAAAATGGAAACAACCCGAGGTCCTCCTTCAAAATGGGAACAACCCAACGTCCTCCATCAAAATGGGAACAACCCAACGTCCTCCATCAAAATGGGAACAACCCGAGGTCCTCCGTCTAATATGTGAAATCCTCCGTCAATTACTAAACAAAAAAAATCACCCATCAAAAACAACCCGAGGTGCTCCACTCCAGTATCACAGGGATAACCTGAGGTCCTCCAGCACAGTAACACTGGGGGAACCAAAAGTCTACTGGCAGAGTATCATTGGGGTATCCTGATATTCTCCAGTTTAAAGAAAAAGGGATAACCAAACGTAATTCAGCACAGTATCATGGGAATAACCCGAGGTCTTCCAACACAATGGCACAAGGATCACCTGAGTCTTTCCAATATGGACATTGAAGGCAAAAAGGCTAGATCACACTTGCACCATGCTGTCAGTCACAACGCACCACTGTGACTGGGAATTATATTCCTGTCACAAGATTCTAACACATTACATACCAACCCCCAGCATACAGACCTACAAACAACCACCAGCATGCAGTTCCCATAAAATAACAACAACGCATTTGTTCCTTGCCGAATGTGGTCACAGGAGGGTAGAAAGGATGTGCACAAATCCTATTCATGAAGGAAACTTACCAATTCACAGTATGGATTTCACATCTGATTTAAATAACAGAAAACTCAGTTAGATGGCATCACGTCTATCATCACTCCCAAAAAGGGTTCATCAACACAACATGTGGCATTTTGGGTGGATGAGTGGACCGTCAGAGCATATTGCAATGATGATGAACTTCACTTCACATTAATATGACTGTACAGCCAATTTGAATGGTCATTTCAGTTTATCTGTTTGACAATCCGATCCAAGAGTTTTGCCAATTTTCTCTGAACTCTATTCCGATGACCGGAGAGTCATTCCAGTGATGGGAAAGGCAACATTGGCAGAAGCCAGAGAACTTCATCAATGTCATCGAGTAAGCGTACTGATTAAGTGCAAATTAAAGGGGTGTGTTATGAACTTGCTTTCAAAAACATTTTCATCCACTACATTTATGCTGATAAAACAAGAGCAAACAACAAAACGACCAAGCAGAGATTACAGACCCTCACCAGGACTTCTTTTGAGTGGAGTATTATTACAGCTTTTAGGGTAAATCCAATATGGCTGCCAAATCATGTGACCTATGATATCAAATCTGTGAACCTTTTGTCCCTCATGGACAGGCAGTTATACGTGTAAAGTTTTGCCTCGATTTGTTCAGACACTTCAGAGAAGAAGATTTTTGAAGGCTGTTTTTTTTTTTTAAACAATATGGTTGCCGAATCACGTACCCGATGACGTTATTAATTTTTTTTCTGTGGACCATTTTATCCCTAGATCACCCTCAAAAATTGTCATACTGATCAGATGTGGCGTTCTACATATGCAAAAATGACGTCATAACGACAGCACCTATGATGTCATAAAAATCACACTCATTCCCCAAGAGGAGTACTTGCTATGTGCCAAGTTTCAATTTTTCCTTGGTGCGGTTTCAGAGATACAGAGGTACAATTTTTTCCCGTTTTTCCAAAAGTGCTGCCACGCCACATGACCTATGACGTCATAATTATTATCATTAAAACATTCTACATGAGTAGTCGCACCAATGCTGAAAATTTCGTCTCAATCCGACAAGCAGGTGCAGAGAAAAACACGAAAGTTCTGTGCCGACAAACAAAGAGACAGACAAACAGATGAACAAACAAACAAGCAAAGACAAACGGACCCAAATGCAATACCCTCTCCTCTGGCGAGGGTAACTAGACCGGCACTCGGTAGGGCACATACCTATGCCATGGTGATGACAGTTTACAGTTTGTATCCCACTGATTGATCGGATCTGCATCCGGACCTTTATGAAATTCTAATCAATTTGTACTTGTCACCTCCCAAACTCATCCACCAAGTTTTGTCCAAATCTGTCCACAGCGTTTTGAAATGTCATGCTACATATAGTTTTTGGCCCCATCTCACAATTATGAAGAATCACCTTAAAAAATTATAGTATCCTGATATTCACCAAATTTTAATCAATTAAGTCAAACACCCAATCTGTCCACCAAGTTTCGTCTGAATCAGTCCATAGTTTTTTTTCGAGATATCCTGCTTACAGACAAACAAACAGACACAAACAGCAGTGAAAATATAACCTCCGTTCAGATTTGGTGGCGGAGGTAAAGCTGGAAAATAAATATAACTGTGGGTGAACAAGAACTCCTATCCAACCCTAACCCCCCTGCACCTGGTCCACAAGTCACCTACATGTCTCCTGGCCAAGTATTGAGATGAGGGTATCAGTTACCAAAATGAGGAGAGATTAGTGGCATTAATGACGTTTTCACATGATTTTGAGAATGTGACATCTTCAGACTAAAATACAAACACACTGTTTCTCTCTTTACTGAGAGTAATTTGAGGCGACAATGTCATGTTTGGGATAACACTAATTTCAATACCTTTTCCAACATACATTTTGATATGTAT
>CM068967.1:60730270-60745814 GCA_035128595.1 Eptatretus atami
GCCAGAAAACAACATCTTTCTAATCTCAAGTCTGAACTCTCAAATCTCTCTCCCTCCTCCAAATCCTGGTTTCGTCTAATCAAATCTAATTCTGGTGTATGTTCCCCCTCCATCCCCTCCCTTACCTCAAATGGCCGCACTGCTGATACAGCACAGAATTGATTTGATATGTATGATTTTTTGTATATACATTGTCGAGGCTCGTATGAGAGCAAACACACAATGCACAGCAAGGGGGGCATGAACAAGAGGGCGGGAGTGGGAAGGACAAAAACAGTTGGGACAGAAACATTAGATCTGTGGAAGGGAGAGGGATGTGGCGGGGAACATGGGGATACAAAATGGACATTACAGGACTTTCGAAGGAAAAAGCAGGGAATTTGAAGGAGGTGGGCTTGGGATATTAACGGGGGTAGGAAAGATCAAGGATTTGGAAGGGAGATGATAAAGGTGTAGTGAACAGCTGTTGGATTCGATGATAGAAAGCGATGATGGATTCCATAACCTTGCTGATGATTGGCAGAAGGCTGATTGGTCTGTCGTTTCGGGATCTGTTTTTGCATCTTTTTATGCAGGGCAGTAAGGTTTGCTATTTCCAGCAGATGGCAGATGACTTGAGCAAATGAGAGAGTGAATAGAACAGAGAGAGGGTGAGCAAGAGCAGTGGAGCAGGGTTTTAGGACACATGGCTGATGCCTTCTGGACCGGTTGCAGAATCTGAGTCGAGTTTGACAGCAATCTCTCCACCTTGTCAGGAGAAAGGACACAGAGTCCAGGGCCAGTTGGGTGTGACTGGGTAAGGGAGGTAGAGAAAGCGATGGGTTTTGCCACAGATTTTGATGCAAACACGGATTTAGGCATTCAGCCTTTTCATGTGCTGTATCAGCATGTGCGGCCATTTGAGGTAAGGGAGGGATGGAGGGGACATACACCAGAATTAGATTTGATTAGACGAAACCAGGATTTGAGGAGAGAGAGGATTTGAGAGTTCAGACTTGAGATTAGAAAGTAGTTGTTTCTGGCTCTCCTGAGGGTAGATACACACTTGTTCGAGCTTTATGGAGGAACTGAGATTACCCTCAGTTGGTTTGCTTTCCATGAGGCAAAGGCAAGTTGTTTCAGGACAACTGCCTCACCACAAGTTCAGTAAACATGGGTGGGAGGACGGGTAGGACAACTGAAGACGAGAGGAGATGAATCTGTGTATGAGGGAGGCAAGTTTCTTTGAAAATTCCAGGATAGTTGTGTTGAAAGTAGCGATGAGACCAGTCTATAAGTTGGATGGCTGCTTGGAGACCCTCAGTCGGCTTGAGTGAAATGCCAGACTCGACGGCGGTGAGGTGGTTCTCTGTAATAGCCAAGTAGTTGTCCACTTGACAAGGACATGTCAGAAGAACCGATTGGAGCGGAGGAAGAACAGCAGATATTTTCAGGGAAATTGTCAAAATCAGATCCAGAAGAGAATGATGGAGCGATTGGTTGAGATCCAATTGGTTGAGAGTACGATTGGTCAGGAAATTGACCGATTGAGTATCACTCCCAATGAGTCGCAGAAAGCTTTTGCCGAAATGCCATGACAAGTGAGAGGGTACCCACACCAAGCCAACTGGCATGATGGCAATTGACATCACCACATATAGGAAGAGAGAGTTTGATAGAGAAGATAGAAGTTGGTCATGTTTGGATAGTGAGTTTCGATGGAGTCATCACTGTTTGGTGACGGTACGTACACCTATAAACATGAGGTGGGAGTGGAGGGAAGCGCGTAGCAGAGGAGGTATTCCTGGGTGTGGGAGTGAGGCAGTGCATGGAGAGTGAGGAATGGAGTCTTTGATGAAGAGAGATCTCTCCACCAGGACGAGGCTCAGTCTGTCATACCGGAGGAGGAGTAACCAGGGAGAGATACTTGGAGTCAGAGAGTCTTGAAGGAGGAAAGTTTCTGTTAGGCAGATTATGTCTGACTTGTCAGTTGCAACGTGTATGGAGAGATCTGAAAGGTTTGAGCAAACGCCCCGGATATTTGAGGTCCACACTGTTATGAAGAGGAAGGGGAGGAGGCTTTGGGTGCAGGGTGGGAGAGGTGGGGGAGGGTAGGACAAGGAGGAGGGGGGTAGGCAAGGAGGGTTGTTGAAAGAGTGTGGGGGATTGCAGAATAGTTAGGGAGGGCCGGAGATTGAGGAGGAGAAAGGCTCTGTGGTGCTGGCGGAGAGGGTGGACAAGAGAGGGGCAGAGGCGGTTGAGGATTTGAGGAGGTGAGAGGGCAGTGGAAGGAGGCACCTTTGTGGGTGAGAGGGGAGACTTGAGAAGGTGGAGTGAGAGGGGTGAATGGTGGGAGAAGGGTTAGTGGGAGAGTTGAGGGAAAGGTGAGGGGGAGTTTTTGAAAGTGAGAGGGAGGCTTGGAGGGAGAGAGTGTGATGGTGCTTGTGAGAGTGGGGTGAGAGAGGGTGAATTGGCACTGAAGTTGGAAAAAAGAATGTTGATGAAAGCGAAACATCATAGCAAACTGGGTTTTTTTAAGTTTTATGTCAGAGATGCGATTTAACATAATTCTTGATGGATGCAAGGAAGCAAATTCAGGGAATGGAGAGAAGAAACACTGTAAAGTTGGATTTTTTGGCAAGGTATGAAGAAAGGTCGAATTGAGAGCAGTCTGTTACCAATAGTAGAAGATGTAGTGCTTATGATGCAGTAAAGAGTACACACGTGTGAAAGAGGAAGATGAACATTATAAGAGATCGTTTTTATTATAGGGTACCAGTCAAATGGCTGGGTAACCTATTGTTTTTCTTAATATTGTTATTATCATGATTATTATTGGAAACAGATCACGTGGTTACAGTTGAAGCACGTGGCTATGGGGTGTACGTCCAAAGTGAATTTATTTATTTTGAATAAGATTGCGTAACTTCGGAAAGGAACGTTGAAGTAAATCGTGGAGTGTGTGGTGAATTTGGAACTGTAAACGCAGAGTGAAGTGCTGGGTCGATGAATAGTACCAGGAGAAGTAGAGACCACGTGGTTGCAGGAGGTGTTTGATCGAAAGGATACAAGGAAGATTATTGATTTTGATGTATTTTTGAAGATAGGTAAGATCGGGAATGGAAGGCTGTCGGAAGAAATCTGAAGGTAATGGCGAGAGAGGGTCAGCTCACTCGAATAAAGATGGTTGTCCGGTGGAGGAAAAGAATAAGAAGAAGAAGAATTAGAAAAGAGAAGAAGAAGAATGATGATCGGGACTTGGGTGTGCAGGAGAAAGGTAGTTTTTTGTTGTTGTTGTTGTTGTTGTTGTGGATTTAAGACAAGTAACAGAGTGTTTAGATTGGGTGGATGGGGGATGTTGGGAAGTGGGGAAATAGGAATTGAAGGTAATCCGGAGAGAATACAATAAAAACCGATCAGAATAATATAATAAGAAGAAGAATAATAATAAAAGAAGAGAAGAATATAAGATTAAGAAGAAGAGAAGAAGATGACGGGACTTGTGGGTGTGCAGGAGAAAGGTAGTTTTTTTTTGTTTGTTTTTTTTTGTTAGGATTTAAGACAAGTAACAGAGTGTTAGATTGTGATGGATGGGACATTGGGAAGTGGGAAAATAGAATTGAAAGTAATCGGATTGAGAATAAATAAAACACGATCGTACACAGAAGAGGGGAGGAGGTGGCCTTAAGGAACCCGGTAAACAAGGTTGAAAAACTCACAAAATAGCACGATTTTTGAAACAAAACCGAACTAGGGAAACACAAGAAACATGTGGGTGAGAAAATAAACAGTTAAACGGGGCAAGATAACAACCGGAACTTAACTTTGAGAAAGTCGGCAGAGATCCCTGAGAAGAGACTGCCGACGCTCCAACCAGAACCGGAAGTTTGTACTTTGGCATCATATTTATTTAACAGTGCTGGGAAGGTGTATCTCGGCCTGCTTCCAGTGAAAACAAACCCATTGTGAGTATTACAAATGAGATGCTGTGTTTGACGCCATTGTTTTGGCTCAAATAGGATTGGTCTCCCCACATTGAAGCAGCGAGATTATTGACGTTGACTGCATGTGAGTGACTCCTGTTTCTGAGCACTGTGTGACCTGGCTCAGCATGTTTTCATTTTTTACGCTTTGTTAGATCCAATATTTTCCCCTATGTTTCGGCTCGGTTGTCTTTTAGTGTATTTTGCACAGCAGCCATTTTCATGGATGAAATGAACGGACGTGGATTGAGGTCGTTAACCGCTGTGGAAGCAAGTAGAAGCTGGCGTTTTTGGCGATAACGCTTCGTTGGAGAAAATAGCGGTTATGACAAAGTGTTAACGCCGAAACATCAGCTCCTTGTGGTTAGTTTACCTCGATCAATGTCCGTTGGTTCGATCCATAGATTACCTGTCCACCTCCGCATATCGACACTAGCCTTCAGCAAGCTGGTGTTGGCTAATGGTTGGGTGGCGGGTTTTTGATCCTCGGGTCCTGAGTTCGAATCCCGCTTCAGCTGTTGAATAATACCAGGTGGGTTAACTCGGCCTGTCATCCTCTCGGGGCGGCAAAATGAGTCCAGCATGCTGGTATCCTGTGTCGGAGTGGCGACCCATCCATGGTTGTGCAATAGGCTAGGAGACTGCTTAAGCAGCCCAACGCTCTGCAGAGTATGTCCAATCTCCTCTCCCCTCCTTCACGAGAAGACTTGTTCTTCACTCAGCCCTTTTCATTATACCGCTTTATAATTTCCTTTTATTGCATTCGTTTGTGTGAAATACGAACATCTGTGATAATGAAACAAACCAATTGTTTGAATGTTGGGGTTATCAGATACCAATGTCCATCACGACTGAAATCCAAAACTAAAACCATCAGATTCACTCAGATGTTGATTCAGGTCTGCGTATAGTGGCGGGCAGTGTCGGTGGTGCGTATTGTGCGATGTCTCCAATCCCAAATGAATAGCTTTGCCGTAACCCTGGCAGATATTTTGCATCTTTCGGTGATTTTGTTTTACTATCTGAAATGAGTCAGTGATCAAGATGGAAGGGAGACTGGTCTGGGTAAAGGACTGTGATGGAATATGTATGACTGGACATATGATGTCCGTCGAAAGTAAACTTATTTGCACAAGAATGACGTTTCATGAACAAGTACAACGGCACTCGTGGATCGCCTACACTCGCCACGAGTGAACAGTTTATGTTTTTGTATCCCACTGCTGGTTGAATCTGAACCAAATTCTAATTGGCTCGGTTTTTTCACCGACCCACTCATCCCAAGTTTTTTAGTAATCCGTCCACACTTTTGAGTATCGTGCAAACATACAACCAACAAACAAAACAAACAGGACAGGGGTGAAAAATAATATAACCTCCATCCACTTCGATGGCCGGTAACACTACCTTGAGCAGTATAATTATAGAATATGCAATGGAGGGACTTGAGAGCTCTTCATTACATTGTTTTTATCCTTCTCCTGAGCGTTCACCTTTATCTCGTATACTTCATCATCTGCTTGCTTTCCCCACTTACTCAAGAGAGGTTCACAAAGAGGCTTTCCATTACCCAAGCTGCCATTTTTGTTTTTGCATTCACATCATGTATGTGATCTGTTTTTAATCCATCAAAGGTTGTTGCGACCACATGTCGAACTCACGTCCTTATTATTTATAATGTTATGTACACTTGCATCAAGTACAAATGTTGTTTAAAAAAAATCCTCATTGAACGAAAATAAATTTGGGGATCTATGAGCACTCCTGGAAGCCTTAAACCTAAATGCAAGCCAAGAGTGTGTTTGCTTCATTTTTATTGTCGGAGGCCACATCACTCAGGGCATTGTTTGCTGTTTCCATGTGCATATAATGCATTTGAGACATAGAATAAATATGTCTTCATCACGAGGCAATTTACCTTGCTGATCAGACACCTTCTGGTAAACATCTGCCAGGATGTTCCATAAAAAACGACTGGGTTGTCGTGTTTAGTCCTCATCATGGTGGCCTTTATATATGGTAATGTGTTGGTGCTTTGCACTTTACTTTCTGTTCAACCGCAACATTTGAAATGTGGAATCTGAATGCTGATGACCGCTCCTGCAATTGTTCTTGCGGGCGACTGGCAAGTCTTCACTTCCGGCTGCATCCTCTCCACATTATGATTCCATTTGTGCACAAACGAGTGACGACGTTCTCAGGACCCTTTTATGACAGCATTGGGAACCCACTCAAGGTAAACGGATTAAAGCGACCCTGAAGTTTCATCCACGTTAAAGCACAATTTGGGATGGAGTAACGCTGCAGATCAGAAGGCGGAAGGGTGGGCGCATGGACTCTATGTTGCACACCGTCTCTAATCTGTCTTTCAATATCATCCGGTGTTTCACAGGCATGGTGATTCATCAATGTGTGTGCCGTTCCCTCGGATGGACGTAAACGGGCGTCCCATACGCCAGCATTAGTTGGTGGACTTCAAAATCCAAGGTGTCCTTTGCGAAAAGTCGGCGATTATCGCCGGATCCTGTCCAAATTATAATTGTTGCTGTAATTAACAGGAGGGCACTACAGCATCAGCGACAGACACAACTGTGCCCCCAGCAAATGATGCTTTCCTGCAGCCATGTGCTGTATTGAAATAAGAACAAGAGGACACAGTTTAGACTTTGGCCCAGCACTGTCAGCAATGGTCTACTTTTGCATGAATGTTCCCAATTGGGATCTTTAACGTCCTCAGTAAGAACTCGAAGAGCTTGTGAGACCAAATATAAAATGTTTGGACACTGGATTATGTGCCACTTGGGTGTACTCATAGAAACCATACTAGGGCTGCTCACTTATACACACGAGTATTTGAGCTGCGAAATCCTGCTTGAGATGTTTTCATTTGGCTGCCGCATTGTCGTATCAACCTGATATAATTTTAAAGGTTGGATGGATAATTCCCATGGAATTCATTCAAAGGTGCCCGATATTTTATATTGGTGGTGACTTTTCCAAAATGTCACCTGAAGCTTAGTTTCATCCGGAAGCCAAGGATGTAAGCTGAGAATCGCTCGCGGTATATTCATCGGGAATGATGGTGAACCTTACACATCTTAGAGATGCATGACATTCTCATGATCGATTGCCGTGAAATCTTGTTCAGAGGACATGCATCGGATTGATACTTTCAATTAATAATGTATCCTCCCACCCACGTGTAAAATAAGAGCCACAACAGCAACTTACACATGCACGCACGCACGCACGCAACACACAAACACACACACACGGAGGTGGTTACTTTGAGACCGTGGAGGGTTCCATTCCTCTTCTGAAACCTGCAAAGGAGTTATAACCAACGGCACACACATCACGCACACCGCACACACACACACATGTGAGGTGGACACTTTGAGACCTGGAGGGCTCGTTGCTCCTTTCTGAACCCGCATATGGAGAAAACAACAACGGCACACACCACACACACACACACACACACACACTTGCTGTCTTTGTGTATGCATACAAATTGATTTGGTAGGCCGTTGCACTTTCACGTAATCCTTCTAAGCCAACTAAAGTTGTCACCCTGTGCTCCATTGAGCTCCATTTGCCACACCTCCTTATCGTCTCAGTCGGTACTTCTCGGGATGCATTGGTTTTTGTGGATAGTGAGGAGTTCTCATTTTGATATCTAGTTTGTTTATATCCAATTGTGGCCAGTTTATTATTCCGCAGCTGTATTGGAATACAGGTACTGTGAGTTGGTTTATGGCTTGATTTTATCCTTGGGGAGAGGTACGTTTCAGGATCACCTCTTCTCGCACGTATTCTATGGTATTGTTTTGCGGTTTGTTTGGACATATTTTTGGCCCTCTTTCTACTCCGAGGTATTTGTACGATGCTTTTTGTCTAGCTCTTGCATTGTTGTATTTGTTCGATTTTAATATTGTCCATTTTTTACGGTCCACCTTGTACGAATGTGCACTTGGCACCTTATCTTGGCCAAATTCCATTTGAATGTCGTCAAGAGTTCTCTTTGATTAATTTGACTTTCTGCCAGTTTTTTGTCGTTTGGTGGCAGAGTTTTAAATCACCCATGTTACAATAGATGTGTCATCTTCCCTGTCTCTTTGGACATTTATCTTATTGAACGTTAGGGTGTATCCGTGTCCTTGCTCATCAATAAGTTATCAGTCTCAGTCCAGTCCAGACCAGGACAGCAGGAGCGGTGAAAGGCTGTCTCCCTGGAATTAACACATCTGCAGTGCAATTTTGGGGAATCATCCTCTCATAAGGATGAGTTTTGGTGAGTAACGACACAACATAAAAATGATTTGCAAATTATTTGTAAATAACCACAATTTTCACATGGTCACAACGAGGGCTGGTGATATTGATTTGTTGTTGCTGGTCAATTTCATCCTCCAAATATTTGCGATCAAGCGATATAGCGTCATTTGTCAATCTCATGTTAACATCGTGCGATCACCTGGTGCGATAGCTGACGCTTGGGCGTTGCCACCATTGATGTTTGTATAACCCGACTGATGACCCACTATGCAATAGCTTCAAATTATAGCTGATAATCACCATTTAATTTGTCCTGAAATTGATGTTACACGTTTGTGTGTGCTCATTGAAAGCAGTTCTTTTTTTTGTCATTGTCAAACATTATGGTGAAAGACATTGGTTATTTTTTCAACATTAACTGCACTTTTACAGAGTGGTGAAGCTCTTTGGCCTGACGTCGGACTTCCTATATACTGTAGATGTATATTAAAGTATCTGGATTTCTAGTACTCCATCCCTCTGCCGTCATGCTCTTCTTTCACTGGAAGTTATTACGGTTTTACGTCTGTGCTCGGCATGCCTCTGGTATGCATGTCACCCCAACATCAGGACTCAAACTGTACTGTCGCTTATATATTTATTTAAAGCTTTTCTTATTTGACGATGGGTGCATGGTGGGATGAAAGCGCATCGACTGCGATGTTGGGGTGATGTCGTGTTAGACTACAGTGTTTTTCACTCTGAGGGCAGCATGTTGCGAGCTGCCTTGGGGCATCACTTTTTGTGGTCGCACTTCGCCTCTTTTGATAAAAGCTAGCCTCGTGTCTGAGTCAGAGTTCAGATGGGTTGATTATACCGGTGCAAATGCAAAATACTCCTCCTCAGGCACAGGCTAAGGATGCTCAACAGAAGACCCTGATGATGAGCAGGTTGGGACAGTCTTCTCACCATTTGCAATAAAGGCAAAAGAGAATGGGTTGCATGTAATCTGTCTTTTTACTGGGACTATCGTGTTAGATAAAAAAAAGAAGTCTTCATGTCAATATTCCAAATAAAAATCAATGATAATACACCTCAAAATCTTCAGTTTATGATAACGCATACCACTTTACCATACCAACCATGCTGATAGATCGACAGTTTGAAAAAATGTGTATACGGTGATGATATTTTTTTCAATATCTTATCGAGCCAATAATATTGAGTTATCGCCACCGTAGTTTGGGGGAATTTAAAGGGCAGAGGAGCTCCTTGGGAGCGAAAGGCCATCCATATCTCATGGCCACAGTGTCTGCGGATGTTCGTCCTGCAGTTGGGTACTTTTTTTAGGAGGTTGGTGGCAGGATTTGCACTTTGGCCACCGAAAAACACAAGAAAAACGCAAAGAAAATTGAAAACCCACTCCGTGGGAGCACCTCCTGTGCAGCTGCCTGATGCAAGGCAGCTCACCGGATGACGGGATTGGGGAAAAGCCTTCGGGACCCACTCTTGATGAATAGACGAAAACAATGGGGTAACCTCCCGGGTCAGATTGTGGTAGTGTGTCACGGTGGTGCTGAATGTCATCCACCAGATGGTGTCTCTTGGTTAACCTGAGACGGTCCCTTCGAGTGGGTGCCTGTATTGTTCTTATCGCTAAGGAGGATGATCACCTGTGCCTGTTATCATCTGAGCTCAAATACTTGAACATTGGTATTGCAGCATTCTCTGAGGTTTGGAGACCGCGATAGTGGCGAGATCATGGAGGGTGTTACACCTACTGTTGACCGGTCCTTGATGGTTACCATGCCAAGGAGCTGCTGAGTTGGGTACAATAAGCTGATTCCAATGATAATGAGGTAACACCGGTCAACAAGTGTATTATGAGACTAAGGATTTTCACTCCTTGGGTGTCGTTTCCCTTGTCTCTGATATGCTCGCTGAGGCGAGTGATCTCACCGTGAAGACGCATTCTATGCAAGCTCGGTCTGTCGTGATTAGTTTGCCCCAGGCGAGATACACTTTGTAGTCTTGAGGGATTCAATGCCATCGACTGGTAGCTGAAAGGGATGGTTATGAAGACATGCATTGGTCCCCATAGGTCTGGAACTGTGAACCAAATAAGTACTAAGATCCTTGACTTTGCAAGAAATCATGGACGTGGGTGGTTGTTTTCAAGTTGCAGTGTCCACAAGCTCATCGCTGGACTTGAATTTCCATTCTTGATGGGGATGATCTGAATTGGGACCTGTAGGGAGGAATATAAGATTGAAGAGAATGTGGAGTTATTCCACAAGCAGGAAAAAAAGAGGAACAAATGAGTGAGGTGAGCAGTGATCTGGATTTTGTAGTTTCACACAAGAGAGTTGCTGGAAGGCTGCATGCACTCAGCAGAAACCCTGGGACTTTATCTCCTCAGTCAGTAGATATAGAGGATTTCCAGAGTATGGAAATTGCAGAGGGTGCAAGACCAGAAAGGAGGCGGTCGAAGACAGAGGCCACCTGTCTGTGATTTGAAAGTGATCGGCCCATAACCTCCAGGAAAATTGACAACCTGATTTGAGCAATCGTAATTCAAGGAATATAAACTATTCCACACCTTTACTTGCTTTCGATTTTTATCTTAGTTAAGATATTGCCTCGCCGCATCGAGATCGCTTCTTGTACTGATTGTCCGTTTTTGTGGAGGCATATCCCAATTTAATCTTATCAGTCATTGTTAATTGTAAACATAATTCACTAAGTTAGGCAATTGCCCTTGAATCAAACAGGTTTTTTCCTTTCATTAGGCATTGTTGAAATTTTTGCAATATATCTGGGAACATAATTGCTCATATGTTCTTCTGTCTCTGTCTGTCTCTCTCTGTCTCTCTCCTGTCTCTCTTTCTCTGTCTCTGTACCTTTCTGAACTGACTGCTGTCTCTGTCTCTGTCTCTGTCTCTGTCTCTGCTCTCTTTCTCTTCTCCTGTCTCTGTCTCTTTCTGACTGACTGACTGACTGTCTCTTTCTGACTGTCCTGTCTCTTTCTGACTGACTGACTGACTCTGTCTCTTTTCTCTCTTCTTCTCTCTCTCTTCTCTCTCTCTTCTCTCTCTCTCTCTCTCTCTCTCTCTCTCCTCTCTCTCTCCTCTCCTCTCTCTCTCTCTCTTCTCTCTCTCTCTGTCCTCTGTCTCTGCTCTCTGTCTCCTCTCTGTGTCTTCTCTCTCTGTCTCTCTCTCTGTCTCTCTCTCTGTCTCTCTCGTCTCTCTCTCTGTCTCTCTCTCTGTCTCTCTCTCTCTCTCTCTCTCTCTCTCTCTCTCTCTCCTCTCTCTCTCTTCTCTCGCTCTCTCTCTCCTTACAAAGACCATAGATGCCATGCTGAGATAATTCACTCTGCTTGCACACTTTTAGAGTTCTTGTGATTGTTCTTGTATCTCGCAACTCGCTAGTTTCTTTCGTGCTTGAAGAGAAAGACAATAAATGGAGACGGCATCACTAACCTCGAAACTGAGTCATTGGTCAGCAGATTGTTGAATTGAAAAGAGTTAATGGTGAGGTGACCACCTTCAAGATAAGTAAAAATGATCGTATTCGATGGGCTAAGGTTGCCATTCCACACATAATGAAAAAGAAGAATAATTATAATGATGGTGAGCAATAAGCGTGGACCTCGGCAGCCTGACAAGGGTTTCTGGTTCATGAATATTTGTTTTCAGTGATTCATCTTGGGCTGAACAACTGTCCTTACCAATAGTCTGCATTTACATTCTTACCAGTTCTCTTGGTTATGAAGCTTGAAGGCCGAAACAAGTGCAAGACGAAGATGTAAAATGCTGCTCGTACACTTCTCTTTTGGATTGCTGCTCATGGAACAGAAAATCACCAATCATGTAGGACAATCTTTTTTTTTTTTTGTACACTCTCCTTCCATATCCATATCCAGGTGATGCATGACGTCACACCAGGTGCCGAAGGAAGGAGGTACCCGTTTTTACTCCGTTTGTTTGTTTCTTGTTTGGCCGGGCGATATCTCAACCTGCCTTTTGAGGTCGGAAGTTGAACCTCCGGGGACGAAAAGTGAAGATGTGCTCGGCAAAAATCGGTTAATTTTAATTGTTTTGATTAATGATTAAGTCCAGATGAGAAGAAAAATAAACAAATAATTAATAATCGATAAATAATTAAAGTAATTATTAAGCAATTGGTAATCATTAATCGTTGTTGTTTCGTCTTTCGGCTGCTCCGTTGGGTCGCCAACACGGATCATCCGTTTTATCCGCATACTGACTGTTGGCAATGGTTTACGCCGGATGCCTCCTGACGCAACCCTGGTCCCTCTACGGACACAGGATAAGGGATTGGCTTTCGCATGATCGGGCTGCCCTACACCCTCTCATAACGGCCAGCGCAGACACCCGTTCCTCAAGCGAACTCTCCAACCAAGCCTCCGGTAGCCGGATGTACAGCGCACGCCACTACACCCGGTTGGTTAAAATCATTATCAATTACTTAATTATTTACTTATTATCGATTTATTATTATTTATTATTTCTTCTCATCTGGGCACTATCTCAGGCGCACCGTTGGAGCTTGGAAGTAAATTTCGACATGACAGTGACCAATAGAATTTTGGTCTATAAAGAGTATTGTTTTGATTTATCGATCAATTAATTGATGAAATTATTCTTTTTCAATGAATTACTTTATTTCAAAAGTACAGATTCGGATGGAACTGGGGTTTAGTGAGCTATTAGGCAATTGATTGAGAAATCAATCAGTTTAGTGATTATACTATTCATTTTATGATGCAATATCATAATGAATCAATCAATAATTGTGCGCTCTTCACCCCAATCCGTCTCTATCTGCACAGTGAGTCAGTCATCATTTGTCACAATTCACCACAGAGATACACCACTCCCTCCATATATTGTGCTCCCATGTGCTGCCCGCAGCATCACCGGGGAGCCGAAGGTACACCCAGCCAATGTCACGTGCTCGGAGGATTGTTTATTTATTTTTTTGGCATGTGGCAGTGTACGTTGATTGTAGCTCTACTTGTTTTCTTTTTTTGTATACGTAGTCAAAGGCTCCGGAAGAGCGAGGACACAGAACAGATCAAAAACACAACATAGAAGGGAACTCAGGAGAAAGGGGAAATGCCAACTAGCAGGGCAGAGGGAGAAATAATGGAAATGGACAAACAAGGTAGCAGGTGACGATGAGGGTAGGGGAGAATGCAAGAGGTAGACAAGCAAGATTTCGGGGTGGGGGTGGTTTTGGTATAGAAAAGTATCATGGTTTCCATGGGAATGACTTGAACATGGTGGTGACAGCTGCTTCAGACCTGGAGGGAAGCTGAGAAAAAAGGAGATGTATGAAGTTGGTTCAAGGTGAGAAAGGAAGAGGGAATGACCATGGATTGAGTAGTGTCTGCATTTTGTATTTCACGGGAGAAGGTTGTTGTGGACAGTGGTGTCCTGTTAGATATCTGGGGGTGAAAAAGCAGTAGAGGCAGCAGGTGCAAGACAAACGAGGTGGAAGAAGGACAGAGAGACCACCGAGCTCAGTGATGATGAAGTGTCGACCCATAGACTCATCCTCATAGACTTGAAAGCCTTGGTTGTTGCACCTTGTCAAGTGAGGCAAAATGGGTCAGGGGAGGGCCAGAACCAGAGAGGGAGCAATTACTCCATAAGCTGCATGACGAAGGCTTTGTAGGTGTATAAGGAGCTCAGGTATGCCAAGGAAGACTTTTCTTGATTTGAGGGATGCCCAGTTGGCATTGGCTATGGAGCCCAACTTTTGAAATGTGGCTTACCAAGAGAGATCATGGCTAAATAGATAGTGAACCCAAGAGTTTGAGTGATGAACTCTTTGAGAGGCTTTGTGAAAGTACATGGAGGTTGTGGTATGGTCCTTCAGGAGAGGGAGAGACATACACACAGAATAGACAATACAGACAGTGATGAGTGGTGGATTCTCAGATGAAGGAACATACAGTATTTCAAGTGTTTGACCAGTTTGTGATTTTGTCAAAGGTCATGAAAGAGAGGGAAGAGGCAGCTGCTGTCTGTCAAGGATGAGAGATGTAACGGCAGATGAGAGATGTAACGGAGAGTGGAATCATCTGAAAAGACACAAAGAGGTTTTTCCAGAGATCAGTGAGATCATGATGAAGATTCAGGAATTAAGTATGGGAACAAAGAACACTGTCCTTGGGGTACTCCATCCTTAGACAGGGAGAGGAGATGATTATGACAGGGGAGCAGCAGTAATCCAAGGGGAAGTTGCTCGGATTCGATGGCGATAGTTGTGGAGGCAAGGCAGGATGCAGATTGTATTCAAAACTTCAAGACAATGGTCAAGAGAACCATTCCTGATCTTCATGTTCTCATTTGAGGGGTCTCACGATTGTTGGAGAGTTGAGCCAGCATGTTCAAGGTATGAACCAGGTCGTGAATCCAAGTGATGATCTGAGATGAGGCTGCTTGCAAAAAGGGGGAGGGGGAGGGTGTGCCTCGCAAAATAGGTATTTGCTTTCTTCTCAGAAACTGCACATGCAATTCGCATTGGAACTTGACCGCAACTCATCACCGGTATGTACCAAAGTTTGGTTCATGACATAAAAAAAATTGCCAGTCGAAGGGGTTCTTTGGGGCTGCCCCCAAAATATATTTTGTCTCTTTTTTTTGGAAAAAAGCTACCATCCACATTTGATGAAAACTTGACACAACCTTATCACTGTGATGTACCAAAAGTTGTTCATGGCGTTTAAAAAACATCCATAGTATACTTTATTTCCCATATATATTTTGAGGGTCAATCCATGCTTCCTGGTTGCCTGGTTTCTTATCCAGCTGCTACCAGTGAGTGTCCACAGGTTTGCCCCTTTGTCATGTAATGCTGGATGGTTGGCTGATTTCCAGCACGATGGAAAATGCCCATGGTAAATTAACAGGCTGATTATAGGACAGAGAAGAGAGGAAGGCTAGAGCAGCGAGCAGATTTTGCCACCGTGAGGCTTATGCCGTCCGGTCCAGTTGCAGAGTCAGAGTTGTGGTTGCCAAAAAACTTCCCTCCCCCCCAACCGCCTTTCAGGTGTCAAAAAACATAATTCAGGAGCACTGTGTACGACTGGAAGGATGCACAGAAGGGAGGGTTGGGACACAACATTTTGAAAAACAATCACACAATTGAGTGTTCGGCCTTCTTCCGAGCGAGTTCTGTGTGCCATTTGAAAGTGAGGGAAGGATGGAAGGGGACTATACACCAGAGACCGACTTGACAAGGTACCACGGGTTTTAGGAGGAGACGACGTTGCAAAGTGCACCATATCTAAGACC
>CM068967.1:60754070-60759070 GCA_035128595.1 Eptatretus atami
CGACGAGGCCGACAGCGCGAAAACATTGGGTTTTTCGAATACTGGGATGGCATCCAGCACTCTACCTGTGCTATGCCCATGTGTGCCTGAGGACCGTACAGGTTAAGCCCGAGTGCCCAAATGCTAGAGTGCTTGTGATTTATGTTGTGGCTGGGCTCGCCCTTAAATTGCTAGAGAACAGCACAGCACGAGGCATTTGGGATGGCTGTGGGTTATTCGGGCACTGTGGGTTGACTATTACATGGAGTTGTTTTCCAAAAACCCAGAGAGCTAAACTGGTAGGTACAACCATACCAGGAAGGTTGAGGATAGGAAACAGACAAAGTATAGTCAGAAAATCATCTCTGGCAGCGGGTAGATGAGGCACGAATTAGCGACTGCTAATATACTTGCAGAACGGTATGAAGTGCACTCCCCTTAGGGGGGAGACCGGTTCAAGCGAACACCGCGATCTACAATAGGCTGGCAACCACTGTAGATTATTTCTGCCATCGAGAGGCATGCCCGAGTTCGCTCGATCAGATGATGATGGCGTGGGAAAACAAAAAGAAAATATTAACAACGCCAAGCACATGGTGCGCACATGCATGTGATCCCTCTCCCCAGTCACTCCCTTATGGAGCAGGTGTTTTCTAGTACTCCAAAACAATGAAACCTCACAGAGACTATGCATGCATACGAAGGGAACTAACTTCAAGGAGTGCATGAATGAACACTGGTATTTGGGTAAATTTGGCCACCATTTTGAAGATTATAAGGGCACTCGGTAGAGCGTATACCTCCGCCACACAATGATTGATCCAGGAGAACTTATCAGGCCCAATACATTTTTGAAATATCATGCTGTATGTCGTTTTTGGCGCATCTCTCATGGTGAGAATCACTTTAAAATATCACATCTGGATCCAGATTCGGATTTTCACCAAAATCTAATCAGTTCGTCCTTGTCACACACCCAACCTGTCCAACAAAATTTAATCTGGATCTGTCCACAGCTTTTTGAGATATCCTGCACACAGACAGACAAACAGACAGAAAGGGGAAAACATAACCTCCTTCACCTTAGATGGCGAAGTAATAATGAACAGCTTACCTTCATGAAAGGCTTAACCTTCGTCAGCCCAACTTCACCTCGCAGGATCATAGCCACCATTATTTTGCCTACAAAAAATGCCTTGCCTTGGAAACACAATCTACTCTCATGGACAAACCAAAATATATGATCAAAGTATGATTTTGGATATGAGGATGATTGGTGGATGAGTGATTGAAATCTGGAGTGAAATATGAAATTGTGAAGAAATTACCGATTCTTATAAATAAGCATATAAGCATACTTATTAAGGCTTGGTCACAATGAACCCACGACGCATTTGTGCCACGACACGACAGAAAATTTGGGCAAATCCTGGGTCATTGGGGGTCGTCGCAAAGACAGTCCTACGAAATTTGAGTCGTGGCATCGACTTGCCGTCGTGAGCAAAATTGGACATGCACCTTTTTGCTCGACGATTTTTTGTGGTATCTATGTCTTGCGCTGTCGTGAGTCTGTCCTACGACAGTCTTGCGACAGTCTTGCGACTGTCGTGCGATAAATATATTGTCGTGGTACCAGAAGAAAATTTTTTAGTCAAACAATCTTACGACTGTCGCATGAGTGTCCTACGACTGTCGTGAGACAGTTGCAAGATTGTCTCACGAATATTATATTTCGTAAGAGGTCGCACTATGCAAGTCTGTTGTGCGTTAGTCTTGCAACATATTTTCGTTTTTTGGAGGTATATAGCTCGGCGAATGAACGCTTGGAAATAAAAACTGTCTGTCGTCGCTGAGAGAGGATGGCCATTCCACCTGAGCGCAACTTGGATTCAATTTGCAAATAGTTGACTAAAATAAATGACAAATGTCAACATTTCGGACAGAACTTCGATGTTTCCACTGAAACATCTCGAGAGCAAATGGCAGGCAACAGACCGGCCTCGTCGCGTCCCAAGAGTGACCACGACTGTTGTGCGGCAGTCTTGCGAAGTCGCACGCGCATCCCACGAGTGAACCACGACCTGATCACGTGAAAAACAGCCCCCCGACAATGCATGACAACTCACGATGGTCCCAGGACTGTCGCACGACTGACTTGCGACACACCCATGACATAACCACGACATATCTTTTTTTTCTGTCGCGTCCCCATCGCCAAACCATCTTTAATGTGTCGTAGCCCTTGTGACCACTCGAAATAGATTTCGGGCATGTTGCAAGATCTGGCCACGACAAATATTTTATGGGTCTACCACGACAAAATTTTGTACGATCCGTTGTGCCCGGGACTTAAGGGTGGAGTTGGGTGGAACACTGGAGAGAGGGATGCGGGTGGGAAGAGGAGGGAAAGTGTGGAGGTGGAAGAGGGAAGGAAAGGGTGGAGGTGGAGAGGGAGGGAAAGGGTGGAGGTGGAAGAGGGAGGAAAGGTGGAGGTGGGAAGAGGAGGGAAGGATGGAGGTGGGAAGAGGAGGGAAATGTTGGAGAGTGGGAAGAGGGAGGGAAATGATGGAGATGGTACCTTTGCTATTGCGTGTGTTTGTATTTATGTATGGATGTATGTGGAGGAGATTGGCACCAACTCTGTACAGAGCGTTGGTGCTGCTTAAGCAGTCTCCTTGGCTATTGGACACAATCCAGACGGGTTGCCACTCCGACACAGTACACAGCATGCTGGCACTCATTTTGCCAACCTCAGAAGGATGACAGGTTGAGTTAACCCCACCTGGTATTAATTCAACAGGGGAGCGGGATTTGAACACAGGACCCTAGGATCCAAATCCCGCACCCCTAACCATTAAGCCAACACCAGGTACAAGTATGTATGTATGTATGTATGTATGTATGTATGTATGTATGTATGTATGCATGTATATATGTATGTATGTATATTATATGTATAATAATATATAAAGTATAATGATATATATATTATATATATATATAATTATATATATATATCATTATACTAATATAATATATATATATATATATATATATATTATATATGTATGTTATGCTGTGGAAATTCGTATTACACCATAAAGGGCCCGTAGGTGAAGATATCTCGACAGGTACATGTGTAGTTAGCCCAAACCCGTTGTGTAGAGGGAATTTATGTGATTCATCCGGCTGCGACGCTTTGAGTTAGCCATTTTTTCTGTTCTATCTTTATTTTGAACCAACCACGTCTCAACCGCCATCACACAACAACCACGCCACCGCCACCATCTACGCTCCCACATCATCGCATCACCGCCATTCCCAAAACGGCACCATAACCATCAAACTACCACCGAAAACCGTCCCACCACCTTCACCTCTCTCCTTCTACGGCCATTCCGCACCACCTGTGACCACTGAACGTCGGGCTGTCTCGGGCCCGTTCGGCGTTTGTGGCCGAACGCACCGAGCCGCGAGCGCAAATGGCGGGCTTTCGAGGGAAAACTCGGATCAAAAACGCTACACGCCCACTTCTCTCCGTCCAATTAGCGAGCGCAAGGCGGCTTGGCCCCGCCTCCAAGCGTGTGTATGTGAAGTCCGTATATGCAAATTTTAGGATCAGGAGAGGTTCACGCCCATTTTTGCCCGACCAATGGCTGACCGGGGGGGGGGGGGGCGGCGTGGCCCTGCCTCCAATCGCGTTCTGATCCTAAAATTTGCATATTGGCTTCTCCTGCCCGCCTATAAAAAGGCGAGCGCAAGGCGAATTCAGAGAGTCGGGTGATGCGAGTGTCATCGAGAGTCAGTCGGGTCCAGAGAGTCGGGTGAGGAGAGTGTGGAACTGAGGAGTCGGGTGAGGAGAGTGTGAACTGGGAGTCGTTGGGTGAGGAGAGTGTGGAACGGAGAAGAGTTGCAGAGAGAGTCGGGCGAGTGAGAGCGGTGGAACTGCAGGCTAGGGAGCTCGGGTCCGAGGCGGTCGGCGACGAGTTGCGGTGTGGGATCGCTCGTCTCGTCGCGGGACCCAAGCCAGCCAGCCACTCCCCTCCCCAGGGCATCAACAATCTCCCTTTCCCCCGCGTGAGATAGTGCAAAAGGGGCCCCGTTCCCCCCACCCCACACGTGGTGCCAACGAAACCCGCCAAGGAGCACGGAGTCGGGGCACAGCCACGCGGCCCAATTTGCGGCTTGGCCCGCCAACGCGTCACGAGGACGCGGGTAAGACCCACCCGGTCTCGCGGACCTGGCCGCTCCTCTAGGTCCCGCGCACATTGGCCTACGGGCCTGTCTGCCTCCTTGTCTGTGAGGGTGGCTTCTTTCCTTTGCTTTTGTGTAAATGTGTGTTGCGCCGTCTGTGAAGTAAAACTGTATAAGTGTTGCCGTGTGTGCGCGTAGTCGGTATTAACTCTGCGTCGTTGTTGCTTTATTGTTTTGGTTGCTTTATGTGCATTTTGACTGTATGGCTGTATATACGTGCTTTCCGTGTGCCGGGAAATAAATGGCATTGTGTGAACTGTTTTCCCGTTTCGCTTCGTCTTTTCTCTAATTGAATCTCCATCCTGCTTCACGTAAGGGTTCGTAGTGGGTGCAACATCCCGGTAAGTAATCGGAACCATCGAGGCCGACGATAACCGCTCGGTTATCACTGTAGCACAGAACGGACCGCTTAAGCGGTTCGTATCCGAAGTCGCCTGTGGCGTGGTACGATCGCCCGGTCGACCATTCGCGCAGGTACTTAGGTAGATCGAATTTGGCGAGCAACCCTATCCTGCGTGGGTGGGCAATTGGCACGATCGTGGTGAGGTTAAACCCCCACCGTGACTAGCTCCCGGCGTTGGTCCGAGAGGGTCACGACTGAATTGTCCGTCCGGTGGGCGACGTGCCGCGATTCGAGTTACGTGGCCGTTCGCACGCCGGCGGGCGCGAATTCGCAACAATATATATGCATATATATACATATATATACAGTATACATATATATATATATATATATATATATACACAGGGTGTCACAAAAAAATTAC
>CM068967.1:60761570-60771334 GCA_035128595.1 Eptatretus atami
AAAAAGTGAAAATAACCCACAAAGAAACTGGATGAATATTATGGAAGTGTCTCAACAACCCCAAATATTGAGACATTGTGTCCTGTAGTAATTCTCTGCAGACTACTGCAGTAGGATCTGTTACCAACTATAGTATGAGAGTATACTCTCATATACTATAGTCCTAACTGTAGCATTTTTGCCTGGGCCACCATTCTCTAAAATGGTCGATAATATGAGATCTTGTAATTTACTTTCAAATCTCCAACAAACTATTGCTGATTAGAACCAGTTCAAGATCACAACTGGAAGTAAATGCAAGTCATATTAGTCAGAGTCTGCAAATGACGTTTCATTATCACTTTCCTACTGAGGGCAAGTGTGCGAACTCCGTCAAAATATATTCCAAAAACACCTGGTTGTACTGAAATTAAGACCGTATTTCCTGTTGGTGAAGCCTGCTTATAGAGCCGCACAAAATGCTCCATAGTCAAAAGTACTGCCTTCTATCTCTGAATGCAGTATTATGTGTAGTCATTCTATTCTTGGTTTGAAAAAGTATGGCGAGTACCTTTAAGGTGTGGCAGCGGCCCAATGTGCCATCATCGTAGTGCCCTGATGTGGTATTGCATCCTGACTGTGACTCATTTGTGTGCAGCTTTGGAGATCCTCAGCTTTAATTGTATGAGTGATCAAATGTTACATCAGTGATGCCAATTCAAAGCGATGATGAAATGAATCTGGTAAACAGGCTGTAATAAAGTCGTGTTCCTTCATTCAGCACAAATTGTTGTGCCCCGAGAGAATGGAATGAACGAAGCCCTTATCACCTTCAAGCAACCAGGTCGATGGAAAAATGTCTTATTTGTGAGTTTGATTAGATGACGGAACTGTAATGTGGTCTTTAATGGTGCAATTAATCAGGAGTTTAATAACCACAAGGATTGCCCTTGTCCATGGAGGTTAAAACCCTGTTCTTCCTGAATGTGGTAATGGAGTCGAGAGTAATTTTAACTGAAGGCACAGTTACTTGTTTTATAACTTCTTTAAGGTAATCATCCACGCCTCTCTACGTGGTGGTCCTGGAAATGCCCTGTGAGATGCCTCCTCTGTTTTTTTGTCAAAAGTCACAAAGTTATGCTGAAAGCGCTGCATACACATGCTCAACGGTGTCCCATGAAGACAGAAAGAATGTTGCAAAGATTAAAGTTTTAAAAGTGTGCCTTCATTGAACAGATTTAAAAGGGTTGTTATGTTGACTTTTTTGAAGATCCATCTCCATCTCCACTCCATCTCCATCTCCATCTCCTCTCTCTCTCTTCAAACATATTCATCTGAAACCAAGTACTCACAGCTGGAATCCCAGTTTCTTGTTTGCGAAAGTTAAAGCTCTCCATGACACAACTGGGGTGTGTTCCAGAACAACAGGTTGCCATCGCTGCCAAGTGGTTTGCTTGATTCAAAGAGCTCAAGCAAGCACTCCAATGGAAGGAGTGCTGCGCACTGCTTAACACATGGCGTCTCCAATGTAAACAACGCTGTCGTGATACTCGAGCAAAAGCTGTCCAAGACGACATTTTCAGTTTACTCATTATCTTGTGAAACTTCCCAAACTAAGTTATTATGTTAACAAAGGCTAAAGAGTACGAGGAAGAGTTGAAAGGAAGACATATAAATGTGGAGTTTGAAGGAGAGCCCCTGCCAAGCTTATCTATGGACCCTACAGCTGTGCATTGTGGGAAGGGTTTGCATGTTTGTAATGTTGTAGAGTTACGATAAAAAGTAGAAATAACAATAAAATTGCTTCTAATCTCAAGTCCAAAAACCATCGCAATCTGTACCAACCTAACCCAGTCTCTCTCAGTTGTTCCTGCACTCCGTGTCCTTTCCTCCCGACAAGGTGGAGATTTGCGGTCAAACCTCGACTCTGATTTTCTGCAACCGGTAAGCAGAGACATCAGCCCACGAGTCCTAAAAACTTGCTCTGCTGCTCTTGCTCATCTCTCCTCTGTTCTATTCACCCTCTCATTTGCTCAAGGTCATCTGCCCTCTGCTTGGAAATTAGCTAACATTACCCTTCTGCATACAAAAGGTGCAAAAACAGATCCCTGCAACTACAGACCAATCAGCCTTCTCCTTATCACCAGCAAGGTCATGGAATCCATCATTGCGTCTGACATTAAATCCTTCTCTTCTCCAATCACCTGATTTCCGTTCATCAATTTGGATTCAGACCAAGTTTCTACCCTGGACTTGCTGCTCTTGTTCCCAACAGTGGATGAAAGTCCTCAATGTCAAGACATGAACAGAGCCATATCCCTTGACATATCACGTGCTTTCGATATGGTCTGGCACCCTGCCCTGTCACCAAACTCTCTTCTATGTTATCCAAGAGCAATCTCCACTCGTGCTTCGCAGACTTCCTCCTGTTGCAGTCAACATGTGGTCCTTAATGGAATTATCTCACTCCTCTTGCTTTCCAGGCTAGAAGTTCCTCAAGGTAGCGTCTGGGCCGCTGTTCTTTTTGTGGTTTTCCCAATCAAATGATTCTCCGACTTCTGGAATGCACATCTCTTTGTTGATTGATCCACCCTCTGCCGTACCATCTGTCATCCCTCGGATCGGCAAATCAGCAGCCCTTCTCACTCTCTGATAGATCTGGATAAACAATCACAACTGGTTCAAACACTGAACATGTCTCTAAAACCCTGAAACAAATCTAACACACACTATGTCGTCTTGAGAAGGATCTGTCTGGAACCCCACCCCATCTACGTTCTCAACAATACTCTTGAAGAAGTCCCTCATTCAAAGCTTTTTAGGGCTCATGATCTGACACGATCTTTCCTCGGGAGCAATTTCCAAGCTGGCTCACCAAAGCCAGTCACCGACTGGGCATCCTCCGTTGTGCAAATTCCTTCCTTGGCACACCTGAGCTCCTGACCATGCTACTAAAGCTTCATACCGCTAGCCTGATGAGTAACTGTTCTCTCCCTCTGGACTGGTGCTTCTGTGCTCTCACCTTTTTTCTGCTTTCATCGCTGTGGAAACATCGGTTCGTGCCTCTGTCACGCCTGAGTCGGATGTACGCTCATGTCTTCTGTCACACTGAGTGATGTATGTTCATGTTTCCGTCACCCTGAGGTGCGTGGTTTCGTCTCCAATCACCCGATAGTCAGTGGTTCGTGCATCTTGTCACGCTGATGTGAGTGGTTGTCTCCATTCACTTCCTGAAGAGTGTTCATTTATCTACCTGAGTATTCTCATACTCTTTGTTCAGTTGTTCGTTGTCTTCTTGTATACTCTGTCGTGAGTTGATTTTGTGCTATCCAGTTCACCTCTGAGCAAGTGGTTCATGACTCTGTCACATACTGAGTGAGTGGTTCGTGCTTCCCGTCACCCCGAGCAAGTGGTTCACGCTCTGTCAACCCTGAGTGAGTGGGTTCATGCTCCATCACCACTGAGCGTAGTTGTTCGTGCTCCGTCACCCTGACGCAACTGTGGTCATGCCTGTCCCCTGAGTGAGGTGGTTTATCTCCACACTGAGTGATGTGGCTTCGTGCTTGGCCACCTGAGTGAATTGGGACATGCTACCGTGCACTCCGAGCGAGTGGTTCATGCTCTGTCAACCCTCTGAGCGATGTGGTTCTTGTTCTGTTGAACTTGAGCGAGTAGTTACATGCTCCATCAACGCCGAGTGAGTGGTTCGTGCTACATCACCTGAGTGAGTGGTCAATGCTCATTCAATACTGAGCGAGTGGTCATCGCTCCATCACCCTGAGGCGAGGTGTTGTGCTCATCTCTTCCTGAGCAAGTGGTTCGTGCTCCATCACCCCTGAGTGAGTGGTTTGTGCTCGGCAACCTGAGTGAGTGGTTTCATGCTCCCGTCAACCCTGAGCGAGTGTTCTTGCTACATTCAGCCTGAGCAAGTGAATTCGTACCCCGTCAACTCTGAAACGAGTGGTTTTGGTCTATGTCATCCTGCATGAGTGGTCAAAGCCAGGTGAGCCTTATTCAAAAAATAAAAATAAAAATAAAATAAAAGAAAGGAAAAAGAACACAGATCAAAAAAATCAAATAATTAGGTGTCAGACCTATGTTTCCGATCAACGTTGAAATTTAAAACATATATTTCCATCCATACTAGATCACTAAGTATGAAGTTTCACTTGTTGGTTCTCTTTAGCATTCAAGAGAAAGGATTTTAAAATATTTTTGCTGAATCCAGATGGCTGCCAGACAATTGACATCATTTATTTGTAACAATTTGTGTGAAGTTTTCCCTTGATCTGTCCAGCCATTCTGGATAAGAAGATTTTTTTAAATAAGTTTAAAGGGTAAGGCAGTAATGCTGCCTAATCCATGTGACCTAATGACATCATATGTGTGGAACCTTTTGTTCCTCATGGATAGGTAGTCAATGTAAGTTTCATCTCAATGTGTTCAAGCCAACCTCAGAGAAGAAGATTTTTGAAGGTGATAAAAAAGAAAAGAAAAAAAGAAGAAAGAACGATGTGATGCCGAATCACGGTACCGATGATGTCATCAAAATTATTTCTGTGGACGCATTTTATCCCGAGATGACCCTCAAAATTTTCATACCTGATCCAGATATAGGCTTTTCTACGTTGCAATTATGACGTCATAACGAAGGCATCTATGACTCATTAAAGTCACTTATTCCGGATGAGGGGTCCTTTCCATGTGCCAGTCCAATTTTTTTCCTTGGTGCGTTCAGAGATCAAGAGGTCCGAAGTTATCCAGTTTTCCCAACATGGCTTCCACACCATGTGACCATGATGTCATAATTATCAATATACATTTACATGAGTAAGTCGCTCCCTATTTGAAAATTTCCTCACAATTGACAAGCGGTTGCCGGAGAAAAACACTAAAAGTTCTGTGCGAACAACAAACAAAAGAAACAAGAAAAAGATGTCATGCAGAGCACGGTACTGCAAAATCCACCCCCCCCCCACCCCCTCATGTTGGCATGGATACATCAAATTGTCCATTTCATTAAGATAAAAATTGACAATTTAAAAATCAAAGCTAAAGTCAATTGTGAAAATTGATTATTTTCAGATTAAATTTACGGATTTATAGTTTGACATTGCGTTGACACTTTGACATTTGACCTAAACAATAGTTGATTTCCCAATTCCGTGATGGACTATGGCTAAAATCCTGTTCACTTTCAAAGTTATAGGATAAAATTGATGATTTTTCAGAATAAAAATTGATGATTTTAGAAGTTTGATCTTGAGTTGACCTTTAACATTTTGATCTCAAAATAGTTGGTTCCCCATCCCGGTGATCAACTATGCAATCTCTTCAATTTCAAGTCATAGATCAAAAATTGAAGGATTTAGAATACCAACTCAGTTGTTGACCTTGTGCCCATGTTGACCTTTTCGTCAATGTTGGCTCAAAATAATTTGGTGGTTGAATCTCAGTGACCAGAAATATAAATCCTCCAAATTTCAAGTCAATCTGAATGAAAAGTGGGGTTTTAGAAATCTCACCCTAAGTTGGTTTAACTTTTGGCCTAATGTTGCCTTTTGACCTCAAAAACAATAGGTTCTTTCCCTTATGACAACATACCATGTGGTGAAATTTCATGAATCGTTAAAATGTGACTTTATTCTCATTCTCTTCTTTTTATTCTCTTTTAATGGCCCACAAATATTTCCACGGTTATTGTGGGGTGGCCAGGGGGAAGTTTTTTTTTTGGCACAAGTATAATTTCACGAACTAGCTGGCCAGGCCTACATTTGAACGAAGTAGTTAAGGGAGGCATTTGTAATTTGTTCATGGTGTCGGTGATAGCATCGCCTACTCTTCATGAGGACACCGTGGATATTCGACGTCCACCAACTCATACCGGCAGATGTGGTGACCTCCCCTTATTTGGATAATTTAGCAATATATGACTGGTTAACAGCAGTTTCACGAGTTTTGATTGACATAATATAAATCTTTGAAGCATAAATTAATTCCACATTTTTGTGAAACTAAAGAATTGGGATAAAGTAAAAAAAATAAAAACACTTCAACAAACAAAAGAAAGCAAAAAGTCCACCTGTTTTCTGAAGAAACTACTGGTAACGAATCTAACTTTACTTCGTTTAGCGTCAGCTGCAGTGGTCGATCTCTAAATCGAGCACAAGGTTGCTCCAGCACTTCCACATTTAGAACATAAATAGATGTCATAAAACAAAATATAACCCGTCAACATTTGAGGGATATAATGCCAGGGGACAATAAAATAAAGGTGCTCAACGGAGGTGGCAATGCGACTTTTGGTCTAATCTAGGCATCATACAATGAGACGAAATGAGGTCAAGGATAAACTTCGGTGTACTGTTTCTACAATTTTACAGGAGAGGGAAGCGACCTCCAAGCTGATTGTTCTTTTAAGTGTGCATCCCACCAATTTTGGTGGCACGGTTTCCGATGCACATGCAAATACCTGAGAAGCATTTGACGAGCGTTGTCAAGATGTATCGTTCCGGAAACGTCCACCACACGACATTAGAGAATACGTTTTCCTTAAGATGGAAAAATTAATGGGGACACCGCCTCTTTGGGCCATTCACTCAAACGGATTAATGCATGTGGCAAACAATGGGAGGGAGATTTGAGCACATTCGGTGCAATGCTTTTTTTTTTTTTTTTTTGTATACCATTGTCGAGGCTCAGTATGAGAGCAAACAGCAACACAGCAGCAAAGGGGGGCATGAGAAAGAGGGGCGGGTGAAAGGCAAAACAGGGGACAGAGATATTTAGAGATCTGTGGAAGGGAAAGGAGGATGGGGGGGAACAATGGGGTAATAGCCAAGAGGACATTACAGGATGTTCAGGAAGTGAAAGCAGGGATATTTGAAGGAGGTGGGCTTTGGGATGGATTAAACGGGGGTAGAAAAGATCAAGGATTCAAAACGGTCCTTTCGGAGAGACCCAGTGAGAGGTGTGAGATTTGTCCGGATTGAAAGACATGTTCCAAGTATTGGACGAGTTTGTGATTTTACCCAGATCTGCCAAGAGAAGCGGAAGAAGCTGCTGCTTGCTGATCTGAGGGAATGCAGATGGTAACGGCAAAGGGTGGAGTCATTCGGCAAAAGAAATAAAGGGATTTCCAGAGAGCAGAGAGATCACTGTGAAAACCAGAATAAAGAACAAGGCCCAGAATGCTGCTTGAGGAACTCCAACCTGGACAGGAAAGGGGATGAGAGAACTCCATTTCAGGCCACACGTTGACTGCGACAGGGAGAGGAAGTCTGCGATCCAATGAAGTGGAGATTTCCCTTAGACACCATAGGAAGAAGGAGTTTGGTGAGCAGGGCAGCAGGGCAGGGATGTCCAAAAAGCACCATGATATGTCCAGGGAATATGGCCCTGATTTCAATGTCTGGATTGGGACCTGCTTCATCCATTTTGGGAGAGCAGAAGCACAATATCCAGGGTGGAGTGATCTGGTCTGAAACGCAAAATTGAGACGGAAATCAGGCCATTGAGAAGAGGAGGATTTAATGTCTGAAGCGATGATGGATTCCATAAACGCTTGCTGATGAATTGGAGAAGGCTGATGGTCTGTTCGGTTGCAGGGATTGTTTTTGCACTCTTTTTTATGCAGCGCAGTAGTTTGCTGATTTCCAAGCAGATGGCTAGCATGACCTTGAGCAAATGATGAGGGGGAATAGAACAGACGAGAGCGAGTCGAGCAAGACAGAGGAGCCAGGTTTTTAGGACACGTGGCGACTGATGCCTGTTGGAGGCTCTGCAGAATCTGAGTCGAGGTTTTGACAGCAAGCTCTCTAACTTGTCAGAAAAGAAGGACACAGAAGTCAGGGAACTAGTTGGGTGCATACTGATAAGGTGGGTACAAGAAAGTTAGGTTTTTGTACACATACTTAGGGGGGAGACCGGTTCAAGCGAACACCGCGATCTACAATAGGGCTGGCAACCACTGTAGATTATTTCTGCCATCGAGAGGCATGCCCGAGTTCGCTCGATCAGATGATGATGGCGTGGGAAAACAAAAAGAAAATATTAACAAACCGCCAAGCACATGGTGCGCACATGCATGTGATCCCCTCTCCCCAGTCACTCCCTTATGGAGCAGGTGTTTCTAGTAACTCCAAAACAATGAAACCTCACAGGAACTATGCATGCATACGAAGGGAACTAACTTCAAGGGAGTGCATGAATGAACACTGGGTATTTGGGTAAATTTGGCCACCATTTTTGAAGATTATAAGGGCACTCGGTAGAGCGTATACCTCCGCCACACAATGATTGATCCAGGAGAACTTATCAGGCCCAATACATTTTTGAAATATCATGCTGTATGTCGTTTTTGGCGCCATCTCTCAATGGTGAAGAATCACTTTAAAAATTATCACATCTGGATCCAGATTCGGATTTTCACCAAAATCTAATCAGTTCGTCCTTGTCACACACCCAACCTGTCCAACAAAATTTAATCTGGATCTGTCCACAGCTTTTTGAGATATCCTGCACACAGACAGACAAACAGACAGAAAGGGGGGAAAACATAACCTCCTTCACCTTAGATGGCGAAGGTAATAATGAACAGCTTACCTTCATGAAAGGCTTAACCTTCGTCAGCCCAACTTCACCTCGCAGAAGTCATAGCCACCATTTTTATTTGGCCTACAAAAAATGCCTTGCCTTGGAAACACAATCTACTCTCATGGACAAACCAAAATATATGATCAAAGTATGATTTTGGATATGAGGATCGGATCTGGTGGATGAAATAAGTGTTGAAATCTGGAGTGAAATATGAAATTGTGAAGAAATTACCGATTCTTATAAATAAGCATATAAGCATACTTATTTAAGGCTTGGTCACAAGAAGAGAATGCTCTCCAGAAAGTATAAAATGCTTTGAAATGTAAAATTGTTTTGAGTGCATAGCAGTGAGGATGTATAAGGCATTCAGTGGCTGTACTTGGGATGACCAGTACCAAGTTAGATAAAACTCTCTGATGTAATGATGGAAGTGAATTGAATCGGGGTTTGGTTTAACTGTTTAACTAAAAGTAAGAATATGAAATAGAACACATAAATTGCTAAATGGGATCTAGTTATTGTACAGGTGTGGAGAAGTGTACTGGTGGATATAGAAAATATATTTTTCTAAAGAAGGATTGGTGGACATGTTATCAGTGTCGTGGGTTTATGCAGGATTTATACAAATCGGCAACGTTAAACTCTGCTGAATTAAATGGATTCATCAACCAGGAAGAATCTTACGATCAAACGGGGTGGGTGAAAATCCACAACAGCGGCTATGGCAAGGGGTGGAGTCAGAGCTGAGGGATGAATTCCGCCCACGTAGTGGTCGAATGCACGTGGAATGGCAGTTCGGTGTGCGAAGTTGAAGTGACAGATTTGTTGTACAATAAACTTCGCAGCGCACAGTAATGGTTGGGGTCAACATGACCCACGACGCATTTGTGCCACGACACGACAGAAAATTTGGGCAATCTGGGTCATTGGGGGTCGTCGCAAGACAGCCCTAGCGAATTTTGAGCATCGTGGCATCGACTTGCCGTCGTGAGGCAAAATTGGACATGCACCTTTTTTGCTCGACGATTTTTTGTGGTATCTATGTCTTGGCTGTCGATTAGTCTGTCTACGACAGTCTTGCGACTGTCGTGCGTTAAATATTTGTCGTGGTACACAAGAAATTTTTTAGTCAAACAATCTTACGATGTCGCGATGTTAGATGTCACTCGATGTCGGCAGGACAGTCG
>CM068967.1:60771359-60773859 GCA_035128595.1 Eptatretus atami
GGGTCAACAATGAACCCACGACGCATTTGTGCCACGACACGACAGAAAATTTGGGCAATCCTGGGTCATTGGGGGTCGTCGCAAGACAGTCCTAGCAATTTTGAAGATCGTGGCATCGACTTGCCGTCGTGAGGCAAAATTGGACAATGCACCTTTTTGCTCGACGATTTTTTGTGGTATCTATGTCTTGGCGCTGATGTATCTGTCCTACGACAGTCTTAGCGACAGTCTTGCGACTGTCGTGCGATAAAATATATTGTCGTGGGTACCAGAAGAAAATTTTTTAGTCAAACAATCTTACGACTGTCGCATGAGTGTCCTACGGACTGTCGTGAGACAGTTGCAAGATTGTCACGAATATTATATTTCGTAAGAGGCTCGCACATATGCATCTGTTGTGCGTTAGTCTTGCAACATATTTTTCGTTTTTTGAGGGTATATAGCTCGGGGCGAATGAACGCTTGGAAATAAAAACTGTCTGTCGTCGCTGAGAGAGGATGGCCATTCCACCTGAGGCGAACTTGGATTCAATTTGCAAATAGTTGACTAAAATAAATGGACAAATGTCAACATTTCGGACAGAACTTCGATGTTTCCACTGAACATCTCGAGAGCAAATGGCAGGCAACAGACCGGCCTCGTCGCGTCCCAAGAGTGACCACGACTGTTGTGCGGCAGTCTTGCGAAGTCGCACGCGCATCCCACGAGTGAACCACGACCTGATCACGTGAAAAACAGCCCCCCGACAATGCATGACAATCACGATGGTCCCAGGACTGTCGCACGACTGACTTGCGACAACCCCATGACATAACCACGACATATCTTTTTTTTCTGTCGCGTCCCATCGCCAACCATCTTTAATGTGTCGTAGCCCTTGTGACCACTCGAAATAGATTTCGGGCATGTTGCAAGATCTGGCCACGACAAATATTTTATGGGTCTACACGACAAAATTTTGTACGATCCGTTGTGCCCGGGACTTAAGGGTGGAGTTGGGTGGAACACTGGAGAGAGGGATGCGGGTGGGAAGAGGGAGGGAAAGTGTGGAGGTGGGAAGAGGGAAGGAAAGGGTGGAGGTGGGAGAGGGAGGGAAAGGGTGGAGGTGGAAGAGGGAGGAAAGGTTGGAGGTGGGAAGAGGGAGGGAAAGGATGGAGGTGGGAAGAGGAGGGAAATGTTGGAGAGTGGGAAGAGGGAGGGAAATGATGGAGATGGTTACCTTTGCTATTGCGTGTGTTTGTATTTAGTATGGATGTATGTGGAGGAGATTGGCACCATAACTCTGTACAGAGGCGTTGGTGCTGCTTAAGCAGTCTCCTGGCTATTGGACACAATCCAGACGGGTTGCCACTCCGACACAGTACACCAGCATGCTGGCACTCATTTTGCCAACCTCAGAAGGATGACAGGTTGAGTTAACCCCACCTGGTATTAATTCAACAGGGGAGCGGGATTTGAACACAGGACCCTAGGATCCAAATCCCGCACCCTAACCATTAAGCCAACACCAGGTACAAGTAGTATGTATGTATGTATGTATGTATGTATGTATGTATGTATGTATGCATGTATATATGTATGTATGTATATTATATGTATATATATATAAAGTATAATGATATATATATTATATATATATATAATGTTATATATATATATCATTATACTAATATAATATATATATATATATATATATATATTATATATGTATGTTATGCTGTGGAAATTCGTATTACACCATAAAGGGCCCGTAGGTGAGATATCTCGACAGGTACATGTGTAGTTAGCCCAACCCGTTGTGTAGAGGGAATTTATGTGATTCATCCGGGCTGCGACGCTTTGAGTTAGCCATTTTTTCTGTTCTATCTTTATTTTGAACCAACCACGTCTCAACCGCCATCATCACAACAACCACGCCACCGCCACCATCTACGCTCCCACATCATCGCATCACCGCATTCCCAAAACGGCACCATAACCATCAAACTACCACCGAAAACCGTCCACCACCTTCACCTCTTCCTTCTACGGCCATTCCGCACCACCTGTGACCACTGAACGTCGGGCTGTCTCGGGCCCGTTCGGCGTTTGTGGCCGAACGCACCGAGCCGCGAGCGCAAATGGCGGGCTTTCGAGGGGAAAACTCGGATCAAAAACGCTACACGCCCACTTCTCTCCCGTCCAATTAGCGAGCGCAAGGCGGCTTGGCCCCGCCTCCAAGCGTGTGTATGTGAAGTCCGTATATGCAAATTTTAGGATCAGGAGAGGTTCACGCCCATTTTTGCCCGACCAATGGCTGACCGGGGGGGGGGGGGCGGCGTGGCCCTGCCTCCAATCGCGTTCTGATCCTAAAATTTGCATATTGGCTTCTCCTGCCGCCTATAAAAAGGCGAGCGCAAGGCGAATTCAGAGAGTCGGGTGATGCGAGTGTCATCGAGAGTCAGTCGGGTCCAGAGAGTCGGGTGAGGAGAGTGTGGAACTGAGGAGTCGGGTGAGGAGA
>CM068967.1:60776359-60794188 GCA_035128595.1 Eptatretus atami
TATATATGTATATATGTTATATATGTATATATATATATATATATGTATAATATATACATATGTATATATACATATGTATATATATATATACAGTGTATATATATAATATATATATATATATATATATATAATATATATATATATATACACACGAGTTGTGTTCAAAAAGTATCCAACGTTAATTTTTTCGTGCGTAAACAAATGAAGCTCGGGAAGGCGTGGTTTGGTGCAACGTATGGAAGGCGATCCTATCCGTATGCGTGAATATTTTCCCGCCTGCAGAAGCTGTCATCGCCCGACAGACCGCCGATGAGTGAGGAAGTGTAAGTGAGCGCCGTTGGATTTTCCTTTTTGACAAAATGAGCGAAAAACTTGAAACAACGCTACTTGCATCAAATTTTTGGTTAAAGCTTGGCGATTCCCAAGTGGAAACGATCCGCAAAGATCAACAGGCCTTCGGGAACGAACATGGGCACCACACAGATAAAAGAGTGGTAAACACCGCTTCAAAAGATGGTACGCACATCAGTGGAAAGTGATGGCACGTTCTTGGTAGCCCTTCAACATTCCGAAATGAAGATCTGTCTATTGACCAAGTGAGGAGCCTGCTGATGCAGACGTCGAATCACGATCAGGAGAACTTGGCAGACGAGGCGGGCGTCCAGCATTGATGCCGTCATTCCAATTGTGACTGAGGATTTGGGCTTAAGGAGAATCTCAGCGAGTTCGTGCCAAAGCTGCTGAATGATGCGAGCAGAAGCAACTCCGTTTTGGAGATCGCACAGGACATGCTGAGGAGACTGTTGAACAGTGTCCCAACTTCTTCAACACAGTGATCACTGGCGTATGAGACCACAGTGATCCCGTCATTTGTCAAAAACGAAAATCCGGCTGCACTCAACTTTCCACTTGCCTCACTTCCTCACTTGAAGCTTCTGCAGCGGAAAATATTCAGCATACAATTTGGGATTAGGATCGCCTCCATAACGTGCCCCAAACCACTCCTCCCTAGCTTCATTGGTTTTACAACGAAAAATTATGGTTGGATACTTTTTTGAACACACCTGTATAAACAGTATATTATTTGTTCACGGTATGTGGATGGTGTGGTGGAACATGTGGTCAGAGTCCCCTCTACGTAAAATATATGACTTAGCATGGCAATATAAATGTAACAAAAAAGTGAAAATACCCCACAAAAAAACTTGGATGAATATTATGGAAGTGTCTCAACAACCCCAAATTGAGACATTGTGTCCTGTAGTAATTCTCTGCAGACTACTGCAGTAGATCTGTACCAACTATAGTATGAGATATACTCTCATAATACTATAGTCCTAACGGTAGCATTTTTGCCTGGGCCACCATTCTCTAAAATGGTCGATAATATGAGATCTTGTAATTACTTTCAAATCTCCAACAACTATGTGATTAGAACCAAGTTAAGATCACAAACTGGAAGTTAAATGCAAGTCATATTAGTCGATCTTGCAAATGACCTTTCATTATCACTTTCCTACTGGAGGCAAGTGTGCGGGAACTGCCGTCCAAAATATATTCCAAAAACACCTGGTTGTACTGAAATTATAGACCGTATTTCCTGTTGTTGAGCCTGCTTATAGAGCCGCACAAAATTGCTCCATAGTCAAAAGTCTGCCTTCATCTCTGAATGCGTATTATGTGTAGCATTCTATTCTTGGTTTGAAAAGTTGGCGAGTACCTTTAAGGTGTGCAGCGGCCCAATGTCCATCATCGTTAGTGCCTGATGTGGTATTGCATCCGACTGTGACTGCATTTGTGTGCAGCTTTGGAATCTCAGCTTTATATTGTATGAGTGATCAAATGTTACATCACAGTGATGCCAATTCAAAGCGATGATGAAATGAATCTGGTAAACAGGCTGTAATAAACGTGTTCCTTCATTCAGCACAAATTGTTGTGCCCCGAGAGAATGGAATGAACGAAGCCCTTATGCACCTTAAGCACCAGGTCGATGAAAAATGTCCTTTATTTGTGAGTTTTGATTAGTGACGGAACTTAATTGTCTTTAATGGTGCAATTAATCATGGAGTTTAATAACCCAAGGATTGGCCCTTGTCCAGGAGGTTAAAACCCTGTTCTTCCTGATGTGGTAATGGAGTGAGAGTAATTTTAACTGAAGGCACAGTTACTTGTTTATATAACTCTTTAAGGTAATCATCCACGCCTCTTCTACGTGGGTGGTCCCTGGAATGCCCTGTGAGATGCCTCCTCTGTTTTTTTGTCAAAAGTCACAAAGTTATAGCTCTGGAAAGCGGCTGCATCACATGCTCAACGGTGTCCCATGAAGGAACAGAAAGATGTTTGCAAAGATTAAGTTTTAAAAGGTGCCTTCATTGAACAGATTTAAAGGGTGTTATTGTTGACTTTTTTGAGATCCATCTCCATCTCCATCTCCATCTCCATCTCCATCTCTCTCTCCTCTCTTCAACATATTTCATTGAAACAAGTACTCACAGCTGAATCCCAGTTTCTTGTTGCAAGTTAAAGCTCTGCCTGACACAACTGGGGTGTGTTCCAGAGAAACAGGTTGCCATCGCTTGCCAAGTGTTTGCTTGATTCAAAAGAGGCTCAAGCAAGCACTCCAAGGAAGGGCTCGCGCACTGCCTTAACACATGGCGTCTCCAATGTAAACACGCTGTCGTGTACTCGAGCAAAAGCTGTCCAAGACCATTTCAGTTTTACTCATTATCTTGTGACAACTTCCCAAACTAAGTTAATTATGTAACAAAGCTAAAGAGTACGAGGAAGAGTGAAAGGAAGACATATAAATGTGGAGTGAAGGAGGAGCCCCTGCCAGCTTATCTATGGACCCACAGGCTGTTGCATTGTGGGAAGGGTTTGCATGTTTGTAAGTTGTAGAGTTACGATAAAAAGTAGAAATAACAATAAAATTGCTTCTAGAATCTCAAGTCCAAAAACCATCGCAATCTGTACCAACCTAACCCAGTCTCTCTCAGTTTTTCCTGCAACTCCGTGTCCTTTTCCTCCCGACAAGTGGGAGATTTTGCGGTCAAACCTCGACTCTGATTTCTGCACGGTAAGAAGACACAGCCCACGAGTCCTAAAAAACTTGCTCTGCTGTCTGCTCTCTCTCCTCTGTTCTATTACCTCTCATTGCTCAAGGTCATCTCCGTCGCTTGGAAAATTAGCTAACATTAACCCTTCCTGCATACAAAAGGTGCAAAAACAGATCCCGCAACTACAACCAATCAGCCTTTCTCCTTAATCACCAGCAAGGTCATGGAATCCATCATTGCGTCTGACAGTTAAAATCCTTCTCTTCTCCAATCACCCTGATTTCCGTTCATCAAATTTGGATTCAGACCAAGTTTCTACCCTGGACTTGCTGCTCTTGCATTCCCACAGTGGATGAAAGTCCTCAATGTCAAGACATGAAACAGAGCATATCCCTTGACATATCACGTGCTTTCGATATGGTTGGCACCCGCCGCTGATCACCAAATCTCTTTCTATGTTATCCAAAGCATCTTCCACCGTGCCTTCGCAGACTTCCTCCTGTTGCAGTCAAAACATGTGGTCCTTAATGGAATTATCTCACTCCTCTTGCTTTCCAGGCTAGACGTTCCTCAGGTAGCGTTCTGGGCCCTGTTCTTTTTGTGTTTTCATCAATGATCTCTCCCGACTCTCTGGAATGCACATCTCTTTGTTTGATGAACTCCACCCTCTGCCGTACCATCTGTCATCCCTCGGAATCGGCAAACAGCAGCTCCTTCCACTCTCTGAAGATCTGGATAAAAATCAACAACGATCAACACTTGAACATGTCCTAAAACCCTGAAACAAATCTAACACTACACTATGTCTGTCTGAAAGGACTGTCTGGAACCCCACCCCATCTACGTTCTCAAACAATACTCTTGAAAAAGTCCTTCATATTCAAGCTTTTTAGGCTCATGATCTGACTACGATCTTTCCTGGGCAGCAATTTCCAAGCTGGCCTCACCAAAGCCAGTCACCGACTGGCATCCTCCGTTGTGCAAATTCCTTCCTTGGCACACCTGAGCTCCTGACCATGCTACAAAGCTTTCCATCCCCGCAGGCCTGATGAGTACTGCTCTCCCTCTGGACTGGTGCTTCTGGCTCTCACCTTTTTCCTGCTTCACGCTGTGGAAACCCACGGTTCGTGCTCTGTCCACGCTGAGCGAGTACGCTCATGCTCTGTCCAAACTGAGTGGTAGTTCATGTTTCCGTCACCCTGAGGGCGTGGTTCGTACTCCATCACCCGAAGCAGTGGTTCTGTGCTCTGTCACGCCTGAGTGAGTGGTTCGTCTCCATCACCCTGAAGCAAGTGTTCATGCTCATCACCCCTGAACAAGCGGTTCGTGCTCTGTAACCTGCGTGAGTGAATTTGTGCTATCCATCACCCTGAGGCAAGTGTTCATACTCTGTCACACTGAGTGAGTGGGTTCGTGCTCCGTCACCCCGAGCCAAGTGGTTCACGCTCTGTCACCCTGAGTGAGTGGTTCATGCTCCATCACCACTGAGCGAGTGTTCGTGCTCCGTCACCTGAAGCAACTGTTCATGCTCTGTCACCCTGAGTGAGGTGGTTTATCTCCATCACCCTGAGTGATGTGGCTTCGTGCTTGGCACCTGAGTGAATGGACATGCTCCGTCACCCTGAGCGAGTGGTTCATGCTCTGTCACCCTGAGCGAGTGGTTCATGTTCTGTTGGAACTTGAGCGAAGTAGTTAATGCTCCATCAACGCCGAGTGGTGGTTCGTGCTCCATCACCTTGAGTGAGTGGTACAAGTGCCTCATTCAAACTGAGCGAGTGGTTCATGCTCCATCACCCTGAGGCGATGGTTTGTGCTCATCTCCCTGAGCAAAGTGGTTCGTGCTCGCATCACCCTGAGTGAGTGGTTTGTGCTCGGCACCCTGAGTGGTGGTTTCATGCTCCCGTACCACCTGAGCGAGTGTTCTTGCTACATCAGCCTGAGCAAGTGAATTCGTACCCCCGTCAACCTGAAACGAGTGGTTTTGGTCTAATGTCATCCTGCATGAGTGGTCACAGCCAGTGAGCCTTAATTCAAAAAATAAAAATAAAAATAAAATAAAAAGAAAGGAAAAAGAACAGCAGATCAAAAATCAAATAATTATGGCTGTCAGACCATGTGTCCGATCAACGTTGAAATTTAAAACATATATTTCCATCCATACTAGATCACTAATTATGAAGTTTCAACTTGTTGGTTCTATTTAGCAGTTCAAGAGAAAGGATTTTAAAAATATTTTTGCTAGAATCCAGATGGCTGCCAGACAATCTGACATCATTTTATTTGTAACAATTTGTGGTGAAGTTTTCCCCTTGATCTGTCCAGCCATTCTGGATAAGAAGATTTTTTTAAATAAGTTTAAAGGGTAAGGCAGTAATGCTGCCTAATCCATGTGACCTAATGACATCATATGTGTGGAACCTTTTGTTCCTCATGGATAGGTAGTCAATGTAAGTTTCATCTCAATGTGTTCAAGCCAACCTCAGAGAAGAAGATTTTTGAAGGTGATAAAAAAGAAAAGAAAAAAAGAAGAAAGAACGATGTGATGCCGAATCACGGTACCGATGATGTCATCAAAATTATTTCTGTGGACGCATTTTATCCCGAGATGACCCTCAAAATTTTCATACCTGATCCAGATATAGGCTTTTCTACGTTGCAATTATGACGTCATAACGAAGGCATCTATGACTCATTAAAGTCACTTATTCCGGATGAGGGGTCCTTTCCATGTGCCAGTCCAATTTTTTTCCTTGGTGCGTTCAGAGATCAAGAGGTCCGAAGTTATCCAGTTTTCCCAACATGGCTTCCACACCATGTGACCATGATGTCATAATTATCAATATACATTTACATGAGTAAGTCGCTCCCTATTTGAAAATTTCCTCACAATTGACAAGCGGTTGCCGGAGAAAAACACTAAAAGTTCTGTGCGAACAACAAACAAAAGAAACAAGAAAAAGATGTCATGCAGAGCACGGTACTGCAAAATCCACCCCCCCCCCACCCCCTCATGTTGGCATGGATACATCAAATTGTCCATTTCATTAAGATAAAAATTGACAATTTAAAAATCAAAGCTAAAGTCAATTGTGAAAATTGATTATTTTCAGATTAAATTTACGGATTTATAGTTTGACATTGCGTTGACACTTTGACATTTGACCTAAACAATAGTTGATTTCCCAATTCCGTGATGGACTATGGCTAAAATCCTGTTCACTTTCAAAGTTATAGGATAAAATTGATGATTTTTCAGAATAAAAATTGATGATTTTAGAAGTTTGATCTTGAGTTGACCTTTAACATTTTGATCTCAAAATAGTTGGTTCCCCATCCCGGTGATCAACTATGCAATCTCTTCAATTTCAAGTCATAGATCAAAAATTGAAGGATTTAGAATACCAACTCAGTTGTTGACCTTGTGCCCATGTTGACCTTTTCGTCAATGTTGGCTCAAAATAATTTGGTGGTTGAATCTCAGTGACCAGAAATATAAATCCTCCAAATTTCAAGTCAATCTGAATGAAAAGTGGGGTTTTAGAAATCTCACCCTAAGTTGGTTTAACTTTTGGCCTAATGTTGCCTTTTGACCTCAAAAACAATAGGTTCTTTCCCTTATGACAACATACCATGTGGTGAAATTTCATGAATCGTTAAAATGTGACTTTATTCTCATTCTCTTCTTTTTATTCTCTTTTAATGGCCCACAAATATTTCCACGGTTATTGTGGGGTGGCCAGGGGGAAGTTTTTTTTTTGGCACAAGTATAATTTCACGAACTAGCTGGCCAGGCCTACATTTGAACGAAGTAGTTAAGGGAGGCATTTGTAATTTGTTCATGGTGTCGGTGATAGCATCGCCTACTCTTCATGAGGACACCGTGGATATTCGACGTCCACCAACTCATACCGGCAGATGTGGTGACCTCCCCTTATTTGGATAATTTAGCAATATATGACTGGTTAACAGCAGTTTCACGAGTTTTGATTGACATAATATAAATCTTTGAAGCATAAATTAATTCCACATTTTTGTGAAACTAAAGAATTGGGATAAAGTAAAAAAAATAAAAACACTTCAACAAACAAAAGAAAGCAAAAAGTCCACCTGTTTTCTGAAGAAACTACTGGTAACGAATCTAACTTTACTTCGTTTAGCGTCAGCTGCAGTGGTCGATCTCTAAATCGAGCACAAGGTTGCTCCAGCACTTCCACATTTAGAACATAAATAGATGTCATAAAACAAAATATAACCCGTCAACATTTGAGGGATATAATGCCAGGGGACAATAAAATAAAGGTGCTCAACGGAGGTGGCAATGCGACTTTTGGTCTAATCTAGGCATCATACAATGAGACGAAATGAGGTCAAGGATAAACTTCGGTGTACTGTTTCTACAATTTTACAGGAGAGGGAAGCGACCTCCAAGCTGATTGTTCTTTTAAGTGTGCATCCCACCAATTTTGGTGGCACGGTTTCCGATGCACATGCAAATACCTGAGAAGCATTTGACGAGCGTTGTCAAGATGTATCGTTCCGGAAACGTCCACCACACGACATTAGAGAATACGTTTTCCTTAAGATGGAAAAATTAATGGGGACACCGCCTCTTTGGGCCATTCACTCAAACGGATTAATGCATGTGGCAAACAATGGGAGGGAGATTTGAGCACATTCGGTGCAATGCTTTTTTTTTTTTTTTTTTGTATTACCTTAGTCGAGGCTCATATGAGAGCTAACACAGTCAACACACAGCAAAGGGGGGCATGAGACAAAGAGGGGCGGAGTGAAAAGGCAAAACAGGCGGACAGAGATATTAGGAGAATCTGTTGGAAGGGAGAAGGGATGGGCGGGGAACCAATGGGGTAATAGCAAGATGCCTTACAGGGACTTTCAGGAAGGAAAGCAGGGATTTTGAAGGAGGTGGTTTGGGGTGATTAACGGGGGTAGAAAAGATCAAGGATTCAAAACGGTCCTTTCGGAGAGACCCAGTGAGAGGTGTGAGATTTGTCCGGATTGAAAGACATGTTCCAAGTATTGGACGAGTTTGTGATTTTACCCAGATCTGCCAAGAGAAGCGGAAGAAGCTGCTGCTTGCTGATCTGAGGGAATGCAGATGGTAACGGCAAAGGGTGGAGTCATTCGGCAAAAGAAATAAAGGGATTTCCAGAGAGCAGAGAGATCACTGTGAAAACCAGAATAAAGAACAAGGCCCAGAATGCTGCTTGAGGAACTCCAACCTGGACAGGAAAGGGGATGAGAGAACTCCATTTCAGGCCACACGTTGACTGCGACAGGGAGAGGAAGTCTGCGATCCAATGAAGTGGAGATTTCCCTTAGACACCATAGGAAGAAGGAGTTTGGTGAGCAGGGCAGCAGGGCAGGGATGTCCAAAAAGCACCATGATATGTCCAGGGAATATGGCCCTGATTTCAATGTCTGGATTGGGACCTGCTTCATCCATTTTGGGAGAGCAGAAGCACAATATCCAGGGTGGAGTGATCTGGTCTGAAACGCAAAATTGAGACGGAAATCAGGCCATTGAGAAGAGGAGGATTTAATGTCTGAAGCGATGATGGATTCATAAACGCTTGCTGATGAAATTGGGAGAAGGCTGATTGGTCTGTAGGTTGCAGGATTGTTTTTTGCACCTTTTTTAATGCAGGCGTAATGTTTGCTGATTTCCAAGCAGATGGCTAGATGACCTTGAGCAAATGAGAGGGGTGGGAATAGACAGACGAGGGAGTGAGCAAGAGCAGAGGAGCCAGGTTTTTAGACACGTGGGACTGATGCCGTATGGACTGTTCAGAATCTGAGTCGAGGTTTGTACAGCAAGCTCTCTAACTTGTCAGAAAAGAAGGACACAGAAGTCAGGGAACTAGTTGGGTGCATACTGATAAGGTGGGTACAAGAAAGTTAGGTTTTTGTACACATATGAGACAGTTGCAAGATTGTCTCACGAATATTATATTTCGTAAGAGGCTCGCACAACATTGCAAGTCTGTTGTGCGTTAGTCTTGCAACATATTTTCGTTTTTTGAGGGGTATATAGCTCGGGCGAATGAACGCTTGGAAATAAAAACTGTCTGTCGTCGCTGAGAGAGGATGGCCATTCCACCTGAGCGACAAACTTGGATTCAATTTGCAAATAGTTGACTAAAATAAAGTGACAAATGTCAACATTTCGGACAGAACTTCGATGTTTCCACTGAAACATCTCGAGAGCAAATGGCAGGCAACAGACCGGGCCTCGTCGCGTCCCAAGAGTGACCCACGACTGTTGTGCGGCCTGATTTGAACTATGATATTTGCAGTGGACACTTCGGCTGCATTCCTGTGGACATAGGAATGTGAACTTACGGAGCTGATTCAAGTTAAAAAGCCCGTGATTTATAAAATTCAGCAATGAAATCACGATGGTCAGGGCCCAGGACTGTCGCACGACTGACTTGCGACACACCCATGACTCACACGACAGACATCTTTTTTTTCTGTGGCGTCCCCATCGCAAACCATCTTTAATGTGTCGTAGCCCTTGGTAACCACTCGAATAAGTTTCGGCGTCGTTGCAAGATCTGGCCACGACAAATATTTCTCATGTGTCTATGACCAAATTTTGTACGATCCGTTGTGCCCGGGGACTTAAGGGTGGAGTTGGGTGGAACACTGGAGAGAGGGATGCGGGTGGGAAGAGGGAGGGAAAGTGTGGAGGTGGGAAGAGGGAAGGAAAGGGTGGAGGTGGGAAGAGGGAGGGAAAGGGTGGAGGTGGGAAGAGGGAGGGAAAGGGTGGAGGTGGGAAGAGGGAGGGAAAGGATGGAGGTGGGAAGAGGGAGGGAAATGTTGGAGATGGGAAGAGGGAGGGAAATGATGGAGATGGTACCTTTGCTATTGCGTGTGTTTGTATTTATGTATGGATGTATGTGGAGGAGATTGGCACCATACTCTGTACAGAGCGTTGGTGCTGCTTAAGCAGTCTCCTTGGCTATTGGACACAATCCAGGACGGGTTGCCACTCCGACACAGTACACCAGCATGCTGGCACTCATTTTTGCCACTCGAAGGATGACAGGTTGATATACCCCACCTGGTATTAATTCAACAGGGGGCGGGATTTGAACACAGGACCCTAGGATCCAAATCCCGCCACCCTAACCATTAAGCCAACACCAGGTACAAGTATGTATGTATGTATGTATGTATGTATGTATGTATGTATGTATGTATGCATGTATATATGTATGTATGTTATATATTGTATATATATATATAAAGTATAATGATATATATAATATATATATATATATATGTATATATATATATCATTATACTTATTATATATATATATATATTATATATATATATATATATATGTATTGTTATGCTGTGGAAATTCGTATTACACCATAAAGGGCCCGTAGGTGAGATATCTCGACAGGTACATGTGTAGTTAGCCCAAACCCTTGTGTAGAGGAATTTATGTGATTCATCCGGGCTGCGACGCTTTGAGTAGCCATTTTTTCTGTTCTATCTTTATTTTGAACCAACCACGTCTCAACCGCCATCACACAACAACCACGCCACCGCCACCATCTACGCTCCCACATCATCGCATCACCGCCATTCCCAAACGGCACCAAACCATCAAACTACCACCGAAAACCGTCCACCACCTTCACCTCTCTCCTTCTACGGCCATTCCCGCACCACCTGTGACCACTGAACGTCGGGCTGTCTCGGGCCCGTTCGGCGTTTGGTGCCGAACGCACCGAGCCGCGAGCGCAAATGGCGGGCTTTCCGAGGGGAAACTCGGATCAAAAACGCTACACGCCCACTTCTCCTCCGTCCAATTAGCGAGCGCAAGCGGCTTGGCCCCGCCTCCAAGCGTGTGTATGTGAAGTCCGTATATGCAAATTTTAGGATCAGGAGAGGTTCACGCCATTTTGCCCCGACCAATGGCTGACGCGGGGGGGGGGGGCGGCGTGGCCCTGCCTCCAATCGCGTTCTGATCCTAAAATTTGCATATTGGTTCCCTGCCCGCTATAAAAAGGCGAGCGCAAGCGAATTCAGAGAGTCGGGTGATGCGAGTGTCATCGAGATCAGTCGGGTCCAGAGAGTCGGGTGAGGAGAGTGTGGAACTGAGGAGAGTCGGGTGAGGAGAGTGTGGAACTGGGAGTCGTTGGGTGAGGAGAGTGTGGAACGGAGAAGAGTTGCAGAGAGAGTCGGGCGAGTGAGAGCGGTGGAACTGCAGGCTAGGGAGCTCGGTCCGAGGCGGTCGGCGACGAGGTTGCGGTGTGGGATCGCTCGTCTCGTCGCGGGACCCAAGCCAGCCAGCCACTCCCCTCCCCCAGGCATCAACAATCTCCCTTTCCCCCGCGCTGAGATAGTGCAAAAGGGGCCCCGTTCCCCCACCCCCCACCGTGGTGCCAACGAAACCCGCCAAGGAGCACGGAGTCGGGGCACAGCCACGCGGCACATTTCGGCTGGCCCGCCAACGCGTCACGAGGACGCGGGTAAGACCCACCCGGTCTCGCGGACCTGGCCGCTCCTCTAGGTCCCGCGCACATTTGGCCTACGGGCCTGTCTGCCTCCTTGTCTGTGAGGTGGCTTCTTTCCTTTGCTTTTGTGTAAATGTGTGTTGGCGCCGTCTGTGAAGTAAAACTGTATAAGTGTTGCCGTGTGTGCGCGTAGTCGGTATTAACTCTGCGTCGTTGTTGCTTTATTGTTTTGGTTGCTTTAGTGCATTTTGACTGTATGGCTGTATATACGTGCTTTCCGTGTGCCGGGAAATAAATGTGCATTGTGTGAACTGTTTTCCCGTTTCGCTTCGTCTTTTCTCTAATTGAATCTCCATCCTGCTTCACGTAAGGGGTTCGTAGTGGGTGCAAATCCCGGTAAGTAATCGGAACCATCGAGGCGACGATAACACCGCTCGGTTATCACTGTAGCACAAGACGGACCGCAAGCGGTTCGTATCCGAAGTCGGCCTGTGGCGTGGTACGATCGCCCGGTCGACCATTCGCGCAGGTACTTAGGTAGATCGAATTTGGCGAGCAACCCTATCCTGCGTGGGTGGGCAATGGCACGATCGTGGTGAGGTTAAACCCCACCCGTGACTAGCTCCCGGCGTTGGTCCGAGAGGGTCACGACTGAATTGTCCGTCCGGTGGGCGACGTGCCGCGATTCGAGTTACGTGGCCGTTCGCACGCCGGCGGGCGCGAATTCGCAACAATATATATGCATATATTACTATATATACAGTATACATATATATATATATTATATTATATACACAGGGTGTCACAAAAAATGTACTCACATTTTGGCTCCCCATAACTCATTGAATTTTTAATATATTTTCAGATCAAATTGACCCTAATAATGGCAGAAGTACGACTAGGTTTTGAAGAAAGAAAATTTATCATAAAGTGCTACTGGAAGCACGAAAACATCATGGAAGTCCAAAGACAATTTAGAAGACATTTTCACAAAGATCCCACACGCAACGCACCATTGCTCGCATCCGAGATAAGTTTGAAACAGATGGAACTGTGCATGACGTCCATAAGGAGCGTTCAGGAAGACCACGGTCATCAACCACCCCGCAAAGGGAAATCAATTGCTGGAAACCCTTCACCATCCCACAGAAATCTGTACGACAAATGGCTCGTGAGACAAGAATCCCAAAATCAAGCTCCATCGCATTTTGAAGCGAATTAATTGGAAACGTACATTCAACATTAATTCATTGGTCCGCCTTATCGGCTGTGTTTCAAACGTGATGGTCGTCAGTTTGAACATTTGTAAACGTGCATTTATCCATTTAACCATTAATCTTGTTTCTAAGTCAATAAGCAACGCATTTATTATCATTTAAAGAGTGAGTACATTTTTTTGGGACACCCTGTATAATATATATATATATATATATATATATATATATATTATAATATATTATATTTATACTTTATTATTATAAAATATATATATTATATATATATATATATATATTTATAATATATATTTATAATATAATATATATATATTATATACATATGTATATACAACCGGCGCTAGTGGCGTGCGCTTGTAATCCGGCAACTCGGAGGCTTGGGTTGGAGGATCGCTTGAGGACGGGAGCTCTGCGCTGGGCTGCGCTATGAGAGGGTGTAGGGCATCCCGGAATCATGGCGAAACCCAATCCTTATCCCTGTGTTGTAAGAGGCGACCAGGTTGCGTCAGGAAGGGCATCCGGCGTAAAACCTATGCCAAATCAGTATGCGGATCATAACGGAAGATCCGCTGTGGCGACCCCTAAAGGGAGCAGCCAAATACGAAAAACAACATATACAACACACACACACACAACACACACACAACACACACCACACAACACACACACACACACACACACACACAACACACCCACACACACACACACACACACACACACACAACACAACACACACACACACACACTGTTGGACCCCACAAATTCACAGTTCATAAATACCCGCTTCTACATTTGCGACCCTGTGCTTCATTATTCATGGGCATATTTGCCATTTTTCAAAACCATTCCCCTTTTCCCATTGAAACAATGCCCCAACATTCATGGCATTTTTCAGGAATGTATTCCCCCACAAATTGTGGGTCTGATTTTATATATGTATATATGTATATATTGTATATATATATATATGTATATATATATACATATGTATATATACATATGTATATATTATATAACAGGTATATATAAATATATATATATATATAATTTTATATATATATATATACACACGAGTTGTGTTCAAAAAGTATCCAACGTTAATTTTTCGTGCGTAAACAAATGAAGCTCGGGAGGCGTGGTTTGGTGCACGTATGGAGGCGATCCTAATCCGTATGCGTGAATATTTTCCCGCCTGCAGAAGCTGTCAGTCGCCGACAGACCGCCGATGAGTGAGGAAGTGTAAGTGAGCGCCGTTGGATTTTCCTTTTTGACAAAATGACGGAAAAACTTGAACAACGCTACTGCATCAAATTTGTGTAAAGCTTGGCGATTCCCAAGTGGAAACGATCCGCAAGATTCAACAGGCCTTCGGGAACGAAGCAATGGGCACCACACAGATAAAAGAGTGGTACAACCGCTTCAAAGATGGTCGCAATCAGTGGAAAGTGAGGCACGTTCTGGTAGGCCCTCAACATTCCGAAATGAGATCGTCATTGACCAAGTGAGGAGCCTGCTGATGCAGGATCGTCGAATCACGATCAGAGAACTTGCAAGCGAGCGGGCGTCAGCATTGGATCCGTTCATTCCATTGTGACTGAGGATTTGGGCTTAAGGAGAATCTCAGCGAAGTTCGTGCCAAAGCTGCTAACGATCGAGCAGAAGCAACTCCGTTTGGAGATCGCACAGGACTGCTGGAGACTGTGAACAGTAGATCCCAAACTTCTTCAACACAGTGATCACTGGCGATGAGACCACAGTGATCCGTCATTTTGTCAAAAACGAAAATCCGGCTGCACTCACTTTCACTTCCTCACTTCCTCACTGACAGCTTCTGCAGGCGGGAAAATATTCACGCATACGGATTAGGATCGCCTCCATACGTGCACCAAACCACTCCTCCCTAGCTTCATTTGTTTACACACGAAAAATTATGGTTGGATACTTTTTGAACACACCTCGTATAAACATATATTTATTTGTTCACGTATGGTGGATGGTGTGGTGGAACATGTGGTCAGAGTCCCCTTCTACGTAACAATATATGACTACATGTGCAATATAATGTAACATAAAAAGTGAAAATAACCCACAAAGAAAAACTTGGATGAATATTATGGAAGTGTCTCAACAACCCCAAATTATTGAGACATTGTGTCCTGTAGTAATTCTCTGCAGACTACTGCAGTAGGATCTGTTACCAACTATAGTATGAGAGTACTACTCTCATATACTATAGTCCTAACTGTAGCATTTTTGCCTGGGCCACCATTCTCTAAAATGGTCGATAATATGAGATCTTGTAATTTACTTTCAAATCTCCAACAACTATTGCTGATTAGAACCAGTTCAAGATCACAAACTGGAAAGTAAATGCAAGTCATATTAGTCAGTCTGCAAATGACCTTTCATTATCACTTTCCTACTGGTAGGCAAGTGTGCGGAACTCCGTCAAAATATATTCCAAAAACACCTGGTTGTACTGAAATTAGAGCACCGTATTTCCTGTTGGTGAAGCCTGCTTATAGAGCCGCACAAAATGCTCCATAGTCAAAAGTACTGCCTTCTATCTCTGAATGCAGTATTATGTGTATCATTCTATTCTTGGTTTGAAAAAGGTATGGGCGAGTACCTTAAGGTGTGGCAGCGGCCCAATGTGCCATCATCGTAGTGCCCTGATGTGGTATTGCATCCTGACTGTGACTCATTTGTGTGCAGCTTTGGAGACCTCAGCTTTATATTGTATGAGTGATCAAATGTTACATCACGTGATGCCAAGTTCAAAGCGATGATGAAATGAATCTGGTAAACAGGCTGTAATAAAGTCAGTGTTCCTTCATTCAGCACAAATTGTTGTGCCCCCGAGAGAATGGAATGAACGAAGCCCCTTAATCACCTTCAAGCACCAGGTCGATGGAAAAATGTCTTATTTGTGAGTTTGATTAGATGACGGAACTGTAATGTGGTCTTTAATGGTGCAATTAATCAGGAAGTTTAATAACCACAAAGGATTGCCCTTGTCCATGGAGGTTAAAACACTGTTCTTCACTGATGTGGTAATGGAGTCGAGAGTATATTTTACTGAAGGCACAGTTACTTGTTTTATAACTTCTTTAAGGTAATCATCCACTGCCTCTCTACGTGGTGGTCCCTGGAAATGCCCTGTGCAGATGCCTCCTCTGTTTTTGTCAAAAGTCACAAAGTTAGCCTTGAAAGCGCTGCATACACATGCTCAACGGTGTCCCATGAAGACAGAAAGAATGTTGCAAAGATTAAAGTTTTAAAAGTGTGCCTTCATTTAACAGATTTCAAAAGGGGTTGTTATTGTTGACTTTTTGGAGATCCATCTCCATCTCCATCTCCATCTCCATCTCCATCTCTCTCTCTCTCTCTCTCTCTCTCAAACATATTTCATCTGAAATCCAAGTACTCACAGCTGGAATCACAGTTCTGTTTTGCCAAAGTTAAAGCTCTGCCATGACACAGACTGGGGTGTGTTCCAGAAGCAAACAGGTTGCCATCGCTTGCCAAGTGGTTTGCTTGATTCAAAGAGCTCAAGCAAGCACTCCAATGGAATGGAGTGCTCGGCACTGCTTAACAACATGGCGGTCTCCATGTAAACAACGCTGTCGTGATACTCGAGCAAAAGCTGTCCAAGACGACATTTTCAGTTTTACTCAATTATCTTGTGACAACTTCCCAAACTAAGTTATTATGTTAACAAAGGCTAAAGAGTACGAGGAAGAGTGAAAGGAAGACATATAAATGTGGAGTTTGAAGGAGGAGCCCCTGCCAAGCTTATCTATGGACCCTACAGCTGTGCATTGTGGGAAGGGGTTTTGCATGTTTGTAAATGTTGTAGAGTTACGATAAAAAGTAGAAATAACAATAAAATTGCTTCTAAATCTCAAGTCCAAAAACCATCGCAATCTGTACCAACCTAACCCAGTCTCTCTCAGTTGTTCCTGCACTCCGTGTCCTTTCCTCCCGACAAGGTGGAGATTTTGCGGTCAAACCTCGACTCTGATTCTGCAACCGGTACAGAAGACATCAGCCCACGAGTCCTAAAAACTTGCTCTGCTGCTCTTGCTCATCCTCTCTCTGTTCTATTCACCCTCTCATTTGCTCAAGGTCATCTGCCCTCTGCTTGGAAATTAGCTAACATTACCCTTCTGCATACAAAAGGTGCAAAAACAGATCCCTGCAACTACAGACCAATCAGCCTTCTCCTTATCACCAGCAAGGTCATGGAATCCATCATTGCGTCTGACATTAAATCCTTCCTCTTCTCCAATCACCTGATTTCCGTTCATCAATTTGGATTCAGACCAAGTCATTCTACCCTGGACTTGCTGCTCTTGCTTTCCCAACAGTGGATGAAAGTCCTCAATGTCAGACATGAAATCAGAGCCATATCCCTTGACATATCACGTGCTTTCGATATGGTCTGGCACCCTGCCCTGCTCACCAAACTCTCTTCCTATGTTATCCAAGGCAATCTCCACTCGTGCCTCGCAGACTTCCTCCTGTTGCAGTCAACATGTGGTCCTTAATGGAATTATCTCACTCCCTCTTGCTTTCCAGGCTGAAGTTCCTCAAGGTAGCGTTCTGGGCCCTGTTCTTTTTGTGGTTTTCATCAATGATCTCTCCGACTCTCTGGAAATGCTACATCTCTTTGTTGATGACTCCACCCTCTGCCGTACCATCTGTCATCCCTCGGATCGGCAAACAGCAGCCTCTTCACTCTCTGAAGATCTGGATCAAATCACAAACTGATCAAACACTTGGAACATGTCTTAAAACCCTGACAAATCTAACACTCACTATGTCTCTCTGAAAGGACTGTCTGGAACCCCACCCCATCTACGTTCTCAACAATACTCTTGAAGAAGTCCTTTCATTCAAGCTTTTAGGGCTCATGATCTGACACGATCTTTCCTGGGAAGCCACATTTCCAAGCTGGCCTCCAAAGCCAGTCACCGACTGGGCATCCTCCGTTGTGCAAATTCCTTCCTTGGCACACCTGAGCTCCTGACCATGTAC
>CM068967.1:60807103-60824342 GCA_035128595.1 Eptatretus atami
GGAAGTGTGTGGTGAATTTGGAACGGTAAACGCAGAGTGAATCTGCTGCGTCGATGAAAAGTATCAGGAGGAGGGTGGAGAGAGACGTGCTTACAGGAGGTGTTTTGATCGAAAGGATACAAGGAAAATTATTAATTTTTGATGTATTTTTGAAGATTAGGTAAGATTCGGGAATGGAAGGTTGTTGGAAGAAATTGTGAAGGTAATGGCGAGACTGGGTCAGCTCAAGTGGAATAAAGATGGTGTGCCGGCATGAGGAAGAGGAAGAAAAAGAAGAAGAGGAGGAAGAGAAGGATTGGGACTCGTGGGTATGCAGGGAGAAAGGTAGTTTTTTTGTTTGTTTTGTTTTGTGTTTTGTTTTGGATTTAAGACAAGAAACAGAGTGTTTAGTTGGGATAGATGGGGGAAGTTAGGAAAGTGGGGAAAATTGGATTTAAAGGTAATAGGGAGAGAATACAAATTAAAACAATTGTAGTCCAAGAGGGGAAGGATGGGTAGGCATCAAGGAACCCAGTAAGACAAGGTCGACGAAAACTCACAAAATAGCACGATTTTTGAAACTAAACCAAACTGGGAACATGCAGTAACATGTAGGTGAGAAATTAAACAGTTAAAATGGGATAGATAATGACCAGAAAATTAACTTTGAGAAAGTCAGCAGAGAGCCCTGAGAGACTCTGCCGTCGCTCCAAACCCAGAACCGGAAGTCAAAAGTCAAAGGAGACTTCAAACTCTAAGAGATGCTGTACCTTGATCCGTGCAATGGAAATTGAAACAGACTTGCAAATCACTCAACATGAGAAAGTGTGTGGTGTGACAACACCACATGCAACATGGATTCACAATGTCCAGAGTAACTTTTTTGTGGACAGGACCCTCATGGTCAGTTTGAAATTATTAGAAACATAGTTCACTGTGCAGTATCTATATTATAAAGCTGGAGTGTCTGTCCGTCCCCGAAGTACTCCCTCAGTTTTGGGGCTAGCCCCGCAAAACCTTCCGTGAAACGTTTTGGGGTCCAAGCGGATGTCACAAGGTGGGTGGGAGGTTTCTTGAATACTACAATACAATTATGATTTTGACTTTCGATTCATACGAAGCTGCATCCAATCCCAAATGTAATGTCAGAATGGTGGTTCTCTTTGTTTACCTCACGAGTGTTTGTAATATTGTATTTTGTTATATTAATGGTGTAGTATTGATTTGTGATTGGATTGATGCTGTTTGGAATGAAGAGAGAGAGAGAAATTGAGTTTAAATGAAAATCACGAAATAATGTGAGTTTCTATCGGTGACATTCGTGGATTCGGCATTTGCAGATGCGCTATGACATCATTGAAATACTTAATTTACATCACGAGTGTTTGTAACATTGTATTTTGTAATATTAATTGTATTGTATTAATTTGTGATTGGAACGATGCTGTTTGGAAAGAAAATATCGAGAGATTGAAATTGAAAGGGGAATCAGGAAATAGTATGAGGTTTCCACCCGTGGCATTCGCGGATTAGGTATTTGCATGTTCGCCATTGTGACATCATAGAATGTTACCCACCTTACTTCTGTTGAGGTAAGCTGCAGCAAGTTTTTTGCCCAAGTCCTTCATGAACCGGTGTAACAGTTTAACTACCCGCCCTGGACAACTCCCCCCGGGGGGGGGGGGGGTACTTGTCCTCGGATTAAAAATAGAAAATGGATAAAAAATGTATGTAAAGAACATGACCACCGAGAGGTATATATTTTTAGTATAAATCTATTTTGGCATAGGGGGCAAGTTATCCAGGGAGGGGGGAGACTTATCCTAGGACAAGTAACCCCCCGGGGCGGAAGTTGTCCAGGGGGCGACTTATCCTGTTACACCGGCTGTCGAGCCCACTCTTGTGCATAGCACGGGAACCTCACTAGTTTATTCCATACAGGCTACACAATTACGATGTGCGGTATTTTTTATTATTATTATATACATATTATGCCTGGTGTTGGCTTCATGTGGTTGGGGGTGGGCTTTGGATCCAAGGATCCTGAGTTCAAATCCCTTCAGCTGTTGAATTAATACCAGGTGGGTTAACTCGGCCTGTCATTCTTCTGAGGTCAGCAAAATGAGTGCCAGCATGCTGGTATACATGTGTCGGAGTGGCGGACCCCATCCAGGATTGTGCCCAATAGCCAAGGAGACTGCTTAAGCAACACAACGCTCTGCACAAAGTATGGTCCAATCTCCAATTCCTCTATACATATTATGATGTAAAATTTATTATATTAATATATGCACATTACGATGTGTGGTATTTATTATATTATTATATGCTCAGTACAGTATATGTACGGTATTTATTGTATTATTATATACACAGTACGACGTATGGTATTTATTATATTATGATATTACCATTACGATGTACTGTGTTTAATTATCATTATATACACAATACAATGTGCGGTATTTATTATATTATTATATACACAGTATGATGTGGTATTTATTATATTATTATTACACAGTTACAATGTGCGTATTTATTTATTATTATATACACAGTATGATGTGCAGTATTTATTATATATTATGTACCAGTACAATGTGCGGTATTTATTATATTATTATATTCACAGTATATGCCCTGTGTTAATATATTATGATATACACATTACAATGTGTGGTATTTATTTTATTATATAATATACAGTACGATTTGTGTATTTATTATACTAGTGCGGGCCCATAGTGCGTGCCCGTAGTGCGGCCGTACGTGCGGGCCCGTACGTGCGTCGCGTAGGTGCGTGCCCGTAGTGCGTGCCCGTACGTGCTGCCTAGGTGCGTGCCCGTACGTGCGTGCCGTAGTGCCGTCGTGGTGCCCGTAGTGCGCTTGTGCCCGATTGTGTGCCGTTCGTTGTGGCCGTACATGCAAAAAAAAAAAACTTTCAAACGCGAGCCAGAAAAACAACCACACAGGCCGTTCCTTCGCTCTCGTGGCCGCTGCCCGTACGTGTGTGGCCCGAATTCGCATATCCAGTTACGATTATTCGCAATTTAGTTTTAATGGCCAATTATTCAATTAGTGCCAAGTATTTTGCCTTTCGCAATGTCATCGCAAGGAAAACACAAAGAGAAGAGAAGAGAGAGAGAAAATTTCAAACAACCACACAGGCGTTCCTTCGCTCTCGTAAACGACGACTGGATTGGGGCATTGTTTCAATTAGATCAGACCAACCTATCATAAATGGCCATAACTTGGGAAACACTTGGAACAGCTGAAACGGATGAAAAGAAACGATATCAAACCTTGAAAAGGCACATACTCAGGTCCCCAGTGTCAATTGTGACGTCATATCAAACGAAGAAGAAAGAAATTGTGACGTCAATCGTGCAAAAAAAAACAAACTGGATTGGGGCATTTTCAATTATATCGGACAACCGATATCATAAATGGCCATAACTTGGGAAACACTTGGGAAACAGCTGAAACGGTATGAATAAGAATGATATCAAACCTTGAAAAGGCACATACTCAGGTCCCAGCGTCAATTGTGACATTCATATCGAAAAGAAAAAGAATTTTTTTTTATTGTGACGTCAATTGTACGTCATGGCACCATGTCCTGTCATTGGTTGATAAATAAATGGCCGTAACTTAGGAACTGCTTGTCCGATTAATATCAAACCTGAAAAGCACATACTCAGGTCCCCAGCATCAATTGTGACATCATATCGAAAAGAAAAAGAAATTTTTTTATTGTGAAGTCATAGCACCGTGTCCTGTCATTGGTTGATAAATAAATGGCCGTAACTTAGGAACTGCTTGTCCGATTAATATCAATCCTTGAAAAGCACATACTCAGGTCCCCAGCAATATTCCTTGCAAGTTTCAATTAGATCGGACCAGTGGTTGTCGAGAAACGCGGGTCGCAGACACACACACACACACATACAGACAGACAGACACACACACAGATTGCTGGAATTATAGATAGATTATTAAATACACAGTACGATGTGCGTAGTTATTATATTATTATATTCACATTACAATGTCGGTATTTATTATATTATTATATGCAGTAGATGTACGGTATTTATTATGTTATAATATTACCATACGATGTACTGTGTTTAATATATCATTATATACACAGAACGATGTGTGGTATTTATTATATTATTACATACACAGTATGATCCATCCATCCATCGGGACCAGACTCTGTGAAAAGCATTGGTGCTGCCTAAGCAGTCTCCTTGGCTATTGGGCACAAAACTGGATGGGTCGCCACTCTGACAAAGGATACCAGCAAGCTGGTACTCATTTTTGCCAACCTCAGAAGGATGAATGACAGGCTGAGTCAACCCCACCTGGTATTAATTCAACAGAAAGCTGGATTAGAACTTAGGACCCTCGGATCCCAAGCCCACCACTCTAGCCATTAAAAGCCAACACCAGGCATACCAGGCATATCGAGGAGGGTGGAGGGAGTAATGGCAGACAGAAATATATATATATATATAGGAAATTGAAAGGGAAGGTTCTGATGTCATGTGTAATGCCTGCCTACCTTTACAGTCTGGAGATGGTGGCACTGACAGAGAGATGATAACAAAGGCTGCAGGTTTGTGAGACCAACTTGGTCAGGAGGATTGCAGGAGTGAATAGGGTGGATAGAAGGAGGATGGATGAACTGAGGGAGGAGATTGGTGTGCAGATGAGCTTGACGGGGAAATTGGTGAAATGCCTACTGAGATGGGCTGGACACTTGGTGCGGATGGGGGAAGAGAGAATGGCAAAATGAGCAGATAGGTTGAGGGAGAAGGTAAGAGGAAAAGAAGTAGACCACAGTTGAGATGGGAGGATTGTGTGAGGAGGGATATCAGTCAGGTGTAGGTTGTTGGAGAATGGAGAAAGTTGGTTGAAGACAGAGGGAGGTGGAGTAGCATCGTGGTAAAAGCACGGCAGAAGCCTGGTGCCATCGGACCTCACCCCTTATAAAGCCAAGAGGAGGAGAAGAAGAAGGTGAGTCTATTTGTCTATCACTTCACCATCACAGACAGGTTGGTGGTCTCTCTGTCTTCTTCCATCCCTTGTCTGGTATTGCACCCTCTGCTCTTTCCATGCTTTGACCCCCCCCCATCCCCCTCCCCAGGTTTCTGCAGGGCACACACAATTCACCCTCAAATCCCGTCTGGTGAAACTCCATAAATCCAGAATGACTGCTCACTTCGACTCATTTGTTCTTTTTCCCCACCTGTGGAAACAACTTCTACTTTCTCTTCAACTCATTCTTCCCTCCAAGTCTTCCAGACAGCTGTTCTCCACCATGTCCGATCATCCCCAATCTAACACCATGATCTATACTCCCTCGTTGAACCCCCCTTCCCCAATTGCTCCTCCTTCCAAATTTCCAAGTCTGACTCTATCTTGACCTCAACTCTGCTGTTGGTGATTTATTCCTCTCTCAACTGCCCCTTTTGTCCTGTCGTGTCCTGATCTGTTCAGTGTACTCACACTAGCTATTCCACGAGCCTCAATAATGAATATGACAAAGAAGATAAATTGAAGTGTACACCTCAACAATGCGTCGGGTAATGTGTTCTATGAACTCGCTGGTTGTGTTATATATACACAATACGTTGATGTGAAGTATTGATTATTTAATTATACACTCAATAAGCTGATGTTTTGTGACACTTCATTCAAAACAATTCACAGTCTCACCTTATTTGGTAAATATTAAGAGAAACACCATTTACATTTCAAAACAACAAATTACTGTTATTGACAGACAAAAAAACAAGTTCATTACCTTACAAAGTTGATATAGGTTACAATAAAACCACAACATCTCTCGTACTGTGCTATCAGAGATCTCAGTTGATCTCTCACACCGAGGAAATTTAGATATCCGGATCTCAGGGATGGGCATGCAGATTTCAGTTATTCTTTGGAGAGAGTGATACGTAAGCAAAATTAATTTTTTTTTAATCTAAAGTCTTTATCCAAGTCCAAAGGTTGGACTTGGATAAAAATGGTAGGAAATTGAAAGATGATGTTGGATGACTTTAATGACAGAAGAAACACCGCTGCACATTGCGGTTAAAATGTTCAACCACATAATTTAACCACAGAATATATTGGAGTCTGACATCAGGCAGTCGAGTTCCTTTACCAGAACTCACGCCAAATAAAGATCTGGTTGAATAAGCCCAACGTGTGAAGAGTGGTGAAATGAAATGATAACCACATTCATATTTAGTTCTCTTCGAAACCCACACATTTCCTGGAAGGTCCATTATGGTAGAAATGATTGATTGTTGACAAACATAACCTTATGTTAAGGGACGAAAACAGCGTCACACAGGCTCACCACGAGGGCAATCAAGAAATCACGCGATATTATTCCATTTCCATATTTGTTGCTGAAAGTCCTTGAACACAAATCAGACGAGACCCTTCCCCTCACGCTTACCTTAATCTCGTTAGTGAAGCGACAGGTTATATTTGCAAGTGAGATAATATGAACAGATGTTAACACACACACACACACACACACACACACACAACACACCACACACCACACACACACACACACACACACACACACAAATGAAAGAATATCCAAGAACTGAGAAGGAAAAAAAAACATCAACTGTACACAATCTTCATGCAAAATTAAGGATTGAATTCTGCACCTCACAACTCAACCCACCCACAAAACAAACGCAGCAAACCCCCACAGCCTCAAGGCTATGGAGCTCGTCTCATTTGGGGAAAGCATCCGTGTTTAGAGTGAATTGTCTGCACCATCCATCCCAGTGTCCTCAAATTGTCCTCCGCACAGCAGCTGTACGTGATTGTGATTACACACGCCTTGCACTTACCCTCAACCGGGAGCTGATTTCACAGCGATAAACGTCGACACAAAGTGCTGATAACTTTAACTCCATCTTTACTGACTGGCATTCAGTACCGTGAATTACATCTCAAACTGATCAAGACACAATAACCACGAGGTCAAAGTTCGCAATAAACAAACAAGCAAAACACAGGAAGGTATTGTGCAAAGCTATAAATATAATCAGAGGATTAGAGACAAATAACTGAGTAATTCTTCAAGCAACTGTATGATACAGGATATGTAGTGTTATGAAAATGATTTAGGAGTTAATGAGGCGTTAATTATTCATCAGTTATCTCTTAATGAATGTAAGCGCAAGTGTTTGTAATTCCAATTAGAAATGACCAGAATCAGATGTGCAGGCACTTCTCTGTCACCCTCGCCCCACCCCCACCTCCTCCCATGTCTATCTCTTTCCCCTCTTTTCCTGCTGTAATTAACATTCCTAAATATTTTAAGGTGGCGCATCCATGTGTGCGAGTTACAACCTCCACACCACCCCCCTCCCCCCACCCACATCAACCCTCGGCACATACTCTGGGAGATGTCACGACCACCGTAGGGACTTCAGCGCAACAGCAAAATCCCAGGATGGGAGAAGATAACACACGACAGGGGCTCGGTGGGTTTGGCCAAAATTGGCAGCAGATCTCACATGCTGAGGAGCGATGCAAGGAGACGCCAGGCATGCCAGATGAGACACGCAAGAAGAAACACGCCAAACCAGTGCATAAGGATATGAAGGGTGAGCCTGCTAAAAAGCATCACAGACGTCTCTGCCAACCTGCAAGACCTTCCTGCGTCACGCCGCCAAACACTTCACAACAGGGGAGACCACACACTCCTACAGGGCAACACCACACAGTTCTGTCCACTCTCCTGGTAGTCCTGTGTCCATGGCCGAGTCTTGCATTGTGACTCTGAGGATAAGGATAGCTGTTGGAACCACCTCCATCAGGTTCAGCATGCAGTGGGGGTCTTGCATCATTTATATTTCAGCTGCTTTCTTGTTTCGCTTACTGTACCCCCATCCCCATTGTTGATTAAACTTGCTCCTTTTAAAGTGAGTTGCTGTGCATTTGAGTCAAGAGAAACATGCGCTTCCTTTGTTGGCTGGGGTTGAGGGGAGGGGGATAGTGGGGGAGGAGAGGCAAATAATTTTGTGTCTCTTGGCTAATAATTCCCCCTGTCTGCACCAGGCATCAGTAAACCACTTGCACTGTGGCACATGTCTAGTCGAACATTGTAAGTCGTCTTTCCCCTGCCCTCCCCCCTACCTCACAGGGGTAGTGGGGTGCTGTGATCATGACCCGAAACTTGGTACAACCAACACTTATGCAAATTTTGGTGGAGATCTGCCCACACCTGTTTTTTTCTATGATTTTCAGATGTACACACAGAATTGCCTCATTTAATACAGTAGGATGGGATCGTCCTTCAGCGAAACCAAATTCCCCATCAAACCATATATGGGTGCTCTAACCGCCGTGTGAACTGATTAATTAAACATAACCACACCACACCACAGTCACCACATGTGCACGGTGGACTGGTCGATAAAATTGAGAATTTAATTATCTTTGAATTAATTAATTGGTTGCACTACCATCCCACAGAGATGCAGGAGGCTGTAGCTCCGCTAAGTCGATGCCTAATCGGTGGAGCCAATGCAACTGTAAAGCCAGTCGAGCCATTAAATACCACAAAAAGAAACAAAATGGAAATTTAGTTCTGCAACAAACAGCAACACTGTGACGTCACTGTCATATGATGCTATACTGCGGCCCCTTTGGGGCGTCTCAGCATGAATCAAGCCTTATGGGAATTTTTCAAAATGTCACAAGCAGAGGAAGTGGCATAGATGCAGACATGTGTTGCCCGTATTAAAGCTCATCAGCATAGCATAATGCTTAAAATTGTGTGCTTGAGTTATACTTCCTTTCGAAATTACAACAGGTAAACGTCACATGATCTGTGACATTCAAATGGTGTGTTAGTGACTGTATCGTAAGGGCCGAGCCAAATCATGCCCATTAAAGTCCTTGATGCATAATATAAGTATATGTAAAAAAGGAAGAAAAAAAAGAAGGTAAAAGGTAAAAGTTAGAAAATAAAAATAGTCAATAGGTTTGCTGATTTAGGCTGCTGCAGGCCATAAAAAAAAAAGCACTCCACAGGAAAAGCCACTACATCTGAATGCCTGAGTAGTCCAGGTCCAGAACAAATCTCACAGTTGTGCCCTATTGCATAGATCTTTCCTGATGTCAAAACCGTGAGTTCCTGGGACACATGTTTATGCTGTTTGAGCAAGCTTTGGAAGATTGATGAGACAGGTATCTGCCAATGGAATACAAAGCCAACAGTAAGAATGTTCATGCCGTGTGTTAGTGAGCCAGCCACGGATGGTGGCAGAATATGCTTATGTTTTAAACGTTAGAGGCAAGATTCGGTTTTACTTACCCAAGCTCTTTATTTTTATGCAAGATTATGTAGTGGAGGATTATAAAAAGTACAATTTCATCTGCAATGTATTGTTGGTGCCAAAGGTGAATTGGGATCCAAATGTACCTGGGATGAATGCCCAGCGTCATTGCCAAGGAAATGTAACGTTATCCTTGGTGTTGATGGAAAGGTATACGATTGTCAAAAAGACACCGTGGGGTGTTTAACATCCATAAAGTGTAAGGGGATTTAACAGTTGGCTTAAAAAAATGTATATTAAGTCTCTACCCTCCATCATCATACACCCTGGCTCGGCATTACAATGGTAGGCATTTAAAGTAATCTTGCATTCGTAGATGATTCAAATTTAAAAATGGACAACTCACCAGCTCTGCAAACTGAGCTAAGGTGGTGTCTGAAGGAGGAGATGCAAGTTATATTAAAGGTGGCAGATATTAAAGATGCAACCACCTATGCTCCGGTGAAAACCTTTAAGAAGCACGATTAAAGCAGCTGACTGAACACCTGAAGCGAAGCTGTGCCACATGATCTGATCCAATTAAGAGAACAACCCACCCTTCCAACTCAGATCATGCAGCATTGTTGCAAGGCATAATGATCGCTGCGTTGATCATTCCACATTTCAACCACCTACTTATATGTCTTTTAGTATTTTGCACTGGAATGTGTTCCTGAGGAATATACTGGGACTATTGCAATCGCAACCGATTACCAGTTGGGAAATCGCCATTCCTGGAACCGCTTCTGTAACTGTGACAGACCTGAGATGGAACAAATGCGGGAAGGTCATTCATTCCACAGGGAATTTAGATATTCGGCTGAGGTCCTACCGCAGAGAGTAACTTGTTGCTAAAGGGGATAAAGCCTTGATGCAATGTCCTCACTGGTGTGGGCTTAATTACCATGGTTGCTCAATGAGGTCCAAGTACCACCGGCATGTTTGACGAGCAGCATTCTCGTCTGGATGGAGTCCCGATGTGGTCGGACTCAACTAAAACTGCCGAGCAGGGGGTGGTGGATCTCAAAGAAAGGCATTCTTCATGTGGCGATGTTAAGCTGGCTGTCCAATAAGGACTTAGGTTGTGGCCGTGAACGATTCCACCGATTCTCCATTGGAAAATTCCTTATCAAATAAAGAGTGAAAAATCTAAATGTTGTGACAAAGTTAAACACCTGCATTTTAGCCTGAAGATCAAATGATTGTGCAAAGCTTGTCAAAACAAAACGTGCACATTGGCCCGAAGGACGAAATTCTTGGTCAGCCAACAAACACATGCCACTGAGCCCTCAGGCAAAAATGCTTGGTCATTCATACAGGAAGCTGCCATTTCCTTGTTGAGTAACATGTCACAAGAGCTTCAGACATGTAGTTCAATCGAAAGACGAAAGTACAGGACAAAACCTGTGTCAAATATACACATCCTGTCCCTCAGGCCAAAATGCACTGGCTTTATAAGAAAGACTTTTTTGGGCCTCTCATCAGAAACACAAAAACAACCTTGAAAGAAAACATTTGCTCCCATGCCTGTCTTATAACAACACCACATGTGGTGAAGGATACATTGCGCAAGTGACTCATAATCCAAGCTGCATCAGTGACGTCATACTGGACTGACCAGAGATAATACGCGACTTTCAAAATTAATGCTAAACAAAGTCTTTTTGATTCGGCTCGCAAGGCACTTTTAACCTGCCGTTACTGGTGTGAAATCTGTGACTCAAATGGTCTTTTAAACATAATTTTCAGCATTGAGACGAAAGAGTGGCTATTTCAAGGTGGTTAACCATAATTGCTGTGTTCCTGAATGCAAATATGACTCATGAGAACATAGGAATACGAGTAATATCCGTGAATGGGAGGAGACGGGTTCGTCCAATTTACTGTTAGTGTTAGTACATTCCTTTCACAAATAGATGCAAAAATCGAGTATAATTTTTCTTGTGACCCAGAGAAACAAATATCGAAAGATCCTGTGACGGTGATCCTAATAATGACACCTTCAGCCCATACAGCCAATACAACTCCCACCCTCACCCACCTCCCTCTTTCATCCTTCCTCCCAAACATGATTAATAAATATATAGTACATATCATCATTTAAACTTACCCTGTGCATCGACAAGCCATGGATATGACCTTCCTATCGGTGTTAGGAAGCATGAATATTTGGTTTGAACACACATCTTGTCTACGAACCTTCAGCCTATCAAGGGCACACATTGTCGGGAATTTTTGCAATACGGACTGTAACATATCAACTTTTTGAAAGAGTTGATCAGAAAGTTCTTCAAATGTTATGCTGTGCAAAGGCACACCCCTTTCTTGCAAGTATGCTTACAAGTACTTTCGGCTTCTTTAAAAGTTTTTTTAGTCTTTCATTCTTCAATCCTTATCAGGGAGGCAAAAAATATGTCCAGGCCACCCCGATTTACTTTGCTACTCAGGGTTTCTGCACATGCGTGCTGTGCAATCTGGGGCTGATTACATCATTTAAATATACCCATCAGAGATGGGGAATCCCCCGCCATTGAAACATTTTTCTCAAGATGGCCGCCCCAGTCGGCCATCTTGGATCCGGTCATGCCCAAAATCAATAGGGTTCTTCTTTTCAGGTGGTACATGTGTGACCCAAATTTCAAATCGATATGGCGAACAGTTTATGAGTTATCACACTCACAGCTATAATGTTGATGCCCAGCCGGACGGACGGACGGACGGATAGCCGGACGGACGGACGACCCGGGTGACAACAATATCCCCCTTCCGCCACGCGGCGGGGGATAAAAAGTCGCACATTCTGTGCACGGAACCTCAGAGTCCTTTAAAAAAATTTTTATCTCACCATAATTAATCAATGGATAAATTAATTGCATTCTCGAAGTCACTAACAATGAACGATAGAGATATAATTTATAAGAGAATATATTAATTAAGGCATTTTGTGCACATATGGACAATTACGAGATGTTAAATATCGACCAATCACAGTTGAACATGTCTCAATCATCAATAAAAAAATTCATGTGCAGTCGTCAGGACTCATTTGCTGAGAGATAATCATTACAAAGCGATACAGTTTAGTTTCCTTCAAAGGAGTGAATCGTTGAAGTAAATCAGCTCCACTGATGAAACGATGAAGGATTTCTCACCACTTATTGCAAAGTTAAATCATAATGTAACACAATGTTGGATCACAGGCTTTGAGGTTTACGATAAATGCAGTATTTCCACACTAATTGCACAACAGTAAAGTATTTTGTGGATTGTATAGTATGACGAATTACAAAATAACTCATGAAAATTTGCATAAACTAAAAGGGCACTCGGTAGAGTGCATACCTCCGCCACGCTGAACAGTTTACGTTTTATATCCCACCGATAGGACGGATCATCATTTAAACATATATGTATATACTACAGGGGGCTGCAAAAGTAGGTATACAGTAATGAAAAACAAAACGTGCGCACAAAACGTATTTTAGTGATTATACAAGCATATCAATAATAACATACCAATAATAAACATATCAATAAAAAACATATTAATCCCTCAAATGTTCAAACTGTTTGTCCGAGTATTAAATGAATCCGAGCACCACTATTATAATACTGGTAATACTGGTATAATCCTTACTGTATACCTACTTTTGCAGCCCACTGTATGCATATATATATATATATATATATATACATGTATATATATTGGGTGGTCGCCAGACTACCCTTCGTCTCAGGTTTTCAGTCTGTCTGTTTGTTTGTATGTAATGGATAGCTCTGGAGGCCAGAGGAGTCAACCAATTTTGATGAAACTTGACTGGTAGGTTCATACCAGGATCTAGTTGTATGCTTTTGAGCACCGTTGCTATGGATTGCCACCGCTACCTAGCAACGGGACTTTGAAATTTTTGAAAAAAACCGGAATTTTTTTTTTTCAAAAATCAAAAATCGGCTTCCGCGCTTTTCTGCGCACTATAATCAACCTCTTTGTCAAAAATTTTCAGCCCGATCCGTCAAAAACTGTATGACTAGTATGCAATTACATAGCGACCACCCATGTCGCCTTCCGGCATATATAATATATATATATATATATATATATATATATATATATGGCACATATATGGATGTATGTATATACATATATGTACACATATATGTATATTCCATAGGTTTAGGGATGGGTATGCAGGAAAATAGAGATACTCTGTGAAAGAAAGAAGGCAACTTCAGTACATACTTATTAATGAACCCATTATGAGGTCTCTGAGAAATGTATATGACACATCACCGCCAAACAGGAAGCCGAGAAGACTGCCTTTGATGTCCGAATAATTGCACAGGAGAGGGGGAGGGGTTTGTTGGGGGATGACAGCTGCATATCACAGTAAAATGCCTTTTATTGCAAAATTGATACCCATGAACGTTGTGAGAATGCCAGAGCAATTCTGACATAATTCATTGGAATTGATTCTCACAACAATGAAATGAATGACTAAAAATTATGATCAGTCTCACACGTCTGTGGTCGGTGCCACTTTCTCGACTACCTCAGAGTGAGAACATTATTGCACAACCTTAATTCATTCTTCATTTAGGTTGTATGTGTGGCAAGACCGAATTGATTCGACTTTCCGAATTCGGTGAGGTAGTGGTTTTTGGAAGGGGTGGGGTATGGGTGTTGGGAAAGGAGGAGAAAGAGGTGTTTGGGAGAGGGTGTATGTGGGGTGGTGGTGACTGAGCAGTGTGCACCCTGACCTCATGAAGTACGTTGGCACGCCACTGAGTTTCATCTTTTGGCTTCAACAATCAGTGGAAATGAATTATATTTTTGATCTCGGGTCTTCCAAAGTACCATTTAATACCATCTCTTACACTCGGGACCGATTGGTTTAAAAGATGGATGAGATTTTCTGCGTCGAGTCAGATGTTTAAGTTTTTGAAGAATATTTTTACTCACTACATCCACACGCAGCTAAACCTTAATCCGTCGCCAGTGGGGAAATCATATTACGTGGTTCTCATAACATAATGTATTGTTGAAAATTTAATACAGGCAAGTTCCCTTTGTAAAGCTTTCATTCATTAAACCATTTCAAGGAGCTGTAAGAGACCTCACCCTGTTTAGGCCAAGTGTGATTGCTCCAGGGCAAGAAAGCCAAGGCGCAGGAAGGACAGAAATCTTCCTGAAGGTTCCGGTACATGCGTCGTCGTCGTCGTCGTCGTCGTCAAGCACTCATTAGTAACCTCATGCATTGTCACAATGGCCTTGTCATAATGGCGGTGTCACCGGGTTCTATCGTTCGGCACTCATTAGGATCCTCAAACATCGCTTTGGCCGAACGTAGCAGATGCTTCATCGCCATTAACAGAGCCAAGATGTTCTAGTTCCCATTGTGGTTTCTCTTCCTGTTCGTTGTTACACAATGAGTGGGATAAATGGATTATTGCAACACATCGTCGCCATAACGCCGAGAATTCTGAAAAGCTCGATCTGATATGTTACACAATAAAAGATTGTGTTATCTTTTTCATATTCACCTCGAGTTGACGTGTTTGTTGTGTGTTGCTTTGTCATTGCGAGTTGACCCGTTTGTTGATGTCATCACGTTGGTACAACCGTCTCGATGAGCGTGACTTCATGATGTGGACAATTAACAAACACGCCGTGTCGTCGCGTTGCTTCCATGCCACTGTGTTTTGGGCTTTGAATTACACCACTCGCTCCTTGCACCGTTTGTGGTGAGTGGTGTAAAACAGTGGTGATCTTTGTTCGAGACAGGTTAAGGATATGCCCACGAGGAAGGAGTGCCACATCCTTTACACTCACGTGTGGAGCATATGGCATGGCCTGCACCGTGTTCAACTGGTTTGTGGGACATCGAGAGCTGTCTTCACGACAAGAAGGGAGTGTGCCTCAAACTGTGTGTGTGTGTGTGTGTGTGTATGTGTGTTTCTGTGAGTGTGTATATGTATGTGTGTGCATGTGCGTGTGTGTAACAAGCAAGAAAAAAATGTTTTTTTTAGAGAATAAAAGAATCACCTTCCTGGAGACGTTTTGCGAGAGCTTAGCTAATCTGAGTGCCATCCTTCACAAGCGTGAAATATGAAAACCGATTTGATTGCTCGTCTGCCATTTCGTGTAACCTCGAATAAATGAGGGCCGCCAAGAAACATGGAGGGAAATGCAACCAACCTAGTAGCTCACGAGTATGGAGTAAAGGATTTAAAGCAAATTAACAGCTCACACGTGAGTGTGCCCCTCTCCCAGACAACACCGTGCCCTCCCTGCTGTGCATCCTTACATGCATGTCCTGCTGATGCAGAGGCTGTGATCTGAGAGTCAGAGATGTAGGATTTACCAGTGTGACAGCCAATTTAATGCTACCTATAAAGGATAGAATTATCACATCTCTTTTGACAAGCTTGAAATCAGTATTTTTGACATTTTATGTATCATACTGTTTACGTGGTGTCGGTGCTTCCGAAGCTGTTTCTTGGCAAGAGTTGTACTGGATGGTTTGCCATTGCCTTCCCAGCGTCGTTTGTCCGTGCTCATCATTTTAAATGCAGAGAGTCGACAAGGAAGCAGCACGTACCATTTAAAAAAAAAATGCCTTTCGTATGACTCGGCCGGGGTTTGAACCACCGACCACCCACACTCAAAGTGGATGCTCCAACCATGACACCACTGCGAGGAGAAAAAAAAAACTAATCACTTTTGATATTGTCACAAATTATAGTAACTACTGAAAGTGTGTTTAGAACCCAAACACAGCTGAAGTGAGCAAGTCCAGTGAGAAGGCAGCGAAGGAGGCCGAGATATGGAATAATGAGGATGAGAACAGGAACGACACAAACCTACCCAGAACGTACGTAGTGGGCGCACACACGTACTGATGATGTCTCTGAGCGAGGAAAATTGGTGAGTCACGAGTTATAATGAAGAACCATGATGTGTTTATGGTGTGTAGTCTGCATGTGTGGTTTCATTTTTAGTTGTGTATGAGGATCATGTTGGAGCTTACACAATTATTGGATTGTGAACGATTATGATGACATCAGGAGATATAAACATACTTCGAAATAAGTAAATTACAAAGTATCGACAGGATATACTGAGGAAACCTTAGTACTGATAATGTGAAATATATATATATATATATATATATATATATATATATATATATATATATCTATATATTGTTACGAATTTGGAATTTGATCGCACACAACATCAGGTTCCTTTAGTCAGTTATGTCGATAAGTGCTTGTTCCCTAGATAGTTCACCTTCCATTGTTTAATGGGCAGAATCGATTAAGTCGCTGCATTCAATTTAATAGTTAGGGAGCGATCACAACACAAAGGAAGCCGACCCCCCCTCTTCTGGGAAGAGGAAGAAGAACCCCATCCCGTGATTCATGACGTAAACAACTCCCTCCACCCGTGGTTGTGCGGGCACGAGGGGATGAGTCACGCGGGAGCGGGGGAGGGCGGAGGAGGATAAGGAAGAGATCCTCTGCTTGTGGAGGGCTTTTTTCAGCAGGCCTTTTGGTTCTGCTTGGTTCGGGCTTGGCTTGTAGTAGGCCTTGGGTTCTGCGGCTCGGGTTAGGGTTGAGGCTTTTTGGTTTGCTTGGCTCGGTTCGTTTTTTGGGCTCTGGCTTTGTTCGGAAGAGAGGTGGAGCTGGTTGCTCGGCTCGAGCTTGTTGGTTGTTCATCGAGAGAGGAGCGCCAGTTGCGGGAGTCGCGCGTGTTTTGCGCTCTACTTCGTCGTCCGCTTCGGCTGGCTCTTCTTGGTTCGTGGAGCTCTTTGTTCTTTGCTTGGTTCCCGGCTTGGTGCGACTCCTTGGCCTCATCTTGGAGGTGGTTCTTCGGGGAAGCGACGCAT
>CM068967.1:60831254-60857231 GCA_035128595.1 Eptatretus atami
GTCATTACAGAATGGGGAGTATGTTGTGGTTTGTATTTTGGGGGGGCTTGGATTGTTGGGCTGGAACATGTATTCATCATAATTATCAATGTCCTTTTTTAACCGACACCTACGAATGAGTACCAGGAGAAGGGAAAGCCAGTCAACCATCCTCCTCGAAATGCCGCATTCTCCATGTTTCAGCAAGTTACCCTAACACATCACACTAGCACAGAGGTATTCGAGGGATTCCTTGTCACCTGGAATCTGATTTACAGATTAGACAGCTCACAGGTAATCGTGCTGGTGATGTGTGACGATGTATTCCGCGCGAGTATTCCGAGTTGAAAAGTGCAAGGTGGTTCAGGCGTAGGGCAATTATAAATCCTGAAATTAAACAAGGCTGTGATAATAAGGTGTTCAAAGATCACGCAAACAGCCTTGAGGGCCATCGCACTGTAACTTTAACGATTTCTACCAAACATGGCTCTTCTAAGAAGAAACTGGAAAATAATTACATTTGTCATTGTATATTCTGATTATTAACTAGTGTGATAAAGAGATATAAAAGTGTGAAAAAAAGAAGAAGGAAAGTACAGAAAAACTGCCACAAGTTCTATTCTCTCTCATGATAATGAATTGACGTGAATTTTCCGGGCGACGAAACCAATGGATTGATTTTGTGCACGGATTCAAATTCTCTTTCAGGTCGCTCGGAATCGCGCAGATTTGATATTGAGGTGTGGCACTTGGATCTGAGCAGATAAAGTCTGAGTCGAGTTTGGGTGCGGCAAATATAACCTGGGTTCGATTCCTGACGGCTCGGTATACTGTCGAAACTGATGCTGGCAGACGGGACGGTGGATGCTAAAGATCCCTTGGTGTCCTTCCCGAAGATTAGGCGAGTCATCGACAGCTCCCTGAACAAATTAAAAGTTGCAGCCCACATCACTTGCAGTCAAACGTCAGACCTTACCAGCAGGTTTGGGAGAGACTTGGGCTCAACGTCCCCCTTGGCTGACCCCATAAGGTGGAAGTAGTCAGACCATCGTATAATTAGTAGTTGTCATCATCTACACTAAGTGTATGTAGGAGGTCAGGTCAGGTATGGGAGCATGCGCCGGAGCAGCGCGTTGCTGCGTCCACTTTCCGCCGGTACTCCAGGGGCCTCTGTCTGGCCATCCCCCAGGCAGTTGCCTGGCCCATCCCCATCTCCTTGAAATGCCGACCAAAGCGTCTCCTTGAGATGGTCATACCAAAGCATGGAGGAGGAGGTGCTTCAATGAGGTGAGAAAATTATTCAGAGTCCAGAAAACAGGAAAGGTCACAGCGTGTTAATATCAACACGCTTATTATGATTGAGAAACAAAATGACCCCTTTAGTCCTTCGGGTGAAAAAACATCGAAGATATGAAGTCGTTTGCCTAACGGTTCCTTGTGGATAAAATATTTGTAAAGTTTGTCGAGATAGGACCGGAATGGCCCTTTAAAGATTATGTTTGCGGGCGATGACCTCAAACATCACCAAAACTGAAAGTGAACCGAGATGTCGTGCTTGATACTCCCTTGACACAGAAATATCTACTGCATGTCTTGAGCTATTTTGCCGTGCACTTCATTTCTGAATGTCTTCAGATCATACATCCTTTACATCTAAATGAATGTGGTCTATTTTGTGTTCCTCCCAAAGCAGTAGCTGTGGATGCTGGGACCCAAGGTTTGGGATGAACATCATCCCAAACGGATTAATTTGGGTTTGGGATGGGCTCAAATCCTTCTTCTTCTTCTACCTCTTCTTCTTTCATATGCAGAACAGCTGCGGGTAGCATCATTTGATGAGAGCTCAGCTATGCTGCTGATGCAGTGTCCCCTTGTAGGTTAGAGAAGGAATTTGTAATTTATTGAGTGTGCTGACGATAGCTCTCCTTACCCTTTGTGAATGACACCGTGGGATCTTTAAGGTCCACCAACTAGTGCTGGTAGATGAATCAACCTGCCTGTGAACCACCAGGATGACAGTTTATAGCTGGGTCGGGATTCAAATCCATGCCCGACAGCTTAGAGGCGAGTGTGTGTTCCTCCAGGCGATCCTGCGAGCCAAGATTCAAATCCCCCAAAAAGTTCATAACATGTAAAACACCATGGCGATGTACCCACTTGCAGCTTTGGACTCCAATGACACCATCACCCATAACCAATCGTATCTATCTCCTTAACCTACAGGCATACTTCGTTCTCTTAGTACAAGGAGAAGAAATGCGTGAAAAAAATAGGCCACGGTGACCCCTTTTAACCTGGAGCTTCGTTTCACAATAACACGTTTTAATCAATTGCAACAGGGACAAGGGGACAAAGGACAAGCAATATGAGGTGAAAAAAGAAGTGTTGTATCAATCGCAGGATGACAAATTAAACTTTTTAAGAAAGAGATGGAAAAGCTTTCCATTAATCAGAGAAGCTGAACACGGATTCTTACGCGAGCAGCATCTTTCATTTTGAACTTCCATGTCTAATTTTCCTTTTCCTTCGTCTGAAGGTTCTTGTGAGCGAATGAAGACTCATTCATCGGAGAGATTTTTGCCAACCCTTCGAACACCAAAAAGCGGAACCACCATCTCGGGTCATCAACCAGGAACCACATTCTCACACGACGTTGCTGTTCAGCATCCTCGTCCGGTGTATGATGTCAACTCTACATTAAAATAACATCCCTTTATCTCTGTGCTGCAAGCCCACTCGACGAACGACATGATGAGTCTTCAATGACAGATGAAGCCAGATTGGTGTGGACCTTACACGGTCATCAGCACGTTAATGTCATGTTATGAGATTGTTGCTCAATAATTAACGCGATACCGTGCACTGTGAATATAAAACAAATTCTGGCAAATTAGAAATGTCTTTGAAAAAGAAGAGCTGGGATTATCATGACTTCGTAACAGTTGGTGTGTCGTACTGAAGGCCACCAGAAGAGCAGTCTCACGCTTGAGTAAAACACAAAATAACAGCAAATGCCAAGTTCCCATAGCTTGGCCACGTGTTTTTGTTAATAAAATACAATAAGAATAACCACGTCATGGTATGTTTAGAAATACTAGTACATCCACTCCCGGCGGGAGCGGCAGGAAGAGTCACGGAGAGAGAGAGAGAGAGAGAGAGAGAGAGAGAGAGAGAGAGAGAGAGAGAGAGAGAGAGAGAGAGAGAGAGAGAGAGAGAGAGAGAGAGAGAGAGAGAGAGAGAGAGAGAGAGAGAGAGAGAGAAGATATTGTAAACTGCAAATCGATAGGGGGAGGAGGGTAGGAGGAGTTCATGAGGAGAGGAAATATGATGGAGGCTGACCCGAGGAGGTGGTGCATGGCCAACTTTAAGCCCTGGAGGAAAGAGTTGAAGGAGGTCGGTGCTCCGTGGATGTTTATTGTATAATATAGTCCATATAATACGTCCTTCCTGTCTCTTATTCCCGTTTTTTTTCCCAACTTATATTACAATTTTGGGTGATAACAGGTTCAACTAGAGGGGAGCACTCGGTAGAGTGCAAAACCTCCGCCGTCAATACTGCTGGGTCACTTAAGTGAACCTGATATCCTATTCATTGTAGGTCAAAACGGATCAGACTCTACTGAACCACGATTGAAGAAACTAAACTAGATCGACGCGCATGTAGAAATGCCAAAAAAAAAAAAATCGGAATTTTTTTTAAAAAAAAGTTGCAAAATTTTTTTTTTCTCTAACAAATTTTTTTTTTGGGGGGGGGGGGGGGGGTTGGAAATCACTTAAAACAGTAGATATGCAAAAAAAAATCAAATATTTTTCAAATAAAATCGAAATTTTTTTGAAAAAAAGTTGCAAAATTGTTTTTTTTTTATAACAATTTTTTTTTTGGTTTGAAATCACTTAAAACATGTAGAAATGCAAAAACAAAATTCAAATATTTTTTCAAAATGGCCGCCATAGCGGCCATATTGGACTTTGGACCAAGTCCAAAATCTAATGGCATGATCCTTGGACCATACGTAATCCCCCCACAAGTTTGGTCGAAATCTGTCCAGGAGTTTTTCCGTATACTGTTCACAAACAAACAGACAGGGGTGAAAACAGTAACCTCCGTCCATCTTCGATGGCGGAGGTTAACGAAAAGGGCACTTGGTAGAGCGCATACCTCCACCAAGCAATGCCTGATCCACGAGAACATATCGTGCCCAATACATTTTTGGAATGTCATGCTATACAGTACAATATCGTTTTTGGCCCGTTCTCTCAACGGTGAAGAATCACTTTAAAAATTGAATAATCCTCGTCTGCAGATTCGGATTCGGATTCGGATCTTCACCAAAATCGAAGCATTTCGTCCTTGCTACACACACAACCTGTCCACCAAGTTTCATCCGAATCCGTCCGCAACTTTTTGAGATATCGTGTTATATATCGGTTTCGCTCTATCTCTCAATGATGAAGAATCACTTTAAAAACTATCAGATCCGGATCCGGATCTTCACAAAAATCAAATCAATTCGTCCTTGTCACACACCAAACCTGTCCACAAAATTCATCCGGGATCCATCCACAACTTTTTGAGATATCCTGTACACAAACAGACAGAAAGGGGTCAAACCGTAACCTCCTTCACCTTCAGTGGTGGAGGAAATAAAAGAGAGAATATAATTACCTCCACCATCAAAGGCGGACAGAGGTTATGCTTTCATCCCTGTTTGTCTGTCTGTCTTTGAGCAGGATATCTCAAATCGTTATGGACAGATTCGGACAAAACTTGGTGGACAGGTTGGGTGTGTGACAAGGACGAATTGATTCGATTTTGATGAAGATCCGGATACGAATACTTGAATTTTTAATTGATTCTTCACTATTGAGAGACATAGCCAAAAAAACGAGAAATAGCACGATATCTCAAAAAGTTATGGACGAGCTATGACGAAACTTGATGGATGAGTTGTTTAGGTGACAAGAACAAGCTGATTTGATTTGGGTTCGGATCCAGCCCATCAGTGGGATACGAAACGTCAACTGTTCAGCCTTGAGGAGGTATGTTCTCTCCTGAGTACCGTTCTAGTTCAAATATTCATCATACTGCATGTAGGTTTCTTTGAAATTATTAGAGCATAAGAGACAATCATGGTGTTATGGAACACACTCTTCCACCACACACCGCACACCCCCCTCCACTCTCCTCCCCCCGGGAAGATATATTCTGGTAAATATCAAGCTCATGCCTGCAGTTAGTGAGAAAAACAGACTCCCTCCTCCATCCTCCCCACCAGCCTCAATGTGTCACCGTCACTCTCAAAAAGGAACGCAGTACAGTAGCCATTGGCTGAAGTACAGCAGCATTCAGTTATTCCATTCCTTCCCTCAGAAGGTGTGAAGCTCAATGAAATATGTGCAAGGTTGTTGGCTCAATACGATGAAGGTTGCGTGAATCACACATTGGTGCACCGAGTATGTATAGAAACGTTCAAAAGCTAAAAAGAGAAAAAAAATGTCAATGAGCTTCGGTCAAGTCGAATAATCGTGGCAGCAAATGGCAGGGAGGCAGGAGCAGATTGAGGAGTCAATTATATAAGCGAAAGCCCAGCGAGTGATCGCAGACTTGGCATCGGCGATAGGAATAAGTATGGCGTCACATGTTTGGGCCTTTCGGAAAGCGTGCGCAAGGCCCGGCTGAAAGATGTCGGACGGGTGACATGCAAAAGCATCAGGATATTCTCGTGTTAGGAGTTTCTCACATAACCCATCAGTAAGGAAAACCTTTCTATGAGAATACCGTCACCGGAGATGAAACATATTCCCGATTACAAACCAGAAGGCAAGAGGGAAAGCAACAAAAAGAGTAAACAAGCAAGTTCAGCTTTCCTTAAAAAAAACCAGAGCAGTGCTGCAATGAGCACAAACTGCTGATGGGCAGCGCCAACCCTGAAATACGGATCATACAACGAGGTATGATGTCTGTTGGCATCCTATTAATCAGGAACGAACCCAACCTCATGCTAACAAAAAAAAGTTGATGTGGAATCTCAACTTAAGTGATGCTCACCACCCTCAAGATATGTCGTGCATCACAAAGATCCAGAGTGAAAAACTTACAAGGAAACTAACAAAGGAAAAATGACCACCAGTGTCGGTGACCACTGAGTGATCAGCCAATCAGATTACCTATTGCCAGAAAGGAATACTTAATTAGCACCTCACATGCAGATGGAGCAGTGCTGTGCAACATCTCATCTAGGATCTTCAGAAATACTGATTAATAAATGCTTAAAATAATGTTAATTATTATTCTCGGCAGAGTCATAGAATCCATCATCACAGCAAACAACAAGTATTTCCTTTTCTCAAACCGTTTTGTGATCTGGCCATCAGTTTGGATTCTCTCAGGGTCACTGAACTTCGGATCGGCTCTGCAGAATGTACTGAGGTCCCAAGTCTCAATAAACATGTTAGGGCTGCCTTTCATGATATCTCAGGCATTCCACAAGGTCTGACCCTCACTCTGCTTGCCCACCTTTTGCCTGTGCAATGAAAGGTGATCTTTCCTTGATCACAGACATCCTCCACCAAAATGTATGCAGCAAATAGCTATCAATGGAGTCGTCTCATCTCTTCTCCAACTGGGGGGGGTTGAGTGCCCCCAAGGCAGCATCTTGAGTTCTCGTATGCAAAAGTGACCTCTCAGACGCTCTGGAAAACCTTGTTTTCATCATCATAGATGGCTCCACATTTGGTATAAAATTCCACATCCCACCAACAAAACAACAGTTGATTTGTTGATGGGACAGAATCAGCAGCAGCGGCTGCCCTCTTTGTGGATCTGGTAAGGATCAGATGCTGCTTTCATACTTGGAACAGGCCTTTCAATCCAAGCAACTTTCACATTTGCACCACGTCTCTCCAAAACACTCCATTCTAACCATGTCTGTTCAATGAACCCAGCAATCTATTTCCACAAACAGCCACTGGAGCAAGTCCAGTCTCTCAAACCTCTTGGTCTTATAATAAGCTCTCACTTCACATGGGAAGACCATATATCAAAGCTGGCCTCCAAAGCCAGCCACAGACTGGGTATTACCCATGGTGCCAAGTACTTATTTGGTAAATCAAACTTTTCACAGCCAACAAGGCCTTCATCCTCCTTCCTCACTCTGCTTCATCCCACTCTTCTCTTCAAGGCTTCAAGTTGGTACTTCACCCCAACCTCGTCATCTGCAATCCTTACCAGTCATCTTTTCTTACCTCAATGATGCTCTCCTACCTCTCACCATATATTTGTAGGTTGCTACGTTTCCTTCTCTCTTCTCCAACTCCGACTACCCTACTTCCATCATTGTCTCTACAAAAATTCTTACATGATGAGGGATGCCTTTTCTGAAGGTAAAACGTCCACAGATACTCACTGTTACTTCAAATGTCTTGTTGCAGACATTCTGGTAACCAAACCCATTAACTTCGGAGGATCACTGGAAACAATGGTTTGAATTTTTCAATTCATAACACTTTAAATTTAACTCAGAAAGTGTAACTTGGAAAAATTTCTGTTAATAAAAACACAACTGCCTCTGAACCACTTTAGCATGTGGGCTGTCTTACCTAAGAGTGCAATTATCAATATTTTAAATCGAATTTCTGACGATCCATTGTGCAACTCATAGCATCTCAATCACCTTTAGAAAAATAAGACCACTGGATCTGTGGCTTATCTGAGCCCTGGCCTAATGTTGTAACCCAAATTTGATAGCATTCTGACCAGTGGGTCTGGAGAAGAAGTTTTTGAAGGAATTTAGATGATTTTTCCGAAAATTTACCAAGGACGCCATTTTGACACATTTCCGGTCAAGTGATTGGCATGATCTCCACAATTTAACATTCCTACCCTGGCCTCATGTTTTAACCCAAATTTGGTAATATTCTGACTGGTGAGTGTGGAGAGAGTGATTTTTCAAGGAATTTACGCGACCGCCATTTTGACGCATTTCCAGTCATGTGATTGGCATGTGGTGAGGATGTTGAGGTCGTGGAGAGATTGACTTACCTCGGCAGTGATATTCATGTGTCTGCTGGCTGTGAGTCAGAGGTCAATAGACGTCTGGGTCGGGCCTGGGGAGTCATGGATTCACTGGATAATGGGCTGTGGAGCTGCCGGTACCTGTGCGGGAGGACGAAAGTCCGAGTCTTCAGGTCCTTGGTGCTTCCAGTCTTGCTCTATGGATGCGAGATTTGGACTCTGACCAAGGATCTGAGACGGAGACTTAATTCCTTTGGTACCAGGTCTCTTCGAAGAATCCTTGGCTATCGCTGGTCGGACTTTGCGTCCAACGAGCGGTTGCTGAGAGAGACTCAAATGAGATTTGTTACCTGCATAGTCCGTGAGCATCAGCTGCGGCTGTATGGACATGTGGCTCGTTTTCCTGATGCTGATCCTGCTCACCAGATTCTCTCAGCAAGGGAGTCTCGTGAGTGGAGGAGGCTAATGGACCGATCACGTGCCTCGTGGTTGCAGCAGGTTGATCGGCATCTCAAGGAGATGGGGATGGGCCAGGCATCTGCCTGGGGGATGGCCAGATGGAGGCCCCCGGAGTACCGGCGGAAAGTGCAGCGACGCGCTGCACTGGCGCATGCTCCCATAACTGACCTGACCTGATTGGCATGGACTCCACAATTTATCAGGACCCTGTCCTAATGTTGGAACCTAAACTTGGAGCATTCTGATTGGTGTTTCTGAAGAAGAAGATTTTTGAAAGAATTTACGCGATATTCCCAAAAACTGACTAAGTCGGCCATTTTGACACATTTCCGGTCACATGATCAGCATGACCTCCACAATATAACATCCCTACCCTGGCCTAATGTTGTCATACAAATTTGGTAGTATTCTCACTAGTGGGTCTGGAGAAGAAGAATTTTGAAGAAATTTACTAAGTCCGAACAAGCTTTGCAATCCCAATTACCAGTCAGGAGCGGAACCTTGCTGCCAAATTTCAGCCGGATCTTCTCAGCGGTTTGGCCAGAAAAGTCGAAATAGGAGATGGACGTACAGATGGACAGATGGACGGATGAACAGATGGACGGTGCACGATGACAATACTATATCTGGAATTCCAATTCCAGAAAAGCTAAAAAAAAAAATCAAAAACCATGGTAAAGCAAAAGAGAAAGCCACCGAAATGTCGTACTTAGGCCGATGCCGAATAGCTCATTTCACGTTTGCTAAAACGGCAAAGATTCCTGTCTACCACTGCTTTAACAGACCCAATTATTCCCACTTTCTTGTGGGATCGGCCAAATAATGTTTTTGGCCCAAGTCTTTCAGAAACCGACTGGGCAGGACTGATGTTCGACCGAATGCGATTCGGCTAGGAATTTGTAACCTGATGAGGGCGCCGGCGATAACTCATCTTCTCTTCATGAAAGACACCGTAGGTTCTTTAACGTCTACCAACTAATCCCAGCAGGCAGGATACTCAGCTTAACATCCATCTGTAAGGAGTTGTGAATCACCTATCCAACAGTTTATCGTCAGGTGGGGAATGGAAACCAGGATAGATAGCACACAGGTAAGTGCGGTAACTATGCACCATCCTCTTAAACTCAGCAAAGATCCCAAATCCAAGGAAATAAACTAAAAAGAAAACCTTAAAAAGTGCTGCCAATAAAAATAGTAAAATAAGAATTACATCATAAATAAAAACTGAAAAATAACTGGAGAGTTCATAGAACACCTGACCTCATGCAGTCTTGAGAGAAATAAGGATGTCCGATCCGATGGGGACAAATTCAGAGCCAAAGTACTGCTAAACTCCAGGTTCATTTTCTAATTCACATTCAGATTCGTGTTCAAAAGATAATATTCAATTTAATTTAAGTTGTTCCTCCATCATAAACTGACGTTTGTGGACGGACAGACCGACAGACAATGTGAACCAATTGTTTAACCCCACGTTTCGCTCTGCGTGTGTGGGGTAATAAATATTTGAAAAAGCACAAATTCAAGGGTGGATTTGTTTCAAAAAAATGAACAAAATGTACACAGTACAAGGAGATTCATGTAACATCGTTCCCTGTGCAGCAGGTCCTGCATTGAGAACTAATTTCAAGCTAATTTTCTGGAAAAAGAAAAAAAACAACAACACAGAGGTCTCCAAACTGTCATGCCCACGTGTGTGAATGAGGATGTGCTTGCATTCAAATGATCAGGGACTAGTTACCCGTCATTCTCGTGGGCGATTTGTTTGATCATGGAGGTGAAGAGGAGTCACATGACACTGATAACAAATAGGTTTAAACATTAGAAAGTATTGGAATCAAGAGCAGTTTGTGTTGTAAGGTTTCTCCAAACTACTACTTTTTCAAATTTCTCTGTATTCACTCTAATTCTTGCTTTTTCTTTTCTTTTATCTCTTTTACTCTTGATTTATCCATCTGGTTAGGGAGAAGTGAATTCTTGCAGAAAGTTCTCTGTAAGGCTCACTTGGCTGCACCTGGATGGGTTTGAGGGTAGTGCAGTGGCAACTGAAACCCGAATCCTATCCAGGTTCCTCCTGATGACTCCAATGCAGTATTTGGTCTTCCATTTGATTCACACTCGAGAATGAAGAACGAGTCTTACTCGTGAAAGCTCGTGTCGATCTGCGTTGATGCACAGGTAGGACGATCTGTGCCGGTGCATGGAATCAACAGAACATCGATTGAGGTAAGCCAACCACCGTGGGAAGTGAGAAGTAGATGACATTTTGGAAGTTAGCGCTTTGTCGGAGTAAATGAGCAAGATGGGAGAGTGGTGAGGGTTCATACAGGGTGAAAGTGAATCAGAGCGTTGTCAAAGGTCAGAGAGCACATGGGAGGGGAGGGAAGGGATGATATTGAATGATTTGGACAGGTAGGGTCACGGTTCAGGGGTTAAAAGTCGACAGGACTGGGATTGGGACAAAAGTGAAAATAATAGGAAAAACAACAAGAAATGACAGAAGGATAAATAACATAAAACAACTTTAAAAAGTGCTTGAAATAAATAAAAACAATAGAATAAAAATAAAATAGCAAATTAAGATTAAAAAGAGTGATAATTAAAATAGAAAGACATATTAAAGAGGGATATAAGTAGGAGAAAAGAGGGGAAAGAGGGGAAGAAAAGCAAGGGAGAGTGAGAAGAGGAAAAGGAGAAGAGGCAAGATAGATAAAGCAAAATAAAGTAAAATAAAAGGGGAAAATAGAGTGGGAAAGGATTGAAAAATTGTAAGAGACAGGAGGTCTAAATGAATGAAAAGCGTTCGTTGATCCCATGGGGAGCCAACGTGCCAATCCTGTAGATGAGCTCGGCTTTGCTTTCTACACTTGCGACTCTCCGTGGTGCTGAAATGAAGATAGATTCCAGAGATTGTCATATGCCTGAACAAATGTCCGGGAAGGTTAAAATATCAAGCAACTGGCTTGCTGAGATCTGTGCTATTGCTTCGTCATACGTGTTGATCAAATGTTCACGGAAGCGATGGCCCAGGATTCACCTGGTTTCCCCAATGTAGATCTTCTTGCAGACACTGCATGTGATTCTGGAGATCCCAAGCCGGAGGTGCAATGAAAGTGGTCTTTGACTTTACTCCTGCTTTTGGATCCTGAGAGCAAAGAAGTCACCTTGATGGAAGGACAGGTGTTACACAGACTCCATGAACACTTGAGAACGTTTTTGGTAAGATCAGAGGGTAATGGTCCTTTAAATATGAAATTTTGCAAATTCTGCTCCCGCTTAAAGAAGGTCAGAGTAGGTGGTGGGAAAATTGAGGTGGTTTCAGGATTGTTCTGTACTGATTAACTATGATTACTCCTACCATTCTTCCTCAACAGATTATGCCAAAAACGAAGTACTCTCTGAAATAAAGAAACAAAGAAACAAACAAACAAAATCATAAACAAACCTTCTTACAAAGCGTGCCGATTGGAAAAATGGGAAAGATCTTCCACCTGAAAACAAACACTCAGATGTTCGACATTTCCACCATGGAGTGGCCTTTGTCTCAGTGACGGAGTGGCGGGACACATTCTCAAAGACTTACTCTACCCCTTTGAAGGAATGGGGACCTGAAGGAAGAGGGGAACCAAAGGATGGATATAACCCAGAAAGCAGAGTTGTGGAAGATAGGAAAGAATGAAGAAGAATGAAGGTAGTGAAGCACGAGGTGGGCGGTACATTTGACTGTGGCACCACGTAAACTGATAGACAAGGACTACATCACTTTCCCATCATTGCTTTTGAAAGCTAATAACGTCTTTCGTATCCAATCGTGTATCCCATTTTTGTCTTATCCTATTTTATCCAATTGTCTAACACATTTTTGTCTTGTTCTATTGCACCTGATCGATGAATCTGCGACTGTTTACTTACAAGTTTTTGGTCTCTGCCACCTTTGCCTGGTCCTAAAACCCAATTAGCATTAAATGTATAAACTACATATGGTAATAAAGTGTGACAGGATAGTGCTGAGGTAGTGCACTCCTCTGTAACCTGACTACAAACTGTCAGATCGTTGATGCTTCCCAGACAGGCTGTTGCATCACAAAGTTTGTCAGATGGATATTAACCTGGGGATCTGTCTGCTACCATTATTAGCTCACCTGGAACGTAGTTACAGGGAGCTTATGGGATGGCATGTCGTCCGTCCGTCAGTCTGTCCATCTGTCCATCCACAAATTACTTGCAACTTCTTCTCTGAAACTACACATCGAATTTCGATGAAACTTTACCACAACGTTCAACACCGTGCATGTACCAAAGTTTGTTCATGGCATTAAAAAAAAAATCCATAGGTATTTACTTTCTTCTCCGTTACATATTTTGTGGGTTCATCCATGCCTACCAGTGGTTCCCTGGTTATCTTATCCAGCCGCTACCAGGTGAGTGCCCCAGGAGTATTGCTCCTATTTTTAAAAAGATCCCAGAGGGTCTTTCCCGAAGAGTGGGCGAGTTATTGTCAGCAACCTGGGGAAATTGTAAATTCCTGCCCAAATCAACAACTGTCGAACGTCAGGTTACCCAGCCGGTTTGTAAAAGACTTGGGACAAACGTCACCCTTGGCTGACCCCATAAGGTCAGAGTAATTAGACCATCCAATGAGTATGGTAGTTGCTGTAGTCATCTGCACAATTTCACAATGCATCTCCAAAAGAGCATACACTTTTATAAATGCAAACTAACACCCCACTGAAGTCCCACTGTATTGTCCCACTGAAGGCTAAACCTCAGTCTATATGGACGTGGAGTCAACGGGAAGGAAATGACGTAGTGGAGGGATCAAAATGTTATTTTGCCTGAATTTTTTTTTAACCTAAAGCATGAATTCCCTCCCTTCAAATGAAATCGATAACGTATTCGGTTCTGGAAAGACCATGTGAGACAAACTGGGAACGACAGGGAGAAGGACTAAATTGCAAACCTTGGTTGGCTTCATCCTCAGTGGGAAAATCTTTTAGGGCTGCCACACACAAGCCAACAAGATTTTCGGTGACAGTTGAGTCAACGACAGTTTTTTTTAAAATATAATCGTCTCTGCCTTTGAATTACGTGCGTGCGAGCGTGTGCATGTGGATGTGTGTGTGTGTGTGTGTGTCTGTGCGCATGCATACGTGTGTATCTGTGGCAAGTTCCATGAGCAAGTTCGTTGAATGCCACCCGAGCCAGCCTTCCATCCGCCAAGGGCTTTACCCACAGCCACTTCTGTCTCCTGGCACGACGTTGGCGACGTACCAGCACCATTGCCAAAGCAGCAGTCTCAGAACTTTCACCGTTCTCATCCACTCCCTGCATTCCTTCTTCATCACCATTTTGTTTCATGAAAATAGTGTCGCCCATAGTTGCGTCGAGTGCATCAGCCTCCGACAAAACAATATTGTGCAAGATTCGTCGCCGACGATTGTACAAGATCCTGTGCCGTGGTCCTTTGAGAGAAAATCTTTTTGAACTCCCCCTCCTAACCTGTAAACTTTTACTGTATACTGTGTACCACTGAAAGAACAACAAAGCATCAATCGACTCAGAACTCATTTGAAATATAATTACAAACAACAATCTGCAGGTGAGAGAGTTCCGTGACCTCATCGCAGGTTATGTAATTACCTGCTGGACCCATATAGGTTACAGGCAACAGGTGAGTAAAAATAGTCAGAACTATCAAATAGCATCAGAATATTTTATGATTCACCTGCAGTTGCATGCAGCTTTTTCAACCAACTGTCAGACCAGGTGACACCAACGAAAACAAATCAATTCATCGCTGAAAGACATGTGAGCTCCATGGCAGTGCATGATAAACACAACAAACAAAAAAATCCTCGAGGTACACATACATATTCTTCTCTTTGCTGTATAGCCTGGGTTCGAATCTCTGCACTGCTATAAACTGCCATCCTGGTGTTTCACAGGCACGGTGATTCATCAGCATGTGTGCCATCCTTTGCACAGTTCAGCTGGGCATCCTGTCTACCAGCAGTAGTTGGTGGACGTGAAAGATACCGTTGTGTCTTTCATGAAGAGTGGGCGAGCTATCTCTGGCACCCTGACCAAATTAAAAATTTCTCCTCTAACCTACAAGGGGCACTGCATCAGTAGTACAGCTGTGGCCCCAGCAAATGATGCCACTCCGCAGCCATGAGCTGCATGCAAAAAATAAGGAGACTGTGATTACCTCATCACTGCCTTGCAGCACACTTTCTGCAGCAATCCACAGTTTCTTGAACCTTTACTGAAGTCTCCATCACAAGCTCAAAGTGACATGTATGATGCTCTAAGCATGTTCTTGGGTATGAAAAAAGCATGACGCCTCTTCCCGTAATATACCAGTCTCATTTTGTGCGACTGACAGGGTCAGATCCCTATCCCATCTTCCACAACACCCAAGTCATCCATCAATACTGACAAAGTCACCTTTGAAACAGTCCCTGCGCTTATAGCCAGGAAATTAGAAGTGTTCATAGTCTGTATCAGCCAGCAAAGTTGGCCTAGCAAAGTCCCTTACGGATTGTCATGGCATCAAGACGAACCTACGACTGGTTACCTTGACCTGTGCCAATCATTGCGTGAGAAAGTGGAACTTTTACCTGGGCTCTTAAGCATCCTTTCATTGCATGCCATTGTGAGTATCGAAACAAAAACACCTGCTTACATCACATGACAATTCCAAGAAGGCAACAGACTTGTATTTCATTATATTTCCAAACGGTCACCCCTTGAAAGTCTACATGTCCCGACCCCTTCCTGACCCCATCCAAACACAACTGTTGAGAATGACAGCTTTGAAACGGTTTGCGTAATAGCAGGATCTTCAACCCCACACTCAATCTGCACCTGCACGGGACTGAATTGAGTGCAAGACTGTTGAATCCCAGCGGAGATCAGATGTGCTTTATTAGAGTCCAGCATGTGCAATCAGCCAGAGAGAGAATGCTACCATGATGGCAAAAGGCAGAAACAGACGCGCAGAGGCAACTATGAAAGTAATGGTTTGTGCTGCCATGGAGCTTGCAGGCCCTTCCACCTGCTGGCTAACCTAATGAGAAGTCATTAAGGGAAAGCTCCAGGAATTTCTACCCTCATTAGTAGCCTCATCTCATAGGATAGGAGCGCCATACACGTTATATACATCAATAGCTGGTGCTACACATCACAGGCCTCTGGGAAATTTACATTTTTTTTGTTTCAACTAATGTGGCACACATTTATCAACAATGGAACAAAGCATCGACTTGTGGATTCGAGGATTTGGATTTTCTTTTCAGCTGCAGCCGATTATGCACAGCGGATTGGATCGTGGGAGTCAAGTCCGTTGGAGTAGAATCAAACAGAAGACCAAGAAGGAACCCGAAGAAGTAAAGAGCAAAGATGGAGTCATTAGGAGGAACCTGGATAGGATTGGAGTTATAGCCGCAACTCCACCCAAGAAGTGGGGCAACCAAGCAAAACGGTCAAATGCATAACGGAAAGCAATTTATAAGCAGACTCAGTGGCAAAATCGTTAGAGGGTGCACTCTTGAGTCTGGGATATCAGTGGTTCAAACCCGAACTAGGCCGAGTCATACGAAAGACTTGAAAAATGGTATGTGCTGCTTCCGTGTTTGACAATCAGTGGTTGAAAAGGATGGAGCATGGGAAAACCATAATATGTTAGCAACTGTTGTTGCGGTATGATGGGCCGAATGGCCTTCGATGTTGTTGCTTCTTGCAAGGGAACTCCAATAATAAAATATCAGTTTGAAATGAGCAGTTTATTCAGCAATGACACTCGGCACAATTTGTTAGGATCGGAAAACGGAGCAGCTTGCGCTATTGTGATTAAGATTGGAGTATACAACTAGGGAAGCTCCAACTTCATGATTCCAGAAGTTGCTCCTGCTGCGGTATCACACAATTTTGCTTAAGTAGACAAGATGTCGACTCATGCGTTGCATGGCAACAGTGGGTAAAAAGACAATGTACTGACAGTATGTGGCCGTGGAGCCACAATGGCACACATGCATCATAATGAAGGGAATAAATGGAGAGGAAAAACGGAGACAGAGAGGGGGAGGGAACGCAGCAACCTGGAAGCAAGATGGACGGGTTAAGAAGGGTTAACGGGCAGAGAAAAGATTGGAGGTTAGGAGGGGGGGTGACAGGATAGGGTGCTGCACCTCCTGCTTGAAGACCTGGAAGAAGTACAGCAATTTAACCGACTTCAGAATTTGGTTCCACAAATGGGAGAAAATAAGGGGAAAAATGAGTAAAGTGGTAAACCTAGATGTTGGAGGTGAACTAAGAGGGGATGACTGGAAGAACACATGCATTTTGGAGAAAACAGGAAGAAAGCAGTGGGAGCTAGACCAGTTTGGGTCAGAAAAGCAAAAAGGAACCTGAGCTGTCTATAATGTGGGAGAAACAAACCTTGTACTTCGGCCTCATCGAGGGCGATGCCAGAAACGTGAGAATTTCAGATTCCACAGCAAACAGATGTACCTTTCTGCTCGAAAGCCCATGGATATAATGGCAGTTAAATAATGAGAGAACACACACAAGGTTTAAATTCACAACAAACAACGAAATATGTTCTCCATAACTTAGTCATCGGTGATGTCTCTTGGCTAACAGGATAGCTTAGAAGTAGCAACCTCACCTTCAAACTAAACTATCTCGTCTATCATTGCCGATTCCGTATCATTGTGGGGATTCACAGGCAGGGAATTGCATCAATGAGTACAACATCGTCGGGAGGGGATATCAATCAGTCGGTCACATCTGCAAGCATTCAAAGATCCCACTCTCTCTCTCTTGTGAAAAGAGATCATTGTGTGTTGGTACATCAGCCAAATTTCAGCTCTGATCGATAAGTGGCACTAGATCAGTGGAACAGCTGCATCCCCAGAATTGATGCAACCAGCAGACAGGTGATGCAAACGAATGAGCATTATCTTGTTCCTTATGTACACCCCATTCGACTCATTTCCTTTAGCCAGGTTGCTTCTTCTTCTCTTATTAGTCCCCAACTGGTTTCACCGGAGGGGACTATAAGTTTGCTCTCCGTCTGCCTGTCCGTCCGTCCGTCCCACCTGTGGGTTTTCACACTTTTTTCCCATACCCAATAACATATTCAACTGAAACTTGGTACATGGTTTCATTATGATAAGTTAAAGAACAAGTTAGCGTTTCAGGGCGTTTGGTCAATTTTTCAGAGTTTTGCCCTTGGTGGACTGAGAAAATATCACATATTATACATGGATTAGTGTCCAGGTGTCTGACTCCACCCCAGTGATTTACACCCATTGGCTGGACAGCTGTCCCTGACTCCACCTAAATAAAATCATGCGCCACCATTGCATAAATCAGCAGGCCTCAGGCCTTAGGCCTGGGTCCGTGGAATTGCCCAGTGCAATTGGAATGATCCCATATAATCAACTACGATGTATTTATTTTATGCACATAAGCCGCATGCATGTTTTGGCTTCATGTATGTACATCGGGTTATTTGTAATCTGAAATAGGCAAAGCCGAGAAACGAAGAAAACACAGTGGGTTAGAGTTTCTTCCTCTTTACTATGGTTCCGGTCTCATGTCGAGCACGCATTAAACGCAAACTAATTAATATCTTTGGAACATTCATTGTGACCGATAGGGGACATGTATTGCAAAGCAATTCTCGCTCTTGCTTTATATGCAACACATGGCTGTGGGTAGCATCATTTGCTGGGGGAGCAGCTGATGCACACAGCTGTAGGTGATATGCACAGCTGGAGGCCCCTTGTAGGTAAGAGCAAGAATTTGTAATTTGTTTTGGCGCCGGCAATAGCTCGCCTACTCTTCACGAAGGACACTGTGGTATCTTTAACGTCCACCAACTAATGCTGGTAGACGGGACACTCAGTTTGACGTCCATCCAAGAGACTGAACACAGACTGATGAATCTCCCTCCCTTCGAAACACCAGGATGACAGTATATATCTGAGCTGAGATTCAAACGCAAGCTCGACAGCTTAGAGGTGAGTGTGCCGTGTGCGTACCTCTCGGCTCTCCTGCCAGCCTCAAGGTTGACTAATTATTATTATTATCTGACTTTTCCCACCTTCATGCACGGGTGTAATAAAATGATATCATCTTGTTGTTTTGTCCTACAACGTACTGTACTGCATAAAGTAGCACGTGCAAAACGCCAGGGGTGGCAGCATTGCTATTCAGACTCTCATGACAATCAATGAGGGTCTGACACAAGAGCAGGGCCAAATAAGCCGCATTTTTTTTTTACAGTGGAGCACATACTGCCCCAAAGGCATCCAAACATGACTGGTCAGCAAGACTGAATGGTAATATGGTGTATAGTGATAACAAATTCACTCAATTAAGTAAGACTGCATTATTGGGGTTCAACAATGGACAGAGATGGTTCAAGTAATTGTCTGGATTTGTTTTTTGTTCAAAATATATATATATTTAAATTGACCTTTGAAAAATGAGAAATGGGAGTTGTAAATGCATGCGAAAGTTGCAAAAAAAAAATGTGAGTCACGCAGAGCTGCTGTTGCACATGATGTGTGAGAGCGTCTCAGACAATGTGTGCATTTAGGGAGAGTGCAAATGAAATAGTCCAGCTGCGAAGCAATATCATCAACAAAACTACTTTGGGAGACGAGGGCACAATGGTATAAGCTCGTGAGATTGTCTTATTGAGGACGTCTGCAATGTGTGCAAATCCCTTTGAACACGCGCTTTGCAGAATTAAAAATTTGATCCGATTCAAAACGTCATCAGATGACAAAAGTGAAACCAACAGAGCAGAACTCTGGACCACGGCACAAAAGGGACAATGAGCAACAGTCACATGGATTTGAAAAGTTTTCATCAACACGAGCCGTGAATTGTGCGACAGAAATAGGGACATGGTGATGGCGAGAGAGCGAGACAGGAGACAGAGAAAGAGACACAGAGAGAGAGAGAGAGAGAGAGAGAGAGAGAGAGAGAGAGAGAGAGAGAGAGAGAGAGACAGACAGACAGACAGACAGACAGACAGACAGACAGAGAGACAGAGAGACAGAGAGACAGAGAGACAGAGAGACAGAGAGGGAATTCAATGATTTTATCTGAAGACTGCCCATGGCCATCCAGATCATCAGCTGAGCAACAATGAATGGTTCGACCCTTCAATCCCCAAAAACCTTCAGATGTAAGTGAAGAATGAATCAAATGGAGGAGTGGAATTGATGAGCAGAAATAAGGTAGAAAACTCCAAATGATGGGAATGTAAAACTGACATGCAAGTGTGCACGTCGACTTCCTTTGATGATCTGCACATCTTGTTCTCTGGATCATTGACATTGCATGTCGCCATGCCCTCAGAATTGACGAGTTCAAGACCACAACTGCTTCAGATCAGAATCAGTTTCAACATCAAGGCTGTGGCTGTTTCATGTTTGATCAACACACTCATGTTTGATCAAACATCAAGTATGTTCACGGTCTTTCGAATGCATAGGATGTTGAGGTCCGCTAACTGCCGTGAGAAGCATGGAAAAGAGGACGTTTGGGTTAGCTACCCTTCGTTTTTGCTTGGCCGAAGGGATAACGACCGAAATGCGAGTTTCTTGCTTCCCATGATGGTTTGCAAACCTCAACTGTCATTTCATCCCTTGTTCAACCTGTCCGCCAATACAGATCGACGCTCGCCTTCACCAACAAGATGATCGTTCTCCTTCTTTTGAATACATAACCAAACTGGAGACTTCATAGAACACCTTACCCCATGCAGTCTTGAGAAACATCGACATGGGCAGGACCTGTGAGCGGCAATTTTGATTGGTCGAGATGACGTAAAACGCCGTAATATTTTGTCCAAGTACTGCTCAACGGAAGGTTTCTGAAAGTGCGAAAAAGGCGATTTGTGTTCTATGGTGTTCAAGTATTTCATTGAATTGAAATAAAGTAAATATTTTAAATGTCGTACAAAACTTTTTTTTGACAGTTTACTGCCGTTGATGCAGCGTTTTATACACCACCTTCTTTATCATGTTGCAGTAGTTATTCGTACCTGTTGTTTGTGTCCTTGATGACGTTCTCAAAAACAGTAAGTTTCCTTTTTGGAATCATTTCAATTTTGGTCGACTGCCAGACAGGCAGACAGAGTGAAATGATTTATGTCACTCCTCTTTGTGCATGTGTGCCGCTGATGCAGTGCCCCCTATCACTGAGACCAGGAATTTGGAATTTGGCCAAAGCACCGGCGCATATTGGCTTAGTTTGTCCATCGATCATAGCCTGACGTTTGTAGACAGACAGACGGACAGACAAAATGATCAATTGCTTCACTCCGCTTTTCACTTTGCCGGCACGGGGAATGACGAATGGCTCAAAAAATACATTTTTCATCGTTAAAGGATAGGAAGCATGGTGGTGGAAATAAAATACTACTAAATTGATCATAGCAACAAAAAAATGATAATTATTATCAAAATAAAAATTCTTTAGGAAAAGAAAAATAAAATAAAATAAAAATAAAATTGCAACCTTCTTTGTTGAGTGAATGATTACTCTTTCATTCATTTGTCACTTAAGTTATGTGAGATAATTGTATTTGAGATGGTTAGCGCACATCACAACAAGCAATTAATCATCATAGGAGAGACACACAGAATGTTTCCCTTTGTGTTTGACTCTGATGATGAACTTTTTATGGATAAATGACTGTCTGGCTCCAGCGATGGAGACATGAACACACCAAGGTGCACATTCCTGCTCTGTGAGTGCAAAGGTGCACTCACTTTGTCGAGGGCAAAGCAGCGAAGGCAATCACAATACGAGCAATACTTTTAACCAACACACAATCGTAGTTGTTTCACAACGTTTTCCGTCGCAAGATCGTGCGAAGAGGAAAATATTTCAACACTTTTGATATCAGGCGGGCACGAATTACAAAAGGAATGGAAGCAGAACCGAAGATGGCATCGATTGTATGGCACGGTAAATGCAATCCATTGTTATCGGCTGACATCCTCCAGATGGGAATGCAGCTGCAACAAAGAGCATGGTAGTTGCGGCAGTGGTGGATCTCAGGTTGGGGTGCTCACAGCGTGTCGTCAACATTTCTTTGGCTGAGAACCACAACCGTGTGGAATTTCCATCCCAAGTAGTCATTGGAAACAAACGGATCGACCCCAGGCTAATGAGGAGTAATGCAACAAAGGCTTTACCCACTCAACCACCAAGCTGTTCACAGTAGTTGCGATTGCATGATCTTAACGTGGCACTCTCTCGCATGCTGAATTTCATCCATTCATGCCTCTGCTGCACCTGGCTGCACAGAATATCTCGTTTCGAGAGGTACAACTTTGCCAGCTTTCTTGTTCCTCTCATATTGCATTGCCCCCTGTTGCATAGAGCAGGAATTTGGAATTTGGTCAGAGCACCTGCCCACATTGACCTATTGTTTTCAAAAGATGGTGAATTTAACGTGCTTGCAGAAAAGACAGTCACCTTCCTGGAGACATTTTTTGCAGACTACTCTGATGAGACTCCTGTTTCTCCATTGATCCTTCCACTGTGTCCGGCCAATTCACTGAAATCATCCTTCCAGGTATGTGCCTTCACAAACCTCACTCATCCAAATGCAGAAAAGCCTCATCCCACAAGTGGCTCCTCTATCAATATGCTTACTCTGTCTCCTTGGAAAAACCACCTCTTCAAAGCCTGGAAAGATTCATGTTCAGATCACAGTCGTCGTACTTATGTGGCTGCAACTGCAAGCACATCTTCTCTGCAGCCAAAGACGCCTTTATCCAGCAGAACCATAACAAGTCTGTCTGTCTATATATGTGTATATATTGTTACGGCTGTGGAAATTCGCAACCACCATTCAGGTCCCGTAGGTGAGATATCTTTTAAGTACATGTATAGTTAGCCCCAAACCCGTTGTTTAGAGGGAATTAATGTGATTCATTCGGGCTGCGATCCTTTGAGTCAGTCGTTTTTCTGTTCTTTCTTTATTTTTCGAACCAACCACGCTCCAACCTCAGACCATTACAACAACGCCGACCACGCCACCACTACAACAACGCCAACCACGCCACCACATACAACAACGCCAACCACGCCACCACTAACAACAACCACCGCGTTCCGACTCGGCACACGGTTGCCAGAGGCCTGATCTTCGAGGGAAAGCAGGCGGCCCCGTTCCCCCCCCCCTCCCCGAACGAATGGCGCCGTCGCGGTGGATTACACCCTGCGAGGGAAGAAGAAGAATGCCACGGCGGTACGAGCGTCACCGATTGGACGGAGGACCACGCCCTTCTGGAAGTTCCAGCATGTTCTGGAAGGAGGGGTGGAGCCGAAAAGGGGGGGCGGAGTGGAGGGCGGGGCCCCGGGCGATAAAAAGGGACGGCGAAGGCGACGGAGTGCGGAGGAGCTCGCGCTGTCTTTTTTCGACCACGGGTCAAGTGGAGTTCCCTGGTTTCCTCGCGTCGAAGTGGAGCTGAGAGGAGTCGTCGGTCATAAGGGACGGCGAAGGCACCGGGAGCTCGGAGTTACGGTCGCCAAGGACTCGACACACCAGGGAAGTCGCGACTTCCATTTATTTTGGGTTTGTGTAATGTGTGTGTGTGGCGCCGAGTCTTGAAAAGTAGAACAGTTAAGTGTTGCCGAGTGTTCGCGTTGGTCGGTTGTAGAGCTGCGTCATCATTGCCTTTCTTTTATTTGCTATATGTGCATTCTTACTGTGTGACTATACTTGTGCCTGTGTCTGTGTAAATAAATACGTGCTTGTGTGAACTTGTTCCCCGTTTCGCTGCGTCCTTTCCTTTGTTGGGTCTCCATCTTGCTTCACGTAAAGGGTTCGAGTGGGCGCGATACGCCCGATAATTAATCTGAACCGTCAAGGTCGACGATAACACCGCTCGGTTATCCCGATAGTACGGAACGGGCCGCTTAAGCGGTTCGTGTCCGGAGTCGACCTGTGGCGTGGTGCAACCCCACGGTAGGTTACCCGTGCGAGTACTTAGGTATATCGACTTTCGGCGATTCACCTACCTCGCACGGGTAGAATGCGGACTGGGTTGTGGTGAGGTTAACCCCCACCCGTGACTGGCTCCCGGCGTTAGTCCGAGAGGTCACGACTGAATTGTCCGTCCGGTGGGCGAGGCCGCCATTCGAGTCACGTGGCCGTTCGCATGCCGGCGGGCGCGAATTCGCAACAATATTATCTCTCTCTTCTCTCTCTTCTCTCTCTCTCTCTCTCTCTCTCTCTCTCTCTCTTCTCTCTCTCTTCTCTCTCTCTCTCTCTCTCTCTCTCTCTTTTTCTCTCTCTCAGCAGTGGTGCCTTCTGGTCTTTGGCCAATGAATCTCCACAAACTTTTGGGAGTTATCTTTTCCTCCTCTCAACAACCCTTACAGCTCCATCTCCAGCTATCCTAAATCCAAAGCCAACACCTTTGCCTCCAAGTTTGCAGCCAACTCTACTCTGCATGACTCCAATATAACTCGACCTGCTTTTCATAAATCCCACTCCTTAATGCCTGTCATCAAATTTTCCACTCACAAAGTTCACCAGACCTTGCTCTCCTTGGTCAACAACAAATCCAATGGTCTGGATGGCATTCCTGTTGTTTTCCTCAAATGCTGCCGATTTTCTCCAAGCTTTTCAACCTCTCCTACTAGTTACCCAACCTCCTGGAAGCACATCCACCCAATCTCCTGCCCTATCGACATGTCTGATCCCTACAATCCCCTTGACCTCCAATATTTCCAACATCATGAGGTCCCTCAACAAGAAATCACTTTTAACCCACCTCAAATCCTGCTCTCTCTCCTTAATGACCACCAATATGGCTTCCACAGAGCCAGGTCCAATGGTGACCTCTGAGCATATGTTGCCAATTAATAGTTTTCCACACACACAAGCACATTGGGGAAAGTTGAGTTGTTGTGCAGGACATGAGCCAAGCCATTGTCAGGGTCTAACACAAAGGGATCCTTTCGAAGGTCCCAAAACGTGATATTCAGCCTCAGCTCATCTGCTGGTTTTACAGCTTCCTCACTGGACAATCAATCTCCACATATATTGATGGTGCCCTCACTGACCTCCCCCCCTCCCTCCAGCCACATTAATTCTGGTGTCCCTCAAGGCTCTGTCATATCACCCTCCCTCTTTCTTCTAATCATCAATGACCACCTCACAGCTACTAACAACCCTGTTCATTCCTTTGCTTATAACTCCACCAGTTATAAATCTCAGTACACCTCCTCTCAGTCTTGCTGCCAATTGCCCCTCAACAGTTTAATCATCTTCTCAATCTCACCTTCCAATGCTGCTCCACCAACCTTGTCTCCTTTAAGCAATCCAAGACCTAAACCCTCCTTATATATCCAGATAGATGAACACAGTCATTCTACCTCACGCACCTCATGTTCAACTCTCAATACAGCAATCCTCCTCTATTAAAATGCTTGTTGCCACTACCTTCAGCAATCTTTTCTGGGAGGCTCACATTCTCGATATCACAAAATTTGACTCCAATAAACTTGGATTCCTCTTCAGAGCTCATAAGTACTTCAACTCCCATCAGCTTCTAACTCGACAAATCCCAACTCAGACTGATAAGGTAATACAGCTCCCATTAATGGGGCAGCGCTCCTCCATCATTCACCAGTATTATGGATTTCTTCCTTGTCAAGGCCGTCTGACTGATTAAGGATCCCACTTTGTCTGGCCATCTCTAATCTTCAGGCCAACATCAAGCAGTCTCTTCCGCATGCCTCTTCTCCTGCTACCACCACAATTGGTGCTCTTTTGAACTCTGTTTCTGTCCCTCCTCCTCTTCAATCTGTTTGCAACAACAGTCCAGCATATATTTGTCATCCTTTCTGCATTACCTTCCCTTCCCTCCATACCAATCTCAATGCCCCCTCCTTTTCCTCCCGCACTGCCTCTCTTTGGAACAGCCTCCCGGGCAGTGTTCCCAACTTCTATCAACTTGCAACAATTCAAGTCCCAAATCAGTCATCTAGATCTCATTTAATATATTACATTTTCCCATCATCTTGCTTTGCTTTTCAACCTGATGGGGGTAGGGGGGGGCTCTTAATTTTTTAGGCTCAACCCTTCCTCTGTGTTGTTACAATAACCCCCAAAAACATCCTGCCTGTGAAGCACCATCATGAGAGAAGAAGGTCAAACAAAGTTGACATCGAAGCTGGGGATCAGACCAATTTCACTAAAACTAGCAGTGTATACTCACCTGATGGGCAATCTTGGTCCAACCATGCAACACATTCTTCTGACGCAAACCTTTATTTGGGTGGTGTATAGGTAATGGACAGTTTTGTGTATGCAAAAAAAAAGCAAAAACCCAGGTTACGTGCATGAAGCAAAACCATACCTACTGCTTATAATTCGAAACACCTCACTGAACTGGAAAATGTGGGGACAGGAATATTGTACTGTAAATGGTGGAGACTTGCAACACCCCCCCTCCCCCACCCACCCCTCACCTGGA
>CM068967.1:60858167-60871938 GCA_035128595.1 Eptatretus atami
CCACAACTTCCAAGTGAAAAACAAATTCTATAAATTTCAGAAAAATTAATTAAAAATACAAAACTGGAATATCTTGGTTGGATAAGTGTCCACCCCCGTGAGTTAATACTTGGTGGAAGCACCTTTGACAGCAATTACAGCTGCGAGTCTGTTGGGATAAGTCTCTACCAACTTTGCACACCTTGATTGGACAATATTTGCCCATTATTCTGTATAAAACTGCTTAAGCTCTGTCAAGTTGTGTGGGGGAGCATTGATGGACAGCAATATTTAAGTCATGCCACAGATTTTAGATTGGATTAGGTCAGGGCTCTGACTGGGCCACTCGGAGATTTATGTTTGTGTTCGTTAGCCATTCCCGTGTAGCTTTGGCTGTGTGCTTCGGGTCAGTGTCATGCTCAAAGCTGAACTGTCAAAAATTCAGCCTTCTTACAGAGGGAAGCAGGTTTTCCTCTCAGATTTTTCTATATTTTGATCCATCCATTTCCCTTCTTTGCTGACAAGTGCCCCAGTCCCTGTTGATGAGAAACATCCCATAATATGATGCTGCCAGCACCATGCTTCAGAGTAGGGATGGTGTTCTTTGGGTGATGTGCTGTTTTGGGTTTGCACTAAATGTAACGTTTTGCATTTAGACCAAAAAGTTCCATCAGACATCAGAATTATTGCCACATGGCTTCAGATTTTCCGGAGTGGTTTTTTGCATACCTCAAACGGAACTCAAGGTTGGCTTTTTTGAGTTATGGCTTTCTTCTTGCCGCCCCACCATACAGGCCAGACTTGTGTAGTGCTTGGGATATTGTTGTCACATGCACACAGTGACAAGTCTTTGCCATAAAGGCATGCAGCTCTTTCAAATTTCCCATTGGCCTCTTGGTGGCTTCTCTGATCAGTCTCGTCCTTGCTTGGTAATCCAGTTTGGAGGGACGGCCTGATCTTGACAAGGTAATGTTGGTACCATGCACCTTCCACTTCTTAATGATTGTCTTGACAGTGCTCCAAGGGATATTGAAGGCCTTTGAAATATTTTTATACCCATCCCCTGATCTGTGCCTTTCCACAACTTTGTCCTGGCTGTCTTTTGAAATGGTTGAGTCTTCACTGTGAAATACACGACCCAGCAGAGGAAACATACAGGAACAGCTGATTGCTTTCTGAAATAATCAGAATTACTATAATTTAACACAGGTGGAGGCCAATTAACTTGGTGTGTGATTTTGAAGGTGATTCATTACACCTGAGCTAATTTACAATTGCTATTGTAAGGGGGGTGGACACGTATCCAACCAAGATATTCTCATTTTGTATGTTTAATTAATTTTCTGGAATTTGTAGAATTTGTTTTTCACTTGGAAGTTGTGGGTTTCGATGTGTAAATAAAGGTGGAAAAAGTTTAATTCAATGCAATTTAATTTCAGGTGATAAGGCAACAAAAGGCGAAAATTTTGAAAGGGGGTGTAGACTTTCTATAGGCAGTGTATATATTGCCTTTCACAAAAAAAACAAACAAAGATCCTACAGCCATTTTCTCCTGTGTCTCTCCAAGCCTGAGCACAAGTTCTCCTGTTACTGTACTCTCACTAATGAGCCACCAGGAACTACCTCTTGGGACAATGAAGAAGGTAGTTGCACAAAAGGCATTCTTCAGTTTGGAGTTGACAAATGTATCCTAAATTGACCTTAAGATGAATTCATTTTCAGAAATTGATAAAAAGGCTTGTTTTCTTTTTTAACTAAGATCCTATTTTGGGAATCAATTTTGAAGGAGCGAATTGAATCGAGATAGTCGTTCCATTACACAGAGCAGGTTCAAACTCCAAGCTCATCATGTGATGAATAAAAATGTTGATAAAGTGGAAACACTCGCCCACCCCCCTCATGAAGTACGAGACTTTTTCCTTGACACAGAATATGTTTAGACTGTTCTTTAGCGATTCTTTCTGGATCCAGAATCTGTTCAACCAGCTCTTCAGCGAGCTCTTCCTGGAATCCAGAATCTGTTCAATCAGCTCTTCAGCGAGCTCTTTCTGGATCTAGAATCTGTTCAATCAGCTCTTCAGTGAGCTCTTTCTGGATCTAGAATCTGTTCAACCAGCTCTTCAGCGAGCTCTTCCTGGATCCAGAATCTGTTCAACAAGCTCTTCAGTGAGCTCTTCTGGATCTAGAATCTGTTCAACAGCTTTCAGTGAGCTCCTTCTGGATCTAGAATCTGTTCAACAGCTCTTCAGCGAGCTCTTTCTGGATCCAGAATCTGTTACCAAGGCTTCAGCGAGCTCTTTCTGGATCCAGAATCTGTTCACCAGGTCTTCAGTGAGCTCTTCTGGATCAGAATCTGTTCAACCAGTCTTCAGCGAGCTCTTTCTGATCCAGAATCTGTTCAACCAGCTCTTCAGCGAGCTCTTTCTGGATCCAGAATCTGTTCACACAGGTCTTCAGCGAGCTCTTTCTGGATCCAGAATCTGTTCAACTAGCTCTTCAGCGAGCTCTTTCTGGATCCAGAATCTGTTCAACCACTCTTCAGCGCTCTTTCTGGATCCAGAATCTGTTCAATAGCTCTGCAGCGAGCTCTTTCTGGAATCCAGAATCTGTTCAACAGCTCTTCAGCGAGCTCTTTTCTGGATCCAGAATCTGTTCAACCACCTCTTCAGTGAGCTCTTTCTGGATCCAAAATCGGTTCAATCAGCTCTGCAGCGAGCTCTTTCTGGATCCAGAATCTGTTCAACCAGCTCTTCAGCGAGCTCTTTCTGGATCCAGAATCTGTTCAACCACTCTTCAGCGTGCTCTTTCTGGATCCAGAATCTGTTCAATCGCTCTGCACGAGCTCTTTCTGGAATCCAAGATCTGTTCAACCACTCTTCAGCGACTCTTTCTGGATCCAGAATCTGTTCAACCAGCTCTGCAGCGAGCTCTTCTGAATCCAGAATCTGTTCAACCAGCTCTTCAGCGAGCTCTTTCTGGATCCAGAATCTGTTAAACAGCTCTTCAGCGAGCTCTTTCTGGATCCAGAATCTGTTCAACCAGCTCCTCAGTGAGCTCTTTCTGGATCCAGAATCTGTTCAACCAGCTCCTCAGTGAGCTTCTTCTGGATCTAGAATCTGTTCAACCAGCTCCTCAGTGAGCTCTTTCTGGATCCAAAATCGGTTCAATCAGCTCTTCATTGAGCTCTTTCTGGATCTAGAATCTGTTCAACCAGCTCTTCAGTGAGCTCTTTCTGGATCTAAAATCGTTCAATCAGCTCTTCATTGAGCTCTTTCTGGATCCAGAATCTGTTCAATCAGCTCTTCAGTGAGCTCTTTCTGGATCTAAAATCGGTTCAATCAGCTTCTCAGCGAGCTCTTTCTGGATCCAGAATCTGTTCAACCAGCTCTTCAGTGAGCTCTTTCTGGATCTAGAATCTGTTCAATCAGCTCTTCAGTGAGCTCTTTCTGGATCTAAAATCGGTTCAATCAGCTCTCAGTGAGCTCTTTCTGGAATCCAGAATCTGTTCAATCAGCTCTGCAGCGAGCTCTTTCTGGATCCAGAATCTGTTCACCAGCTCTTCAGCGTGCTCTTTCTGGAATCCAGAATCTGTTCAATCAGCTCTGCAGCGAGCTATTTTCTGGATCTAGAATCTGTTCAACCACTCTTCAGTGAGCCTTTTCTGGATCTAGAATCTGTTCAACCAGCTCCTCAGTGAGCTCTTTCTGGATCTAGAATCTGTTCAACCAGCTCTTCAGCGAGCTCTTTCTGGAATCCAGAATCTGTTCAACCAGCTCTTCAGTGAGCTCTTCCTGGAATACAGAATCTGTTCAACCAGCTCTTCAGCGAACTCTTTCTGGATCCAGGATCTGTTCAACCAACTCTTCAGCGAGCTTTTCCTGGAATCCAGAATCTGTTCAACCAGCTCTTCAGCGAGCTCTTTCTGGATCCAGAATCTGTTCAAAGATCCCTTTAACAGGAAGAGCATTCTCAAAATTTGTTAACTAAAACTCCAAATTATCAACCACTTCACATTGCAAAGCAGGAGCATCAGTGCCTGGCAGTGATGAAGGTGTCGATACAGAGAGTAAAACAATCTTCTCAAAAGTAAATTAAGTGAGTGCCCGTCACGGCACGAGCTTCACAAAACAGGAGACTTAATTCTATTGCAAGGATTAATTTTGCCTTCCAGTGATTTTCCCAAGCAATGAGAAAACAAATCACAAGAATAATGACATCTTAACCTTCCAAAAACCTTCAGTTGTGCAGTACTTGGACAAAAATGTCCACCATCTCAATGAACAACATTTTCTGCTCTCTGACGGCAGAGGAACAGTGAAATCCAGACAAAATGGCAGCGCCTAGCGAAGGAACAATAAAGTTAATTTCGACCAATTGTACGCCATCTCAGCCAATCAAATTCGCCGCTTGCGTTCTTAGGGCGAGGGAACTCTGAGATTATTCTTCTTCTTCTGCTTCTTCTTTTTCTTCTTCAAATAAACCGTTTCCAATAAAGTCCCATGACCTTTTTTCAAGACTGAGGCATAAGGTGTTCTATGAACACTCTAGTTACCTCTGCCACCAAAGGTGGATGGCATTTATATTTTCACCCCTGTCTGTCTGTCTGTTGGGTCGCCGAAATAGGTGACCCTTATTGTCATAATTCTGTCTGTTTGTTTGTTCTTTGTCATCAGCATAATTGGTAGTAAACGTGGGCGATTTTGACCACAACTCGGGGGTAGTACATTTATGACCTTGTGCTTTGGAATTGTGATGGTTGCTAGGGACGCTTTGGTTCCCTAGCAACAACCGAAAAACCTTCAAAATCGGTACCGTTCACGCAGAATCAATTCCGAAAGCCATTATCCATGTAGGGTTATGAAATTTGGCACGAATGATTTACAGGTGTGCTCTATCAAATATATTCCCGTTTTGTGATATATGGAATACTTTACCGCAGCGCCCCCTACAATTAGGGTATGCGTAAAATTGGCGAAAATTCAAGGCCCCTAGCGACCAGGTGAGTGCATCGATACGAATGAAACTTTGCAGGTTCATGGTACTCAATGAGTCTACAACTTTGCCTCAGGACATATTGACGATTTCGCTTAGTTCAGGGGTCAAAGGTCAATTAGTGCAAAATCGATAATATGCGAGAGCTGGAGGTGTCTTCGCGCCAAATGCTACTCCCCTCGGTTATGGTCGGATGGTCAGAAAATTCACACTAATCGTCTGGAATACATTGTGCACAAACAACGAGCCGGATTTTCGATTTAGATCTTTGTCACCCAAAGCACCCCTTGAACTTTGGGGATTTCCGATTTCAAACCGCATTTTCGGTACTTTTCATTCAAATGGATACCGAGTAGTTATCAGTAGATGGAACTGGACGAGATTTGATATGCATAATCTTAAGGTGATTACCTATCCGCTATATGACATCCATTTTGCTCTATATCTTATAGTGTCCATGCTGGGCGACCCATCGCGCCTACCGGCTTGTTTGTTTGTTTGTTTGTTTGTTTGTGGGCAGGATATCTCAAAGTTATTGTGGACGAATTTGGAGGAAATTTTGTGGAGAGCGTGGGTATGTGACAAGGAAGAAGTGATTAGATTTTGGTGAAGATCCGAATCCGAATCTGGATCCGAGAATTTTAAAAGTGATTCTTCACCATTGAGAGATAGGGCCAAAAACGACATATAGCAGGATATCTCAAAAAGGTTGGACGGATTCGGATGAAACTTGCTCGGCAGATTGGGTATGTAACAAGGAAGAATTAGTTCAATTTTAGTGAAGATCCGGATTCGAATGTTTTTGAAAGTGACTCTTCACCATTGAATGAGAGGGTGAAAACGATATATAGCATGGTATCTCAAAATCTTAGGGATGTATTCGGACGATACTTGGTGGATGAGTTGGTTAGGTGACAAGAACAAGCCGATTAGATTATAGTTCAGGTCTGAATCCAGATCCGGCCTATCAGTGGGATACAAAACATATAGTAATCAGCCTGGCGGAGGTATGCGCTCTCCCGAGTGCCCTTGGAGTTTTGCTCTTTATCAATTTTTTTTAATCAATACTAAAATACAAGGATACAACAGATGGCATGGCCTCGAACGGCTATAAAGCTCATGCGTCGGAATAATAACAAATAGTAAATGAAAGCTCGGCAAAGGTATTTTGACTCTGTCATTATTGATTTAAAGTTTTTTCATATTATTTATTAAACAAGCCATCCCTCGATCTTTGAACCTACCCGATCACAGCAAGACTCGCTCAGCGAAGAAAGCATTCGGAGGTGCCAGCTGGCCGTGCATGCTCAGTGAAATGAGATTTGAGAGGCCAATTACGGTCTTGTGCTTTGCACACAATAGTATAACAGCCTTTGTGTTAATTAACTAAACCTACCTTTGGCCAAAGCAAATGTTTTCGGTTCTGATTACAGTCAACATAATGTGACACAGCAGACAACATTTTTCTAAAGAATAATGGTTATAAAGCTGTCTTGGAGGTTCTTCTAATTTTTGTTACAACAGCTAAATAATGGAATGTTAAATCAATGCTGGAAATTCCACAGTTATTGTACCTTGTCTTTGCATATTATGTAATTATACTGTGAGAGATACACTCCACTTGTTTGAGAAAGCAGCCTGCCAGGATCATACTGCGTGGGAATGCACCGAAGCGACCAACCAGGAATACAGCGAGGCAGCATGCGAATGCACCACCATATAATGACATACCAAAAGGGATAGGGCACAGTTCCAAGTGGGAATGCATCAAGCAGAGTGTGAGAATGCACCATATAATGACTCCAAAAGGGTTAGGGCCCAATTGCAATTGGGAATGCACAGTTCTACCAAGTGGGAATGCAGTAAGGCAGAGTGTGAGAATGCACCATATAATGACCTACCAAAAATGGGATATGGCATAATTGCAATTGGGAATGCACAGTTCTACCAAGTGGGAATGCAGTAAGGCAGAGTGTGAGAACACATCATATAATGACATACCAAAAATGGGACATAGCACAATACCAAGTGGGAATGCATCAAGAGGAGTATGATAACGCATCATTTGATGGTGTACAGCACACCGATATGTCAGGTGAGAGCAACAGAACAAGCGGAATGTAGCACAGTAAGAAAATGAGAACGCAGCAAGGTAGAGGGTAGGAATGCAGCATGACATTCTTCGGGAATGCAATCGAGTACTCGATGAATTTTGTTTGAGCCACCATGCTTTACGCATGATTACGTTCAAAGGGTCAGCCCCACAGCACGGCATTCAATGAGATGGACACAAGAAGTGGCCAGCAGTTGGCTGCCAAATTGCCTACTGGAAATCATCAAGTTTATTAAGGCATCGAGTTGGCAACGTCGAGGCACCCCGTATGCTAACTGTTTGCCGAAAGCAAAATGGCCTCAGCTATAAGACAGCACCCACTGGGAGCCGAGAGCGACCTGTTTGGCATGCACGGTCGGTACTGGAGAATGACTTGTGCTCCCTCGATGCCGTTCCGCAGCCGAGATCACGCCGTTACTATAATAACCTTGTGTGTGTGCTCGAAGCAAGGTAAAGCAGCACTTCTATGGCTTTTTCTGCAACTAGTGTAATTGCAAAAAAAAATAATAAGGTATTGGGACCCGACCCTGTAATCACCATCGAGAGGAATGTTTGGTGCGACTTATACGAGCAACTTTGTGACAAAAAGCCAATAAGCCAATAAGCGATAAATGCACAGGCTTGTAGCACTTGGGACCACAGGCTAGAGACTATGGAGAAATAAATGAATGACAAAGAACAAATAAAGATACATAGACACGCTACACTAGTATCTAAGGTTCTCATATTCCACTAACATTAACAATATTAAGGGCCAATTCAGGAATTTCGACCATAAAAGGAAAACAAAACAGTTGCACTCCTTCAAAAGTTACGTTAGACCTCAAGTGTAGGAGGATACATGCTTTGTTAATGTTAATATGGAAGGCTGTAAACCCATTTAACTTTCAAAAAAGTTTGAACTCGACTCCAAGCTCAGGCGTATTGTTTTCTTTTATATACCTGCTGTAAATCCTACCACACATTCCTCCATTCACCTTCGGATTGCACTTGGTCTGGAGCCGTCTAAGGACAGTGTTCTAACCTCATCAACCGAGCAGCGCTATGCCAACGTTGCCAGCATCGGCCCCATCGCCCCTTGTGGTGTGACTGTGCTTTAAAAATGTGGGATCGCTGCTACAAATCTGAATGTCATACATCTGTGCAATTGACTGCTCAATCATGGAATGTGATAATGTGTCTCCTTGTGCTGCCAGTGTAGTATTTTGGACAGTTTTGCAAAAATAGATAAATAAATACGAATTCCTTTCCAGGTAACACCACCACAGGAGGAGGCCATTCGGGCCATCAAGCTTGTGCGATAGTTGCCAACCTACAGTTGTTTGTGAGTGCTCTATCCTTTAGGACATTGAGCATCAGGCAAGGAAGTAGAATGTACCATTTTTAAAAAGCCTGTTAATGAGTTGGCAAGGGTTTGAACTGCAGACACCCCAAACTCAGAGCACACACTCCATCTAACCATTATGTCACCGTGTCTGGTCAGTAAAGCAAGAAACACAAAAATGCTCACCATAATTGCAGGATATCAGTCTGGTGTGGTGCATCCTTTTGTTGACAACAGAAAATGCTGGAGTTGAGGCTCATGAAGGAGATTTGGGACTTGAATTTTTTTTTTAACATCGGAAGAGGAGAACGACAGCAGACAATCGATAAACAGATAAAATAGGACGAAAGAGGAAAAGAGTGGGATGACAAACTAAAGGATGCACCACAGCACAAGGAGAGAATTGTCTGGAGCAGAGTGAGAACTGAATCTCAGTGGGTGTTGTGAAGATCAATAGAGGAAATGGGAGAATCACACGGCAGAGGAGGGCAGCAGACTTGATGTCGCGAACCTCAACACTGGAGGGAAAAGCTCAAGACAATGGACTCATCGAGACAGTTATACAGGTGTCAAAGGATGGTTAGGACAGAATAGTGGTGAGCATCAAGTTTCGACTTGGGGAGCATCGCACGGGAAGGATTTCTGGCAGAACACGTGTGACCTCAGGTGGTTTGTTCAAAAGGTGAGCATGTAGGTCGAGCAAGACCAGGAAATAGCCGGCAAAAAAAATACTGAAAGGCTGCCAAACTGCCTACGGTGAACTTGAAGCAGACGGAAACCTAAAGGGAGAGTTCCATGAAATTGCAGCACAAGTCTTTGAAGTGAGTGCACCAAATGGACATAGTTGGGTCGGCATGGCTGAGTGCATGCAATATCCAACCATTACATGATAGGTATGGTAGGGGGAATGGATGGTGTAGTGGAGGGAGGGAGAGTTCGTGCTATAGGTTTTGGGGTGTAGGACGGGTCACGAGGCCATGGACAAGGGCAGTAGGGGCAAGGGCAGGGTTCAGAGCAGAAGAGACGGGAAGGACCGGGTGTCGTTCATGGTGAAGGATGGACCCGTGCATTGACATTTAAGGCAAGAAGCTTGCCATTATAATTTTAGGAGACATAAATCAGAAAGGCTGCCCCCCTTGTTGCTATTGGGTTAAAAAGTATGGTTAATGAATGCTTTCAGGAAGGGTACACTAACTGTGGTGGTGAGTCAATATGAATAGACCACCTAGAAAAGGAGAAAGTAAAATGGGAGCGAGCATCGTGAGAGTGTGGTAAGGGATTGGAGGAGGTGGAAGGGTAGGTGGAGGAGGGGGATGAATAAATGGCAAAGGAATCACCGTACCTTGTGTTAAGAGACAGCATAACCTCAGTTAAACATATACGAGAATGGAAGAAGAGAAATGCAGGAGATGAAAGGGAAGGAGGAAAACATCCTTTTGATGATGAGGGTGTGGGGAAGGATAAAGAAAGCAATGGAGAGGAAATAAGAAAGAAAAGGTGAAGTTGGGGAGACAAGAAGATAGCAAGACAAGAAAAATTAAAAAATTAAAAAAAATTGATTTATTTGGTAGAGGAAAGAGAACAGGAAACAAAACAAAAACTAAGAAAGAGGGAGGGCCGGGGTGAAAGTACATGATACTGCAACGCAAAGGTGGACACGAAAAACAAACACAATGTTCAAAATGCTTTGGGGTGAAGGGGAAGGATGAAAGGTAGAGACACACGGAGTTGAAATAGAAAAAAAACAAAGAAGGAATCAATCATGTGGCCTGCCCAGGCCTAGTTAAAAACAAGGGCCAGCAACAAAAACAGATGTACAAAGACATACTTTATACATCAGTTAACTCATAAAGACATCAGAGAACGGTGATGTTTTAACAATTGTACACGTGACAACTACAACGGACGGCGACCAAATAATCCGACTGAGAATAATCAAATCGGAGCTCTAAGGCTGTGGGCACCGGAAACAGAGCCAATCAAAAGAAGTGCAAATTAATGTCGAGGATGTGATTCCAATGTTTGTCTTTCCTTTAATGTGAGCTCCAGAGTCCAGCGGGGCACAAGCTTCTTTGCTTGTTCATTGTGATGTGGGTTCGCTCCCACGCGCACACCAAAAAAGTGTATTTGATAAAAAATAAATTTAAGATTTTTTCACCCATTCCTTGGTGCCACAGGCTTCAAATGACAGGTACGAGTCCAGTGCCAGGAATTTTCATTGGTTTCAGGTGTGTGCAGGTGGTGTAATGGCTTGAGCGACTGCTCTGAGTCTGCATGGTCGGTGGTTTGAACTCTGACCGAGTCGTACCAAAGACTTCAAAAATGGTCTTTGCTGCTTCTTTGTTTTTCGCTCAGCTTTTCAAAATGAGAGAGCACAGACAAACAACCACAGGTTAGCAACCATTGCACAGGCTTGATGGATGAAATAGCCTCCTCTTGAATTGAAAGTTTCTTGTTTGAAAACTTATATTTATATTTATTTATTTATTTATGACATTTGGTGGATGTCTCAGTACGAATCATCTGATAACACAATTCCCCAGTTGCCTATCATTCCCTTATCCTAATTGTCTCTCTAAAATTACTTACACCATTTATTATCAATATATGGTTGGTAAAGACTCAACTGTGTGAGAATTATGCACACACCACCACCACCCTCCCCTCAAACCGGCGCCATCATCTCATCACACATCATTGCACCACATTTAGTTTGGGATCGGCAGCTTGTTGTAGTGGGCTTAAGGTTGGCCCAAGACTTTCACAAATTGGCTGGCTCGGCCTGGTGGTTGACTGGATCTGGTTAGGGCAGAAATTTGAAATTTGCTCATGGTATTAGCACGTGATTGGCCTCAGGTTCATCAAAGGAGTCCTCACGATCGTTCACGTCCTTGAGCAATCGATGCTGGATGCCATCCAGAGGAAAGCACACTCATCGTTACAATGCCTTGCTTGCAAAGCACCATTCCTGCAGTTTATAGTCTGGTCAGGAATCAAGTGCAAAATGGACAGCTCAAAGGCAAGTGTGTCAACATCTGCACCATCCTATTGGAACCCTCTTGAATATCCAACTTATTTGAATCCAATTTATTTATTTATAACATTCACGTTCTTCCAAAATGAACCTTTCATATCTAAAAACCTTTATTTATATTTAGGAGCAGGGACAGGAAGTGTTTTTTTTTCCATAAACAGAGTCGAAGTTCATGCAGGAGCTTTCAAACACAGAACCGACCAGGAAGTAACAGAACGAAAATAACATGAGAAAGAGATGGGGTTGGGGGACATGCCAACAGCAATGTTGGGGAGAAAAAAGAGAGGGAGATTTGAAGGAATAAGGAACATGGGGAAGAATGAGAGCAAGAGAAGGACATGGGGTGAACAAGATCAGGATACAGGGACACAAGTTACAAAAGCGGAAGGAATAACTGGAAACCAAGACAGAGGAGGGCTTGGAGAGGGTAAATGGGGCATAAAAGATCATGGTTTAGGATTGGGGGGGGGGTGACCTGAGATGGTGATGAGTAGCCGACTTAAATCCCTGGAGAAAATAATTAGATTGAAGAGAATGAGGAAGTTGTTTCCTTCCACTGGTGGGAAAAAAGGAAGAATGAATGAGTGAAGGTGGGCAGTTTCATGAGAAGGGGGTTACTGAATGAACATGTGCACCCTGCGTCCTGCAGAAGCCTGGGGTGTGGGCGAGGAGGGGGGTTGGGGTAAGGGAGCATTACACGGAAAGAGCAGAGGGTGCAAGACCAGAAAGGAGGCGATGAAAGACAGAGGCCCATCACAGAGAGCTGTATTCCATCAAGCTGTGCATGAAGGCCTTGTAAATTGATAAGGTTTCAGGTGAGTCAAGGAAAGACTTTGCATGATGGAGGATGCCCAGTTGGTGGCTGGCTTTAGAGACCAACTTAGAAAGGTGGTTTGCCCAAGAGAGTTCAGAGCTGATAGTGAGATTCAAAAGTTTGAGTGATTGAACTTCTTCAAGAGTATTGTTAAGAAGGTAGATTGGAGGGTTTGCCATGTGTTGCTTTTGGACAGAGAGACAGAGAGACAGAGACAAAGACAGACAAAGATCGAGAGTTGTCAGGATGAAAAACAAATTCTAAGTGTTTGACCAGTTCATCGCTATATCAAGGTCTGAGAGAAGGAAGAGGCTGCTGCCTATCTCAAGGATGAGAGATGTCATGGCAAAGGGTGGAATCATCAGCAAAGATATAAAGGAGATTTTCCAGAGTCAGAGAGATCGTTCATGAAGATTAGGAATAAGACTGGGCACAAAACACTGCCTTTGGCACTCCAGCCTTGACAGGGAGAGGAGTTGAAAGGATCCCGTTGAGAGCCACATGTTGGCTTCAAGAGTAGAAGATGTCAGTGAGCCATTAGTAGAGCTGGCCTTGGATGCCATAGCCAGAGAGTTTGGAGAGCAAGGTGGTCTGCAGACTGTATCGATTTCTCGAGTTATGTCTAGAGAGACGGACATTATGTCATGTCTTATATTGAGGGCCTCCATCCATTGATTGGAGAGCCGAAGCAGCATGTCCAAGGTAGAGTGACCGGGTTTGAATCCAAACTGATGGTCAGAGATGAGGCTGTTGGAGAAAAGAAAGGTTTGATGTGAACTGTGATGATGGATTCCATGACCTTGCTGATGATTGGAAGTAAGCAGGTCTTTAATTGTGTGGGGTCGGTTTTTGCACCATGTTTACGTAAGGTGGTGATGTTGGCTAACTTCCACTCTTGTGGGTTGGGAGGTGTAATAGCAATACACGGACAGTGAGAAATGGAGTTCTTCATGTCAAGTTAAACTCTGCCACCGGGAAGGGCTTCAGGTCTGTGAAACCAAAGGACACAATAGCCAGGGAGAGACACGAGGCAAGGATGTCCTGTGGGACGAAGGATTCTGTTAATCAGATAATGTCAGATTTATCGGCAGCATCCTGGTTTGACAGATTTGTCAGATCAGAGAGCTTCAAAGAATTTGTACTTGTTTCTTAGCTGTCACGCGGTTTGAATCTCATTCCAGCTATAAACCGTCACTAGTGTTTTGAAGGAAGGGTGATTCATCAATATGTGTGCCGTCGATGGGTGTCCCGACGGCCATCATCAGATTGTGGAGGCTAAAGTTCCCAGGGTGTCGTGAGCTACCACCATCACCCTGGTCAAATACCTGGTCTAACTTACAGGTGGCATTGCATCAGTAACTCCTCCGTACCCCTGAGAATACTGATGCTAACCCGCAGGATGGAGCAACGATGACGACGACCTACCTTCATTGCTGCAAATTTATCATGATCATGATTAAGGGGATGCAAAGACAGCAAGTTTACAGCCCAGGATTATTTTTTCCACCCCCCCCC
>CM068967.1:60887312-60909570 GCA_035128595.1 Eptatretus atami
GACTGATTTATGATGGACTTGTCGATAAAATTAAGAATTAAATTCTCGTCCCGGTATTGGCTACAGTACAAATATCCTAAGGAGAATTAAAGGGGCTGGAGCTCTGCTGAGCTCCTCCCCATAATAGGAGGACTGTTTACCTGTTTACCTCTCCCGCAACTGTTTACCTAGAATTGTGTGATATACATACATACACACGTATGTATGTATGTATGGTGTTGGCTTAATGGTTAGGGTGGTGGGCTTGGGATCCTCAGGTCCTGGGTTCAAAATCCCCTTGGCTGTTGAATTCATACCAAGTGGGGTTGACTCTGCCTGTCATCCTTCCGAGGTCGGCAAAATGAGTGCCAGCTTGCTGGTATCCTGTGTGGGAGTGGTGACCCGTCCAGGATTGTGCCCAATAGCCAAGGAGACGCTAGCAGCCACCAACGCTCTGCACAGAAGTATGGTCCAATGGAGGATATCGTATATATATATATATATATATATATATTATATATATATAATATATAAATATATATATAACCGGGCGTAGTGGCGTGCGCCTGTAATCCGGCTACTCGGAGGCTTGGGTTGGAGGATCACTTGAGGACGGGACTCTGCGCTGGGCCGCGCTATGAGAGGGTGTAGGGCAGCCCGAAATCATGGCGAAAGCCAATCCTTATCCTGTGTCGTAAGAGGCGACCAGGGTTGCGTCAGGAAGGGCATCCGGCGTAAAACCTATGCCAAATCAGTATGCGGATCATAACGGATGATCCGCTGTGGCGACCCCTAACGGGAGCAGCTGAAAGACGAACAGCAACATATATATATATATATATATATATATATATATATATATATATATATATATTATTCATGTTATATAAGCACATTGTATATGAACACATCATACTTGTACCCATAAGGGCAATGTAGTTTGTAAACTTGCTGCGCTTTGTCCTGCCCTGACCCTTGTATTAAAAGGAGTAAAACTGTGAATCAGGTGTTGTTCCGGAAAGGTGTTGAATGTCATCTGTCACTGTGGGTCTTCAGTCCTTCGACGGGATGCTCAAGTTGTCGACCCTGAAATATTGTGTGATATGGTGCATTTAATAAACAGAATCTTTGCGACGATTCCGTAGTTTGATTTCAGAGTTCCTGTTCGTATCAAAGTCCCGAGTCGATTACCTTGTCTCGTGCGGACATTTTTTATCCGTTAACCGCTGCAGTGACTATGTCAAGGCACCATGGAATTTTTCATCCCTAAAACGGCAGAGCACATCACACCCTCCATATTGATATCAAATTCTCATCTCCAATCACCCCACGACCCAAAAATGTGCCGACTCAGCAACTCCCCATACATTTCGTTCCCATGTCTCTGATTCGCTGTCACAGTCAAATTTCCGTCTGATCCGACGTCGCGTCCATTTTGCAGCCTCAGCGAGGTGAGTTACTTTTCTGCCCTGGGTTTTGGTTCACCCAAGGCATGGACCTTCCATCTGGACCTGACAAGCTGCCCACCCACCGGGTCAATCACCCGTGCCAGATTGATTCACGTTTTACTCGTTCATACAGGTTTTATTGGTGAATTGATTAGCATGGCAGGAATAATTACTCTATGTTATTTCCATGTCATCTTTATTGGCCTCAGGTTTTAAGATTTATGACAAAGGTCTAAAGGTCAAAACCTTCAATTTCTCTGCACTGAACATGCAGAATTCTCTTCTCCCAATGCTTTCTGTGTGGGTCGCTGACTCTGCTGTGGGTATTTGGATGATCGACAACCTTGTCTGGGATAACTACCCAAAATGGCGCAATGAAATGGCTTTGCAAATTTGCTAAAGAAAGGCTTGTACAGTATTATAATCAACAACATTTTATCATTATATATAATTTGATGTAATTTAGCAAATTATATCAACAGCAGTATTGAAGCGTTGCAGGATGCGACTTAAACGACAGTGATCTCATCAACACAACCGTTGCATACCGTTCTGGAACCTTTGATGAAAGTGTGCCTGTGGCAGTCAGGCAAGATTTCGACCTGCTGACTTTGCCGTCAGAATTGTCCTGGGTGCTCTGGTCAGGATGTATTTAAATGCAGAGTAAAAGTAGAACGGCACTCAGTAGAGCGCATATCTCCACAGGGCCGAACAGGTTACATTTTGTATCCCACTGATAGGGCCGGATCTGGATCCTCGCTCAAGGGTTATTTTTTTTGTTTTTTAAATCTTTTTTACTCATCCACCTTGTTTTGTCAAAACTCATCCACAACTTTTTGAAATATCATTCCATGTATCATTTTTGGCCCCATCTCTCAATAGTGAAGAATCCGTTATAAATTAAAAAAAAAATTCTCGTATCGGATCTTTTTGAGATATCCTGGTCACAGACAAACAAACAGACAGACGGGAATGAAACATAACCTCCATCCACCTCCGGTGGTGGAGGTAACGAGTCGAGAACAAGAGACCATCTTCCTTTTCGTCTTCAGTATGGTTCACAAGGCTGCGGGTAGAATAATTTGCTGAAGGCACAGCTGTGCCATTGATGCAGTACTGCCTGCAGGTCCAGAGCAGGAATTTGCAAATTTGTTTTCAAGTGACGCCGATAAGTCACCCAGTTTTTGAGAAGGACACCTTGCGGATCTTAAAGGTCCACCACTAATGCTGGCAGACGGGACGACCAGTTTGACATCCATCCGAGGGACGGTGCACACTTGCTGATGAATATCCCAACCTGCAAAACACCAGGATGACAGTTTATAGCCAAGGGACATTCACATCCAGGATAGACAGCTCAGAGGTGAGTGTGCCTACCTCTTGGCCACACTGCCAGCCAGAGAGCAGAGATTATATCAGAGGCTGGTTTTGGAAACCGCATCCATGGGCGTTGAAGTTTCTGTAAAGTGACGCAGACCGTTACGGTGGGTGAGGATGAGTCTTTACACTTGTCCACATGCAGTAGCGCGAAATAATCACACTTACCTCTACAAAGAACTGCAGCAATCTTTTCTACTGTTAAATGACTCGTACAAGCATTTGCACATCTTGACATTTGTGCACTAATTGCAAGCCACGACAACTGCATAAAGATGTGCTTTTGTGGCATAGACTCCAGAGGATGATACAAGTCCACTCTTTTGAAAAATATAATTTATTCACTGGTTTAAAGCAAACGCTTCAGCTTGCAATGTCCTGAGATTACATTGATATACCTATGCCATCCAATGAAGATAAGACATCTTTTCCAGACCACCACAACTTGCCACATATGTTTCGGTGATGCCATTGCTTAGGATCAAAGTCACTTGCCACTTCCATCAGGAATAGGGAGGGTATCACACTCTTCCAAAGAAACTTGCAGCAGTGCACACTGGTTCAGACATTCCCATTCCATGGTAGACCGAAGATACGTTTACAGACATCATTGAGCTGAGAACGAACACGCACTTACTTCATTTGTGACAGTGCAACTAGATGACCTCTATCACTGACACACCTTTGTCAAGAAAGACTTCCAATCCAGAGTCTCTTTCAGAGTCTTCTGTTTGTTGGAGGTGAAGCGCGTTGACCGTTAACTGTGTGATGAGTACAGCGGAGTCTCGATCATCTCTGTCGAATGTCTGAACATCTTTGAGTTGTGCTTTGAAATCTTCCCCGTTCAGAGCTTTCAATGGACACTCTCAAGCTTACAGTAGCGGTGACAGCATTCTCAATGAGTGTTCTTTGCCACCATTGACTGCATAGCCCACCAGCAGTCTTGAACACATTGGGTTATGCTGTCAATGGTGGCAAAGAACATTGGCCGGTAGTATTCCTGTCTAGAAACTGAGAAGAGTTTTCACTCCTTCACTGTGATCATTTGTGGTAGTTATGGTTCACTGATTTTACAGGATGGAGTATCACCACATACTGCTGAGTGGGTATCTACTGCCTGTTGTACTGTGGCTTGGCCGACTGCTGCAGATATGCTTTCTTGCTGCAGAGCCTTGCTATATTTGTCAGTTGAGCTGACAAGCCTTTTGACCAAGGGCGACCCTGAAAAGGAAGTCGAATAGAATAGATTATAATATTAAATGAGTTCCTTCACAAGAACTTCAACGCAGGAGAAGGCCGTTGGGCCCATAAAGCCTGCACAATGGTTGCCAACCTGCAGTGGTTTATCCGTTCTCTATTTTTTTGATATGGAGAGCGTCAAGCGAGGGAGCAGCACGTACCATTTTAAAGTCTTTAGTGTGACTCGGCCAGGGGTTGAGTTGAATCGGCGACCTCCCAAACTCAGAGTGGACACTAGCCATGATGCCACCGAGTCTAGTTGCCCTGATGAGATCTGGACCTTGACAGCATTGCATTTGGTTGACGTCTCCGGATCATGATTAGGCATTTCAATCAATCAAGGCTTTAAGCTTGGTGTTTGGCTTAGCGGTTATGGTGGTTGGCTTTGGATCTTCGCGTCCTGAGTTTGAGCCCGTGGGCTGCTGAATTAACACCAAGTGGGGTTGACTCAGCCTGTTATCCTTCCGAGGTTGGCGAAATGAGTACCAGTGTACTGGTATAGGGGCATTGCATCAGCGGCACAGCCGCGTCCTCGGCCAATGATCTACCTGCAGCCTTGAGCGCACACATCGGAGGAATCGAGGCTTTCTTGCAGAACATTGTAGTTCGATAGGATGCTCCACAGTGATGATGCTCTAACTGTCCACCATGTCTGGCACATCTATGTATGCTTTCTTCCTCAGGATAAAGATCTTGTGCCAGTTTTTGTCCTCTGCTAATCATTTGCCAGATTGTTTGAGAAGCTTGCTGTACTCCAATGTTGTGTTTAATACATTGTCTACAGATTTGACTTATTACCTCCACTACCAAAGGTGGACGGACGTTATGTTTTCACCTTGTTCGTTCTTCTGTCTGTTTGTCTGTGAGCAGGATATATCAGAAAATTTATGAATGGATTCGGATGAAACTTGGTGGACAGGTTGGGGTGTGACTAGGGTGAAATGATTAGATTTTGGTGAAGATCTGGATCCGGATACGAGAATTTAAAAAAAATTTAAAGTGGTTCTTCATCATTGAGATGGGACCTAAACGATATACAACATAATTTCTCAAATCGTTGTTGACGGATTATGACAAAACTTGGTGGATGATGGGTAGGTGACGAGAACAAGCCGATTTGATTTTTGGTTCAGGTCCGAATCCAGAACCTGCCTTTCAGTGGGATACAAAATATAACCTGTTCATCCTGGCGGAGGTCTGTCCTCTACCAAATGCTGTTCTAGTTCTGCAATATATTGAGAGTTTAGACTCATAGAATGGCTGTACTGGTGTGAGTAGCAAGAGCGGTGCTCAATGGACAGCAACTGGGTGGCTGTTCCATTACGACGGCCTTTCATGACAGCCGCACCGTGATAACATTGACTTCTGTAGTAATTCTTCCTTGAGCTCATGTGGACCATAAGGGCATCTTTGAGGAGGGCACAATTATGTCTTCATCAGCAGTGGGAATTCCATAAAACCTGATCAATTGTCACGTGGCTGTAGATCTTCATCCACCAAATGAAGAACAATAACTGCTCCATTGTGCTGTCGTCTATTGACTTTCATCCCCATGATGGAAACATTTCCTCCAATTTTTCCTGCCACTCACTCTACCCAGAAGATGAATTGGGATCAACTTGCTGAGAAAACTTTGCATCAACTCCCTGGATTGCCTGATGCACCACGAAGAGGAAGCCTTTGTCCACCCGAGAAATTTCACAGCAGACAGAATCACAAGAGGTTTTCAAGGTTCTTCTGACTTTCTGATGCTTTTCTTGTATGCAAAGTCAAGGCTCATAGAAGAGGTATAACACTAAACTGATCAGGAACAGCAGAAGGAAGAAGACAAAAAGACCACCGACCTTTTGGTGATGGCAAAGTGATATGCCCATAGACTAAGCTTCATCGCGGGAGATTCCGATTATGTTGAAGTGTGATCCAGTAACTTCACAACTTGTCACAAAATTCTGAGTTCACCAGGCTCCTTATGGCAAAGACGACTTCTCATGATTTGACGGAACACAGATTGCTTCCTGCCATTTCTGAAAGCCAATGTGATGAATTCCGCATAGTTTGCTTAAGGGGCTTTGCCTTGAAAGCACCGGTGCAGATGTGCCAGAAGACGCTCTCCGTTGATTTATTCCAGTTGATCGATGGACTCATCACCACCATCTCTGCTTATAAAACCGCTATGCAGCTTGTGTTCTCACGAATCACTGATTCGGAAAGTTTTGTACGGTCTTGGCTTGTTTGGAGCATCACCAACTTTCAGGAGTCGGGCCTCTGTCCTTCTGAGTGGCTCTCGTTGCACGCTGAGCCAGAAAACCTGTTTTAAATCGACCTGCGGTGGTGCTGTGGTTCTTAAGGTGGTAACGTTGGACGATAACAGGAAGATTTTGACAGTGGCGAAATTCGAAATGTTTGCTCAGATTGCAGACAGGAGGTTGTTTGGTATGCTTGGAGGTTATTTGACACCTTGACGCACTGTTTTGATTTCTTGGAGTGGGTTTGCTGTCTGGGCAGCACTATTTGCACCAGGTAGTTCACATGTTTCATGTGAACCACCTTGTTTGGTGGCGAAAAGGTAAGCACCTCAAGTTAGAGCAGGAATTTTGAATTTAGCCGTTGTGCCGGCGATTTAAACACGCCCACTCTTCGAGGAAGACACCATGAGATGTTTAACATCTACCAACCAATGCCGACAAACGAGACGCCCGGTTTAACGTCCATCCGAGGGACGGCACACACCACACTGATGAATCACCGCACCTGTGAAACACCAGGTTGGCAGTTTATAGCTGGTCCGGGATTCAAACCTAGGCTGACAGCTCAAATCCGCATGCGGTTTGAACCAATAGCAGGATTATTCCGAGACCAGTATGGTTTTAAAAATCTGATGCAGGATGTTTGAACAGCAGAAACATATAATCTTGAGTGAGTTCCCCTTGAAATATAGCAGAGCACAAAAATGAGTTTTCGTCCTTGGCGATATATTCAAGGGTAGCTCTCTACCCCCCCCCTCCCCCTTTTGATTCAACACTGACACACATTGACCTCCCCTTTTATAACACATCTGAGATCGCTAACATCCGCTAGGGTTGGCTAGCAGCAGATGGGACGGCTGGCTTCACGACTCCTTCAAAATGACAGCATACATCATGATGCAGTACCCCTGCCTGTGAAATTCCAGGACAGCGGTTTGCAGTCGGGTCGTATTTTGTCCAGAATGAAGCTCTTATAAGAGGTCTGAGAATGTAAGTTGCTTTTCATCTTGCTAAGAGGGAACAATCCCCCATTCTGAGTTTACTTAGTGCATCCTTGTGGTTTGCGTTTAGTCCCCTCTTGTCCAAAACGTATTCCTTTGATGTTTCTTGAGTCTCTACCTGGCTGGCAGGTGGCATCTGCCTTGGATTCCATTAATCCGACCTCGGACATCGGCTGATTAAACTGAACCTGATTGTTAAGACCCCTCATCCCTGCGTCATGGCCAGTGAATGTGAAAAGGAAAAACCATCATGAAACGGTGTGAGTGGTGCCCCAACAGAGAGTCATAATTTGCAGTTTATTTTGATCACATCATCCTGGCTGCGTGTCGTCGAATGTAGCTTACAAAGAGATCATCCCCGTTTCTTGACAGCCATCTTGCCACTCAAAGGTAACTATGACTGATGGGTTTTCATTAATCGTGATGAAGGGGGAACGGAGTCTGTTCTTCTTGCTTGATTAGTGCGGCCTTACAACGTTAGTACTTGACATCATCCGTGTCCTGTTCTCCCCCTTTCCTCTCATCTGTTTACCCCTCATTTCTGCCTTCCTTCATCTTTCACACTTCTTGGCCACATTAAGAAACGGACCTGCTTTGGTGACGTCTTTTTCATTCATTCAGGTCTGCGGTACTGTGCGATGGCAGGTGTCAGGATTGAACCTTCAAGTCGTTATAGACAGGTACATGATTTCCTCCATCACTGACTTGCAAAGATCTTCCAGCGACCCTGTGTGCATGGACCTACGATTTTGGCACAGTCACAGTCACAGTCACCATACAAGGATGATATATAAATGTTGTGATTTTATGATGTGATGGGGGAATCTTGGGAAATCTTGTCTTGATGTGATGGGGGAATCTGGGGAAATCTTGTCTTGATGTGGTGGGGGAATCTTGGGGAAATCTTGAGTCTTGATGTTGTGTGGGAATCTTGGGGGAATCCTGAGTCTTGATGTGGTGGGGGAATCTTGGGGAAATCTTGAGTCTTGATGTGGTGGGGAATCTAGGGGAATCCTGAGTCTTGATGTGGTGGGGAATCTTGAGTCTTGATGTGATGTGGGAATCTTGGGGGAATCTTGAGTCTTGATGTTGTGGGGAATCTTGGGGAATCTTGAGTCTTGATGTTGTGGTGAATCTTGGGGAATCTTGAGTCTTGATGTTGTGGGGAATCTTGGGGGAATCTTGAGTCTTGATGTTGTGGGGAATCTTGGGGAATCTTGAGTCTTGATGTTGTGGTGAATCTTGGGGGAATCTTGAGTCTTGATGTTGTGGGGAATCTTGGGGAATTTGAGTCTTGATGTGGTGGGAATCTTGGGGGAATCTTGAGTCTGATGTGGTGGGGAATCTTGGGGGAATCCTGAGTCTTGATGTGGTGGGCGAATCTTGGTCTTGATGTGGTGAAGGAATCTTGGGGAATCTTGAGTCTTGATGTGGTGGGGAATCTTGTGGGAATCTTGAGTCTTGATGTGGTGGGGAATCTTGAGTCTTGATTGGTGGGGGAATCTTGGGGGAATCTAAGTCTTGATGTGGTGGGGGAATCTAGGGGGAATCCTGAGTCTTGATGTTGTGGGGAATCTTGGGGAATCTTGAGTTTGATGTGATGTGGGAATCTTGGGGGAATCCTGAGTCTTGATGTGGTGGGGGAATCTTGGGGGAATCTTGAGTCTTGATGTGGTGAGGAATGTTGAGTAATTGGTTTTCCTTTTGATACTTGGGATTCTGTGACGAGAAGAATTGTGAATCATGACAACTCTGTGGGATGATATCCATTCCAGGACTCCCTCAAATAATGGTGAATATTGTGAAAGCTCGGTGGTCGATCGTGTATGTGAAAGCAATTTGGACAGACAGCCACGTGGATGCAGTGTAGGCGTGAGTAGTCTGTTTTGGTGCGCTCTGCACTGCCTGATTGCAAATGCATTTATGGTGCGTTTCACGTGATGACAAATAGTGTGGGAATTGGTATCGCGAGTTGATAAATTTAGATTTCATGGTGGAGAGACAAGAGCAAACTTCCACCCAATCACATGGCTTCCGGAGCATATAGCATACGTCAGATATGGGAATAATTAGTCACGACTCACAATCGTGATGTATTTTTACTGGTATTGTCAGGTGGAATAGTCTCAGGTACGTGTGTGTGTGTGTGTGTCAGAGTTTCTCCTCCATAACTCCTTCTTCTTCGTAGACTTTTCCCATTTAGCTGGGGTCGCCTCCATCCCAATGAGCAGCCTTCATCCACATCAACCGATCTAGGGCCCATTCCTCCTTCATTCCACGGTTTTCATGTCTTCTTTTACCAATCCATCCATCTTTTCGCTTGTCTTCCCCTTTTCCTTCTCCCAGGTACATTCAATTCCATTGCTCTCCTTGATGGTCTCTTTCCCTTCTCCATGAAACACCGTGGAATGAAGGAGGAATGGGCCCTAGATCGGTTGATGTGGATGAAGGCTGCTCATTGGGATGGAGGCGACCCCAGCTAAATGGGAAAAGTCTACGAAGAAGAAGGAGTTATGGAGGAGAAACTCTGACACACACACACACACGTACCTGAGACTATTCCACCTGACAATATCCAGTAAAAATACATCACGATTGTGAGTCGTGACTAATTATTCCCATATCTGACGTATGCTATATGCTCCGGAAGCCATGTGATTGGGTGGAAGTTTGCTCTTGTCTCTCCACCATGAAATCTAAATTTATCAACTCGCGATACCAATTCCCACACTATTTTGTCATCACGTGAAACGCACCATAAATGCATTTGCAATCAGGCAGTGCAGAGCGCACCAAAACAGACTACTCACGCCTACACTGCATCCACGTGGCTGTCTGTCCAAATTGCTTTCACATACACGATCGTACCACCGAGCTTTCACAATATTCACCATTATTTGAGGGAGTCCTGGAATGGATATCATCCCACAGAGTTGTCATGATTCACAATTCTTCTCGTCACAGAATCCCAAGTATCAAAAGGAAAACCAATTACTCAACATTCCTCCACCACATCAAGACTCAAGATTCCCCCAAGATTCCCCCACCACATCAAGACTCAGGAATTCCCCAAGATCCACATCACATCAAACTCAAGATCCCCAAGATTCCCCACAACATCAAGACTCAGGATTCCCTAGATTCCCCCACCACATCAAGACTTAGATTCCCCAAGATTCCCCACACCAATCAAGACTCAAGATTCCCCACCACATCAAGACTCAAGATTCCCACAAGATTCCCCACCACATCAAGACTCAAGATTCCCCAAGATTCCTTCACCAACATCAAGACCCAAGATTCGCCCACCACATCAAGACTCAGGATTCCCCAAGATTCCCCACCACATCAAGACTCAAGATTCCCCAAGATTCCCACCACATCAAGACTCAAGATTCCCCAAGATTCCCCACAACATCAAGACTCAAGATTCCCCCAAGATTCACCACAACATCAAGACTCAAGATTCCCCAAGATTCCCCACAACATCAAGACTCAAGTTCCCCCAAGATCCCCCACAACATCAAGACTCAAGATTCCCCAAGATCACCACAACATCAAGACTCAAGATTCCCCAAGATTCCCCACAACATCAAGACTCAAGATTCCCCCAAGATCCCACATCACATCAAGACTCAAGATTCCCCCACCACATCAAGACTCAGGATTCCCCTAGATTCCCCACCACATCAAGACTCAAGATTTCCCCAAGATTCCCCCACCACATCAAGACTCAGGATTCCCCCAAGATTCCCACACAACATCAAGACTCAAGATTTCCCCAAGATTCCCCCACCACATCAAGACAAGATTTCCCCAAGATTCCCCCATCACATCAAGACAAGATTTCCCCAAGATTCCCCCATCACATCATAAAATCACAACATTTATATATCATCCTTGTATGGTGACTGTGACTGTGACTGTGCCAAAATCGTAGGTCCATGCACACAGGGTCGCTGGAAGATCTTTGCAAGTCAGTGATGGAGGAAATCATGTACCTGTCTATAACGACTTGAAGGTTCAATCACTGACACCTGCCATCGCACAGTACCGCAGACCTTGAATGAATGAAAAAGACGTCACCAAAGCAGGTCCGTTTCTTAATGTGGCCAAGAAGTGTGAAAGATGAAGGAAGGCAGAAATGAGGGGTAAACAGATGAGAGGGAAAGGGGGAGAACAGGACACGGATGATGTCAAGTACTAACGTTGTAAGGCCGCACTCATCAAGCAAGAAGAACAGACTCTGTTCCCCCTTCATCACGATTAATGAAAACCCATCAGTCATAGTTACCCTTGAGTGGCAAGATGGCTGTCAAGAAACAGGGATGATCTCTTTGTAGCTACATTCGATGACCACGCAGCCAGGATGATGTGATCAAAATAAACTGCACAATTATGACTCTCTGTTGGGGGCACCACTCACACCGTTTCATGATGGTTTTTCCTTTTCACATTCACTGGCCATGACGCAGGGATGAGGGGTCTTAACAATCAGGTTCAGTTTAATCAGCCGATGTCCGAGGTCGGATTAATGGAATCCAAGGCAGATGCCACCTGCCAGCCAGGTAGAGACTCAAGAAACATCAAAGGAATACGTTTTGGACAAGAGGGGACTAAACGCAAACCACAAGGATGCACTAAGTAAACTCAGAATGGGGGATTGTTCCCTCTTAGCAAGATGAAAGCAACTTACATTCTCAGACCTCTTATAAGAGCTCCATTCTGGACAAAATACGACCCGACTGCAAACCGCTGTCCTGGAATTTCACAGGCAGGGGTACTGCATCATGATGTATGCTGTCATTTTGAAGGAGTCGTGAAGCCAGCCGTCCCATCTGCTGCTAGCCAACCCTAGCGGATGTTAGCGATCTCAGATGTGTTATAAAAGGGGAGGTCAATGTGTGTCAGTGTCTGAATCAAAAGGGGGAGGGGGGGGTAGAGAGCTACCCTTGAATATATCGCCAAGGACGAAAACTCATTTTTGTGCTCTGCTATATTTCAAGGGGAACTCACTCAAGATTATATGTTTCTGCTGTTCAAACATCCTGCATCAGATTTTTAAAACCACACTGGTCTCGGAATAATCCTGCTATTGGGTTCAAACCGCATGCGGATTTGAGCTGTCGAGCCTAGGTTTGAATCCCGGACCAGCTATAAACTGCCAACCTGGTGTTTCACAGGTGCGGTGATTCATCAGTGTGTGTGTGCCGTCCCTCGGATGGACGTTAAACCGGGCGTCTCGTTTGTCGGCATTGGTTGGTAGATGTTAAACATCTCATGGTGTCTTCCTCGAAGAGTGGGCGTGTTAAATCGCCGGCACAACGGCTAAATTCAAAATTCCTGCTCTAACTTGAGGTGCTTACCTTTTGGCCACCAAACAAGGCGGTTCACATGAAACATGTGAACTACCTGGTGCAAATAGTGCTGCCCAGACAGCAAACCCACTCCAAGAAATCAAACAGTGCGTCAAGGTGTCAAATAACCTCCAAGCATACCAAACAACCTCCTGTCTGCAATCTGAGCAGACATTTCGAATTTCGCCACTGTCAAAATCTTCCTGTTTATCGTCCAACGTTACCACCTTAAGAACCACAGCACCACCGCAGGTCGATTTAAAACAGGTTTTCTGGCTCAGCGTGCAACGAGAGCCACTCAGAAGGACAGAGGCCCGACTCCTGAAAGTTGGTGATGCTCCAAACAAGCCAAGACCGTACAAAACTTTCCGAATCAGTGATTCGTGAGAACACAAGCTGCATAGCGGTTTTATAAAGCAGAGATGGTGTGATGAGTCTCCATCGATCAACTGGAATAAATCAACGGAGAGCGTCTTCTGGCACATCTGCACCGGTGCTTTCAAGGCAAAGCCCCTTTAAGCAAACTATGCGGAATTCATCACATTGGCTTTCAGAAATGGCAGGAAGCAATCTGTGTTCCGTCAAATCATGAGAAGTCGTCTTTGCCATAAGGAGCCTGGTGGAACTCAGAATTTTGTGACAAGTTGTGAAGTTACTGGATCACACTTCAACATAATCGGAATCTCCCGCGATGAAGCTTAGTCTATGGGCATATCACTTTGCCATCACCAAAAGGTCGGTGGTCTTTTTGTCTTCTTCCTTCTGCTGTTCCTGATCAGTTTAGTGTTATACCTCTTCTATGAGCCTTGACTTTGCATACAAGAAAAGCATCAGAAAGTCAGAAGAACCTTGAAAACCTCTTGTTGATTCTGTCTGCTGTGAAATTTCTCGGGTGGACAAAAGGCCTTCCTCTTCGTGGTGCATCAGGCAATCCAGGGGAGTTGATGCAAAGTTTTCTCAGCAAGTTGACCCCAAATTCATCTTCTGGGTAGAGTGAGTGGCAGGAAAAATTAGTGGAGGAAATGTTTCCATCATGGTGGATGAAAGTCAATAGACGACAGCACAATGGAGCAGTTATTGTTCTTCATTTGGTGGATGAAGATCTACAGCCACGTGACAATTTGATCAGGTTTTATGGAATTCCCACTGCTGATGAAGACATAATTGTGCCCTCCTCAAAGATGCCCTTATGGTCCACATGAGCTCAAGGAAGAATTACTACAGAAGTCAATGTTATCACGGTGCGGCTGTCATGAAAGGCCGTCGTAATGGAACAGCCACCCAGTTGCTGTCCATTGAGCACCGCTCTTGCTACTCACACCAGTACAGCCATTCTATGAGTCTAAACTCTCAATATATTGCAGAACTAGAACAGCATTTGGTAGAGGACAGACCTCCGCCAGGATGAACAGGTTATATTTTGTATCCCACTGAAAGGCAGGTTCTGGATTCGGACCTGAACCAAAATCAAATCGGCTTGTTCTCGTCACCTACCCATCATCCACCAAGTTTTGTCATAATCCGTCAACAACGATTTGAGAAATTATGTTGTATATCGTTTAGGTCCCATCTCAATGATGAAGAACCACTTTAAATTTTTTTTAAATTCTCGTATCCGGATCCAGATCTTCACCAAAATCTAATCATTTCACCCTAGTCACACACCCAACCTGTCCACCAAGTTTCATCCGAATCCATTCATAAATTTCTGATATATCCTGCTCACAGACAAACAGACAGAAGAACGAACAAGGTGAAAACATAACGTCCGTCCACCTTTGGTAGTGGAGGTAATAAGTCAAATCTGTAGACAATGTATTAAACACAACATTGGAGTACAGCAAGCTTCTCAAACAATCTGGCAAATGATTAGCAGAGGACAAAAACTTGGCACAAGATCTTTATCCTGAGGAAGAAAGCGTACATAGAGTGTGCCAGACATGGTGGACAGTTAGAGCATCATCACTGTGGAGCATCCTATCGAACTACAATGTTCTGCAAGAAAGCCTCGATTCCTCCGATGTATGCGGCTCAAGGCTGCAGGTAGAATCATTGGCCGAGGACGCGGCTGTGCCGCTGATGCAATGCCCCTATACCAGTACACTGGTACTCATTTCGCCAACCTCGGAAGGATAACAGGCTGAGTCAACCCCACTTGGTGTTAATTCAGCAGCCCACGGGGCTCAAACTCAGGACGCGAAGATCCAAAGTCAACCACCATAACCGCTAAGCCAACACCAAGCTTAAAGCCTTGATTGATTGAAATGCCTAATCATGATCCGGAGACGTCAACCAAATGCAATGCTGTCAAGGTCCAGATCTCATCAAGGGCAACTAGACTCGGTGGCATCATGGCTAGTGTCCACTCTGAGTTTGGGAGGTCGCCGATTCAACCTCAACCCCTGGCCGAGTCACACTAAAGACTTTAAAAATGGTACGTGCTGCTCCCTCGCTTGACGCTCTCCATATCAAAAAAATAGAGAACGGATAAACCACTGCAGGTTGGCAACCATTGTGCAGGCTTTATGGGCCCAACGGCCTTCTCCTGCATTGAAGTCCCTTGTGAAGGAACTCATTTCAATATTATAATCTATTCTATTCGACTTCCTTTTCAGGGTCGCCCTTGGTCAAAAGGCTTGTCAGCTCAACTGACAAATATAGCAAGGCTCTGCAGCAAGAAAGCATATCTGCAGCAGTCGGCCAAGCCACAGTACAACAGGCAGTAGATACCCACTCAGCAGTATGTGGTGATACTCCATCCTGTAAAATCAGTGAACCATAACTACCACAAATGATCACAGTGAAGGAGTGAAAACTCATTCTCAGTTTCTAGACAGGAATACTACCGGCCAATGTTCTTTGCCACCATTGACAGCATAACCCAATGTGTTCAAGACTGCTGGTGGGCTATGCAGTCAATGGTGGCAAAGAACACTCAATGAGAATGCTGTCACCGCTACTGTAAGCTTGAGAGTGTCCATTGAAAGCTCTGAACGGGGAAGATTTCAAAGCACAACTCAAAGATGTTCAGACATTCGACAGAGATGATCGAGACTCCGCTGTACTCATCACACAGTTAACGGTCAACGCGCTTCACCTCCAACAAACAGAAGACTCTGAAAGAGACTCTGGATTGGAAGTCTTTCTTGACAGAGGTGATGTCAGTGATTGAGGTCATCATAGTTGCACCTGTCACAAATGAAGTAAGTGCGTGTTCGTTCTCAGCTCAATGATGTCTGTAAACGTATCTTCGGTCTACCATGGAATGGGAATGTCTGAACCAGTGTGCACTGCTGCAAGTTTCTTTGGAAGAGTGTGATACCCTCCCTATTCCTGATGGAAGTTGCAAGTGACTTTGATCCTAAGCAATGGGCATCACCGAAACATATGTGGCAAGTTGTGGTGGTCTGGAAAAGATGTCTTATCTTCATTGGATGGCATAGGTATATCAATGTAATCTCAGGACATTGCAAGCTGAAGCGTTTGCTTTAAACCAGTGAATAAATTATATTTTTCAAAAGAGTGGACTTGTATCATCCTCTGGAGTCTATGCCACAAAAAGCACATCTTTATGCAGTTGTCGTGGCTTGCAATTAGTGCACAAATGTCAAGATGTGCAAATGCTTGTACGAGTCATTTAACAGTAGAAAAGATTGCTGCAGTTCTTTGTAGGAGGTAAGTGTGATTATCTTCGCAGCTACTGCATGTCGGACAAGTGTAAAGACTCATCCTCACCCACCGTAACGGTCTGCGTCACTTTACAGAAACTTCCAACGCCCATGGATGCGGTTTCCAAAACCAGCCTCTGATATAATCTCTGCTCTCTGGCTGGCAGTGTTGCCAAGAGGTAGGCACACTCACCTCTGAGCTGTCTATCCTGGATGTGAATGTCCACTTGGCTATAAACTGTCATCCTGGTGTTTTGCAGGTTGGGATATTCATCAGCAAGTGTGCACCGTCCCTCGGATGGATGTCAAACTGGTCGTCCCGTCTGCCAGCATTAGTTGGTGGACCTTTAAGATCCGCAAGGTGTCCTTCTCAAAAACTGGGTGACTTATCGGCGTCACTTGAAACAAATTTGCAAATTCCTGCTCTGACCTGCAGGCAGTACTGCATCAATGGCACAGCTGTGCCTTCAGCAAATTATTCTACCCGCAGCCTTGTGAACCATACTGAAGACGAAAAGGAAGATGGTCTCTGTTCTCGACTCGTTACCTCCACCACCGGAGGTGGATGGAGGTTATGTTTCATTCCCGTCTGTCTGTTTGTTTGTCTGTGACCAGGATATCTCAAAAAGATCCGGATACGAGAATTTTTTTTTTAATTTATAACGGATTCTTCACTATTGAGAGATGGGGCCAAAAATGATACATGGAATGATATTTCAAAAAGTTGTGGATGAGTTTTGACAAAACAAGGTGGATGAGTAAAAAAGATTTAAAAAAACAAAAAAAATAACCCTTGAGCGAGGATCCAGATCCGGCCTATCAGTGGGATACAAAATGTAACCTGTTCGGCCCTGTGGAGATATGCGCTCTACTGAGTGCCGTTCTACTTTTACTCTGCATTTAAATACATCACTGACCAGAGCACCCAGGACAATTCTGACGGCAAAGTCAGCAGGTCGAAAATCTTGCCTGACTGCCACAGGCACACTTTCATCAAAGGTGTCCAGAACGGTATGCAACGGTTGTGTTGATGAGATCACTGTCGTTTAAGTCGCATCCTGCAACGCTTCAATACTGCTGTTGATATAATTTGCTAAATTACATCAAATTATATATAATGATAAAATGTTGTTGATTATAATACTGTACAAGCCTTTCTTTAGCAAATTTGCAAAGCCATTTCATTGCGCCATTTTGGGTAGTTATCCCAGACAAGGTTGTCGATCATCCAAATACCCACAGCAGAGTCAGCGACCCACACAGAAAGCATTGGGAGAGAGAATTCTGCATGTTCAGTGCAGAGAAATTGAAGGTTTTGACCTTTAGACCTTTGTCATAAATCTTAAAACCTGAGGCCAATAAAGATGACATGGAAATAACCATAGCAGTAATTATTCCTGCCATGCTAATCAATTCACCAATAAAACCTGTATGAACGAGTAAAACGTGAATCAATCTGGCACGGGTGATTGACCCGGTGGGCGGGCAGCTTGTCAGGTCCAGATGGAAGGTCGCATGCCTTGGGTGAACCAAAACCCAGGGCAGAAAAGTAACCTCGCTCGCTGAGGCTGCAAAATGGACGCGACGTCGGATCAGACGGAACATTTGACTGTGACAGCGAATCAGAGACATGGGAACGAAATGTATGGGGAGTTGCTGAGTCGGCACATTTTTGGGGTCGTGGGGTGATTGGAGATGAGAATTTGATACAATATGGAGGGTGTGATGTGCTCTGCCGTTTTAGGGATGAAAAATCCATGGTGCCTTGACATAGTCACTGCAGCGGTTAACGGATAAAAAATGTCCGCACGAGACAAGGTAATCGACTCGGGACTTGATACGAACAGGAACTCTGAAATCAAACTACGGAATCGTCGCAAAGATTCTGTTTATTAAATGCACCATATCACACAATATTTCAGGGTCGACAACTTGAGCATCCCGCTCGAAGGACTGAAGACTCCACAGTGACAGATGACATTACAACACCTTTCCCAGAACAACACCTGATTCACAGTTTTACTCCTTTTAATACAAGGGTCAGGGCAGGACAAAGCGCAGCAAGTTTACAAACTACATTGCCCTTATGGGTACAAGTATGATGTGTTCATATACAATGTGCTTATATAACATGAATAATATATATATATATATATATATATATATATATATATATATTATATATATGTTGCTGTTCGTCTTTCAGCTGCTCCCGTTAGGGGTCGCCACAGCGGATCATCCGTTATGATCCGCATACTGATTTGGCATAGGTTTTACGCCGGATGCCTTCCTGACGCAACCTGGTCGCCTCTTACGACACAGGGATAAGGATTGGCTTTCGCCATGATTTCGGGCTGCCCTACACCCTCTCATAGCGCGGCCCAGCGCAGAGCTCCCGTCCTCAAGTGATCCTCCAACCCAAGCCTCCGAGTAGCCGGATTACAGCGCACGCCACTACGCCCGGTTATATATATATATATATAATAATATATATATATATATATATATTATATATATATATACGATATCCATCCATTGGGACCATACTTCTGTGCAGAGCGTTGGTGTTGCCTAAGCGTCTCCTTGGCTATTGGGCACAATCCTGGACGGGTCACCACTCCCACACAGGATACCAGCAAGCTGGCACTCATTTTGCCGACCTCGGAAGGATGACAGGCAGAGTCAACCCCACTTGGTATGAATTCACAGCCAAGGGGATTTGAACCCAGGACCCGAGGATCCCAAGCCCACCACCCTAACCATTAAGCCAACACCATACATACATACATACGTGTGTATGTATGTATATCACACAATTCTAGGTAAACAGTTGCGGAGAGGTAAACAGGTAAACAGTCCTCCTATTATGGGGAGGAGCTCAGCAGAGCTCCAGCCCCTTAATTCTCCATAGGATATTGTACTGTAGCCAATACCGGGACGAGAATTTAATTCTTAATTTTATCGACAAGTCCATCATAAATCAGTCCAACTTAACCGTTTAAACTCCATTTTATATATCAGGCACAATGGGTTGTGATATTACGTGACATTATTTATAGCATATCTGTTGTGATATAGCATTGTGTATTGTATTAGGCAGGTGCAAATCAGAAAGTCCAAGATGCTCCAACACGTCGATCATTGACCGAAATTAACACAGTTCTTTACCTCCATGGCATTTTTAGAACTATTTTAACCAAGCTGTGAGGGTTAGGGTTAAGGTTAACGATTTCACCTCCAACAAAACGAGCTGTTCGGGTTAGGGTTAGGTTGAAGGTCACGGGTTAGCCTGACATTTGGGCAGGAATCTGTGATTTGTTCAGGGTACCGGCGATAGCTCGCCGACTCTTCGCCAAGGACGCCGTGAGATCTTTAACGTCCACCATCGAATGCCGGCAGACGCGCTGCCCAGTTTAATGTCCATCCGAGGGACAGCACACACATTGATGAATCACCCTGCCTGTTAATAACCAGGGTGGCAATTTATAGTCCAGTTCAAAACTTTCAGCTCCCTCGTCTGGGTTTGATTCTTTACTGGACTATAAAACTGCTTAAAATAACCAGAATCAGAAGGTTGTGCCTCAGTGCAAAACATGGATATGACAGCAAAGTAAAAGGAGGTTACCAAATTTTTTAAAGAACAATTTTAAAGAAAAAGTACAAAATTTTAATTATATTTATTCATATGCAGACTGTGGCTGATTGGGTACACCATTTTCTGAGGGTGGAGCTTTCTCACTAATGCAGTGCCCCTGTTACCAGTAAGCTGGTGCCTGGTAGTCATTTTGCCAACCTCAGAAGGATGACAGACTGAATCAACCAACCTGGTGTTAATTCAACAACACAAAAAAGGGCTTGAATTCAAGACCCCAAGATCTTAAGCCAACTATCTTCACCATGAAGCAAACACCAGGATGATAAAATAAATTTCTGACACCAGTAGAAGGAAAACCTTCAGTGGGATATAACACGCCCATCTTGTATTAGGAGTATCAAGACAGCATGTTCCCACGACCCGAGACCCTTGGTGTGCTATGAGAACAGTCCACCACCGTGATATGCAAGTTTGTAAACAAGAGAAAGGCAGTTAATTGGTTTGGAATTAATCCAAAACAGCAGGTAACGATTTGTTAATCAATTATGCTTCGCCGCCACTGCCAGGAGCACGAGGGTGAAACATCACACAAATTTGGTTTCCATATCAGAAAACCCACAATGAACTGCATCAAGCTGATGATTCAAATAAAACAATGGATATGAAACTTATTTTGGATTTCGATCCAACTTTCAGGTGACTCGGAAATAAAAACAAGTTTCTTGAAATATATATATATAGATATATATGTTTAACAAATCTTTTAGTTCCTGTTTAACAAATATTTTAGAGTTCTATGAAGCAGTGTCTGAGATATATATATATACATATACATTACTTTTTCTCCAGTAGTAATCAAGATGCAGGTACGACATGGATACAATCACGAAAAATCGGTTTATTGGTCCAATTTAACACGAGATGGACCACAGACATATTCCTGCCATGGCATGTTCACCATGTGAGGATTCATTGGTTGGGGGGGGGGGGGGACAACGGTCTGATCGACCATCTTGGTTTCTAGATGTTGTTTGGAATACTTGCTACAAGGAACCAAGCTGTGCCGATAAATAGTCTTTGAGTCAAGCTGTGTAAACGTGGTGTTGGCCTCATGGTTATGTGGCGGTGTATGGTAATAGAGGGCCTGCACCATGGGCGTAGCTGAGCCCTCAACCAATGATACAAACACAGCCACAGGCTGCACACGAAAGCTAGCTAGCTCGTCAAGCTCACCCATCACCTGTGTCCATTTGGATTGGTTGGCTGATAATATATATATATATATATATATTTATATATTACACATATATTACCCAAAAGGTAATAAGATTTCTTCGGTTTTGCAATGCAGTCTGGCACGCAGAAGGTTACTTTATGCATGTTTTCAAAGAGTAAATGCCATATATTTGTTCTTCAGATGTGCCATTTCAAAACGAACATCATGTGCTAATTGTTCACTTGGCCTGGCCTCCTGATCGGTACATTGTAAAGACGTTGCTGTTCCCATATAAGCTTACTTGTATTGGCATCTCGGGTTCAAATCCTGAATATACCATGTGTCGGTATCTCCAATGTCTACTAATTGTAATTCGTGTAAAAGTACAATGACGTCTCATGATCCCCTTGTCCCTTCCCTATATGTAATAGCCATGTTGGATCTCTTACAAGAGCCTTCGATTACCGTAAATAAAAATAGCACCGCAAAGCGGGCGTAACCCCTCAGCCCATGCATTGTAAAAGGAAGCAGTGATATCACGGATGATGCAGTCAGTTAGAGCACGTTGGACGTCATATCGAAAATCAATCAGACTTCAAGATGGCTACTGTGGCGGCTAGTGAAAATCACAGCGCGCCCATTTTCGAAAAGAACCTTCCTCTACTCAACCCCAACACACCCTGCAAAAATGGATTTAATCAGACAAGGCGTTCTCCTCGAAATCGACGGAAACCAATTTCAAGATGGCTGCCATGGAGGCCACATTGAAAATCGCAGCGCGCCCATTTTCGAAAGGAACCTTCCTCTACTAACCCCAACACACCCTGCAAAAATGGATTTAATCAGACAAGGCGTTCTCCTCAAAATCGACGGAAACCAAAAGTTGACAGACGGATGCCCGGACAACGCCTGTGACGACAATACCCCTTAGCCCAATTCGGGCTGAGGGGTAAAAAGGAAAAGAAAGAGTGGAGAATGTGACGAAGCGGCGAAGAAAGCCAAGAGTGGATAAGGCTCCGGGTTGTGATAATATGCACCCGAGAGTATTGATGGAGGCGGCAAAGCAGGTAAGCGAGATGTTAACGGATATTTTCAATCGTTCCCTGGAGTCAGGACAGGTACCGGAGGATTG
>CM068967.1:60909595-60922207 GCA_035128595.1 Eptatretus atami
GGAAACACCGTGGAATGAAGGAGGAATGGGCCCTAGATCGGTTGATGTGGATGAAGGCTGCTCATTGGGATGGAGGCGACCCCAATAAATGGAAAAGTCTACGAAGAAGAAGGAGTTATGGAGGAGAAACTCTGACACACACACACACACACACACACCACACAACCACACACACACACGTACTGAGACTATTCCACCTGACAATATCCAGTAAAAATACATCATCGATTTGTGAGTCGTGACTAATATTCCCATATCTGACGTATGCTATATGCTCCGAAGCCATGTGATTGGGTGGAAGTTTGCTCTTGTCTCTCCCACCATGAAATCTAATTTATCAACTCGCGATACCAATTCCAACTATTTTGTCATCACGTGAAACGCACCATAATGCATTTGCATCAGGCAGTGAGAGCGCACCAAAACAGACTACTCACGCCTACACTGCATCCACGTGGCTGTCTGTTCCAAATTGCTTTCACATACACGATCGTACCACCGAGCTTTCACAATATTCACCATTATTTGAGGGAGTCCTGGAATGGATATCATCCCACAGAGTTGTCATGATTCACAATTCTTCTCGTCACAGAATCCCAAGTATCAAAAGGAAAACCAATTACTCAACATTCCTCCACCACATCAAGACTCAAGATTCCCCCAAGATTCCCCACCACATCAAGACTCAGGATTCCCCCCAAGATTCCACATCACATCAAGACTCAAGATTCCCCAAGATTCCCCACAACATCAAGACTCAGGATTCCCCCTAGATTCCCCACACAATCAAAGACTTAAGAATTCCCCCAAGATTCCCCACCACATCAAGACTCAAGATTCCCCACCCACATCAAGACTCAAGATTCCCACAAGATTCCCCACTACATCAAGACTCAATTCCCCCAAGATTCCTTCACCACATCAAGACCCAAGATTCGCCCACCACATCAAGACTCAGGATTCCCCCAAGATTCCCCACCACATCAGACTCAAGATTCCCCAAGATTCCCCACCACATCAAGACTCAAGATTCCCCCAAGATTCCCCACAACATCAAGACTCAAGATTCCCCAAGATTCACCACAATCAAGACTCAAGATCTCCCCCAAGATTCCCACAACATCATAGACTCAAGGATTCCCCCAAGATTCCCACATACATCAAGACTCAAGATTCCCCACACATCAAGACTCAGGATTCCCCTTAGATTCCCCACACATCAAGACTCAAGATTCCCCAAGATTCCCCACCACATCAAGACTCAGGATTCCCCCAAGATTCCCACAACATCAGACTCAGATTTCCCAAGATTCCCCCACCACATCAAGACAAGATTTCCCCAAGTTCCCATCACATCAAGACAGATTTCCCAAGATTCCCCCATCACATCATAAAATCACAAACATTTATATATCATCCTTGTATGTGATGTGACTGTGACTGGTGCCAAATCGTAGGTCCATGCACACAGGTCGCTGGAAGATCTTTGCAAGTCAGTGATGGAGGAAATCATGTACTGTCTATAAACGACTTGAAGAGTTCAATCACTGACACCTGCCATCGCACAGTACCGCAGACTTGAATGAATGAAAAAGACGTCACCAAAGCAGGTCCGTTTCTTAATGTGGCCAAGAATGTGAAAGATGAAGGAAGGCAGAATGAGGGTAAACAGATGAGAGGAAAGGGGAGAACAGGACACGGATGATGTTCAAGTACTACGTTGTAAGGCGCACTCATCAAGCAAGAAGGAACAGACTCTGTTCCCCCTTCATCACGATTAATGAAAACCCATCAGTCATAGTTACCCTTGAGTGGCAAGATGCTGTCAAGAAACAGGGATGATCTCTTTGTAGCTACATTCGATGACACCAGCCAGGATGATGTGATCAAAATAAACTGCACAATTATACTCTCTGTTTGGGGGCACCACTCACACCGTTTCATGATGGTTTTTCCTTTTCACATTCACTGGCCATGACGCAGGGATGAGGGGTCTTAACAATCGGTTCAGTTTTAATCAGCCGATGTCCGAGGTCGGATTAATGGAATCCAAGCAGATGCCACCTGCCAGCCAGGTAGAGACTCAAGAAACATCAAAGGAATACGTTTTGGACAAGAGGGGACTAAACGCAAACCACAAGATGCACTAAGTAACTCAGAATTGGGGGATTGTTCCCTCTTAGCAAGATGGAAAGCAACTTACATTCTCAGACCTCTTATAAAGCTCCATTCTGGACAAAATACGACCCGACTGCAAACCGCTGTCCTGGAATTTCACAGGCAGGGGTACTGCATCATGATGTATGCTTGTCATTTTGAAGGAGTCGTGAAGCCAGCCGTCCCATCTGCTGCTAGCCGACCCTAGCGGATGTTAGCGATCTCAGATGTGTTATAAAAGGGGAGGTCAATGTGTGTCAGTGTCTAAATCAAAAGGGGAGGGGGGGGGGTAGAGAGCTACCCTTGAATATATCGCAAGGACGAAACTCATTTTTGTGCTCGGCTATATTTCAAGGGAACTCACTCAAGATATATTGTTTCTGCTGTTCAAACATCCTGCATCAGATTTTTAAAACCACACTGGTCTCGGAATAATCCTGCTATTGGGTTCAAACCGCATGCGGATTTGAGCTGTCGAGCCTAGGTTTGAATCCCGGACAGCTATAAACTGCCAACCTGGTGTTCACAGGTGCGGTGATTCATCAGTGTGTGTGTTGCCGTCCTCGGATGGACGTTTAAACCGGGCGTCTCGTTTGTCGGCATTGGTTGGTAGATGTTAAACATCTCATGGTGCTTCCTCGAAGAGTGGGCGTGTTAAATCGCCGGCACAAACGGCTAAATTAAAATTCCTGCTCTAACTTGAGGTGCTTACCTTTTGGCCACCAAACAAGGCGGTTCACATGAAACATGTGAACTACCTGGTGCAAATAGTGCTGCCCAGACAGCAAACCCACTCCAAGAAATCAAACAGTGCGTCAAGGCTGTCAAATAACCTCCAAGCACCAAACAACCTCCTGTCTGCAATCTAGGCAGACATTTCGAATTTTCGCCACTGTCAAAATCTTCCTGTTTATCGTCCACGTTACCACTTAAGAACACCAGCACCACCGCAGGTCGATTTAAAACAGGTTTTCTGGTCAGCGTGCAACGAGAGCCACTCAGAAGGACAGAGGCCGACTCCTGAAAGTTGTGATGCTCCAAACAAGCCAGACCGTACAAAACTTTCCGAATCAGTGATTCGTGAGAACAAGCTGCATAGCGGTTTTATAAAGCGAGGATGGTGTGGATGAGTCTCCATCGATCAACTGGAATAAATCAACGGAGAGCGTCTTCTGGCACATCTGCACCGGTGCTTTCAAGGCAAAGCCCCTTTAAGCAAACTATGCGGAATTCATCACATTGGCTTTCAGAAATGGCAGGAAGCAATCTGTGTTCCGTCAAATCATGAGAAGTCGTCTTTGCCATAAGGAGCTGGTGGAACTCAGAATTTTGTGACAAGTTGTGAAGTTTACTGGATCACACTTCAACATAATCGGAATCTCCGCGATTGAAGCTTAGTCTATGGCATATCACTTTGCCATCACCAAAAGGTCCGGGGTCTTTTTGTCTTCTTCCTTCTGCTGTTCCTGATCAGTTTAGTGTTATACCTCTTCTATGAGCCTTGACTTTGCATACAAGAAAAGCATCAGAAAGTCAGAAGAACCTTGAAAACCTCTTGTTGATTCTTGTTCTGCTGTGAAATTTCTCGGGTGGACAAAAGGCCTTCCTCTTCGTGGTGCATCAGGCAATCCAGGGGAGTTGATGCAAAGTTTTCTCAGCAAGTTGACCCCAAATTCATCTTCTGGTAGAGTGAGTGCAGGAAAAATTAGTGGAGGAAATGTTTCCATCATGGTGGATGAAAGTCAATAGACGACACACAATGAGCAGTTATTGTTCTTCATTTGGTGGATGAGATCTACAGCCACGTGACAATTTGATCAGGTTTTATGAATTCCCACTGCTGATGAAGACATAATTGTGCCCTCCTCAAAGATGCCTTATGGCCACATGAGCTCAAGGAAGAATTACTACAGAATCAATGTTATCACGGTGCGGCTGTCATGAAAGGCCGTCGTAATGGAACAGCCACCCAGTTGCTGTCCATTGACACCGTCTGCTACTCACACCAGTACAGCCATTCTATGAGTCTAAACTCTCAATATATTGCAGAACTAGAACAGCATTTGGTAGAGGACAGACCTCGCCAGGATGAACAGGTTATATTTTGTATCCACTGAAAGGCAGGTTCTGGATTCGGACCTAACCAAAATCAAATGGCTTGTTCTCGTCACCTACCCATCATCCACCAAGTTTTGTCATAATCCGTCAACAACGATTTGAGAAATTATGTTGTATATCGTTTAGGTCCCATCTCAATGATGGAAGAACCACTTTAAATTTTTTTAAATTCTCGTATCCGGATCCAGATCTTCACCAAAATCTAATCATTTCACCCTAGTCACACACCCAACCTGTCCACCAAGTTTCATCCGAATCCATTCATAAATTTCTGATATATCTGCTCACAGACAAACAGACAGAAGAACGAACAAGGTGAAAACATAACGTCCGTCCACCTTTGGTAGTGAGGTAATAAGTCAAATCTGTAGACAATGTATTAAACACAACATTGGAGTACAGCAAGCTTCTCAAACAATCTGGCAATGATTAGCAGAGGACAAAAACTTGGCACAAGATCTTTATCCTGAGGAAGAAAGCGTACATAGAGTGTGCCGACATGTGGACAGTTAGAGCATCATCACTGTGGAGCATCCTATCGAACTACAATGTTCTGCAAGAAAGCCTCGATTCTCCGATGTATGCGGCTCAAGGCTGCAGGTAGAATCATTGGCCGAGGACGCGGCTGTGCCGCTGATGCAATGCCCCTATACCAGTACACTGGTACTCATTTCGCCAACCTCGGAAGGATAACAGGCTGAGTCAACCCCACTTGGTGTTTAATTCAGCAGCCCCGGGGCTCAAACTCAGGACGCGAAGATCCAAAGTCAACCACCATAACCGCTAAGCCAACACAAGCTTAAAGCCTTGATTGATTGAAATGCCTAATCATGATCCGGAGACGTCAACCAAATGCAATGCTGTCAAGGTCCAGATCTCATCAAGGGCAACTAGACTCGGTGGCATCATGGCTAGTGTCCACTCTGAGTTTGGGAGGTCGCCGATTCAACCTCAACCCTGGCCGAGTCACACTAAAGACTTTAAAATGGTACGTGCTGCTCCCTCGCTTGACGCTCTCCATATCAAAAAAATGAGAACGGATAAACCACTGCAGGTTGGCAACCATTGTGCAGGCTTTATGGGCACGGCCTTCTCCTGCATTGAAGTCCTTGTGAAGGAACTCATTTCAATATTATAATCTATTCTATTCGACTTCCTTTTCAGGGTCGCCCTTGGTCAAAAGGCTTGTCAGCTCAACTGACAAATATAGCAAGGCTCTGCAGCAAGAAAGCATATCTGCAGCAGTCGGCCAAGCCACAGTACAACAGGCAGTAGATACCACTCAGCAGTATGTGGTGATACTCCATCCTGTAAAATCAGTGAACCATAACTACCACAAATGATCACAGTGAAGGAGTGAAAACTCATTTCAGTTTCTAGACAGGAATACTACCGGCCAATGTTCTTTGCCACCATTGACAGCATAACCCAATGTGTTCAAGACTGCTGGTGGGCTATGCAGTCAATGGTGGCAAAGAACACTCAATGAGAATGCTGTCACCGCTACTGTAAGCTTGAGAGTGTCCATTGAAAGCTCTGAACGGGGAAGATTTCAAAGCACAACTCAAAGATGTTCAGACATTCGACAGAGATGATCGAGACTCCGCTGTACTATCACACAGTTACGGTCAACGCGCTTCACCTCCAACAAACAGAAGACTCTGAAAGAGACTCTGGATTGGAAGTCTTTCTTGACAGAGGTGATGTCAGTGATTGAGGTCATCATAGTTGCACCTGTCACAAATGAAGTAAGTGCGTGTTCGTTCTCAGCTCAATGATGTCTGTAAACGTATCTTCGGTCTACCATGGAATGGGAATGTCTGAACCAGTGTGCACTGCTGCAAGTTCTTTGGAAGAGTGTGATACCCTCCCTATTCCTGATGGAAGTTGCAAGTGACTTTGATCCTAAGCAATGGCATCACGAAACATATGTGGCAAGTTGTGGTGGTCTGGAAAAGATGTCTTATCTTCATTGGATGGCATAGGTATATCAATGTAATCTCAGGACATTGCAAGCTGAAGCGTTTGCTTTAAACCAGTGAATAAATTATATTTTTCAAAAGAGTGGACTTGTATCATCTCTGGAGTCTATGCCACAAAAAGCACATCTTTATGCAGTTGTCGTGGCTTGCAATTAGTGCACAAATGTCAGATGTGCAAATGCTTGTACGAGTCATTTAACAGTAGAAAAGATTGCTGCAGTTCTTTGTAGGAGGTAAGTGTGATTATCTTCGCAGCTACTGCATGTCGGACAAGTGTAAAGACTATCCTCACCCACCGTAACGGTCTGCGTCACTTTACAGAAACTTCAACGCCCATGGATGCGTTTCCAAAACCAGCCTCTGATATAATCTCTGCTCTCTGGCTGCAGTGTTGCCAAGAGGTAGGCACACTCACCTCTGAGCTGTCTATCCTGGATGTGAATGTCCACTTGGCTATAAACTGTCATCCTGGTGTTTTGCAGGTTGGATATTCATCAGCAAGTGTGCACCGTCCTCGGATGGATGTCAAACTGGTCGTCCGTCTGCCAGCATTATTGGTGGACCTTTAAGATCCGCAAGGTGTCCTTCTCAAAAACTGGGTGACTTATCGGCGTCACTTGAAAACAAATTTGCAAATTCCTGCTCTGACTGCAGGCAGTACTGCATCAATGGCACAGCTGTGCCTTCAGCAAATTATCTACCCGCAGCCTTGTGAACCATACTGAAGACGAAAAGGAAGATGGTCTCTGTTCTCGACTCGTTACCTCCACCACCGGAGGTGGATGGAGGTTATGTTTCATTCCCGTCTGTCTGTTTGTTTGTCTGTGACCAGGATATCTCAAAAAGATCCGGATACGAGAATTTTTTTTTTAATTTATAACGATTCTTCACTATTGAGAGATGGGGCCAAAAATGATACATGGAATGATATTTCAAAAAGTTGTGGATGAGTTTTGACAAAACAAGGTGGATGAGTAAAAAAGATTTAAAAAAACAAAAAAATAACCCTTGAGCGAGGATCCAGATCCGGCCTATCAGTGGGATACAAATGTAACCTGTTCGGCCCTGTGGAGATATGCGCTCTACTGAGTGCCGTTCTACTTTTACTCTGCATTTAAATACATCACTGACCAGAGCACCCAGGACAATTCTGACGGCAAAGTCAGCAGTCGAAAATCTTGCCTGACTGCCACAGGCACACTTTCATCAAAGGTGTCCAGAACGGTATGCAACGGTTGTGTTGATGAGATCACTGTCGTTTAAGTCGCATCCTGCAACGCTTCAATACTGCTGTTGATATAATTTGCTAAATTACATCAAATTATATATAATGATAAAATGTTGTTGATTATAATACTGTACAAGCCTTTCTTTAGCAAATTTGCAAAGCCATTTCATTGCGCCATTTTGGGTAGTTATCCCAGACAAGGTTGTCGATCATCCAAATACCCACAGCAGAGTCAGCGACCCACACAGAAAGCATTGGGAGAGAGAATTCTGCATGTTCAGTGCAGAGAAATTGAAGGTTTTGACCTTTAGACCTTTGTCATAAATCTTAAAACCTGAGGCCAATAAAGATGACATGGAAATAACCATAGCAGTAATTATTCCTGCCATGCTAATCAATTCACCAATAAAACCTGTATGAACGAGTAAAACGTGAATCAATCTGGCACGGGTGATTGACCCGGTGGGCGGCAGCTTGTCAGGTCCAGATGGAAGGTCGCATGCCTTGGGTGAACCAAAACCCAGGGCAGAAAAGTAACCTCGCTCGCTGAGGCTGCAAAATGGACGCGACGTCGGATCAGACGGAACATTTGACTGTGACAGCGAATCAGAGACATGGGAACGAAATGTATGGGAGTTGCTGAGTCGGCACATTTTTGGGGTCGTGGGGTGATTGGAGATGAGAATTTGATACAATATGGAGGGTGTGATGTGCTCTGCCGTTTTAGGGATGAAAAATCCATGGTGCCTTGACATAGTCACTGCAGCGGTTAACGGATAAAAAATGTCCGCACGAGACAAGGTAATCGACTCGGGACTTGATACGAACAGGAACTCTGAAATCAAACTACGGAATCGTCGCAAAGATTCTGTTTATTAAATGCACCATATCACACAATATTTCAGGGTCGACAACTTGAGCATCCCGCTCGAAGGACTGAAGACTCCACAGTGACAGATGACATTACAACACCTTTCCAGAACAACACCTGATTCACAGTTTTACCCTTTTAATACAAGGGTCAGGGCAGGACAAAGCGCAGCAAGTTTACAAACTACATTGCCCTTATGGGTACAAGTATGATGTGTTCATATACAATGTGCTTATATAACATGAATATATATATATATATATATATATATATATATATATATATATATATATATATATATTATGTTGCTGTTCGTCTTTCAGCTGCTCCCGTTAGGGGTCGCCACAGCGGATCATCCGTTATGATCCGCATACTGATTTGGCATAGGTTTTACGCCGGATGCCCTTCCTGACGCAACCCTGGTCGCCTCTTACGACACAGGGATAAGGATTGGCTTTCGCCATGATTTCGGGCTGCCTACACCCTCTCATAGCGCGGCCCAGCGCAGAGCTCCCGTCTCAAGTGATCCTCCAACCAAGCCTCCGAGTAGCCGGATTACAGGCGCACGCCACTACGCCGGTTATATATATATATATATTATATATATATATATATATATATATTATTATATATATATTACGATATCCATCCATTGGGACCATACTTCTGTGCAGAGCGTTGGTGTTGCCTAAGCGTCTCCTTGGCTATTGGGCACAATCCTGGACGGGTCACCACTCCCACACAGGATACCAGCAAGCTGGCACTCATTTTGCCGACCTCGGAAGGATGACAGGCAGAGTCAACCCCACTTGGTATGAATTCAACAGCCAAGGGGATTTGAACCCAGACCCGAGGATCCAAGCCCACCACCCTAACCATTAAGCCAACACCATACATACATACATACGTGTGTATGTATGTATATCACACAATTCTAGGTAAACAGTTGCGGAGAGTAAACAGGTAAACAGTCCTCCTATTATGGGGAGGAGCTCAGCAGAGCTCCAGCCCCTTAATTCTCCATAGGATATTGTACTGTAGCCAATACCGGGACGAGAATTTAATTCTTAATTTTATCGACAAGTCCATCATAAATCAGTCCAACTTAACCGTTTAAACTCCATTTTATAGATCAGGCACAATGGGTGTTGATATTACGTGACATTATTTATAGCATATCTGTTGTGATATAGCATTGTGTATTGTATTAGGCAGGTGCAAATCAGAAAGTCCAAGATGCTCCAACACGTCGATCATTGACCGAAATTAACACAGTTCTTTACCTCCATGGCATTTTTAGAACTATTTTAACCAAGCTGTGAGGGTTAGGGTTAAGGTTAACGATTTCACCTCCAACAAAACGAGCTGTTCGGGTTAGGGTTAGGTTGAAGGTCACGGGTTAGCCTGACATTTGGGCAGGAATCTGTGATTTGTTCAGGGTACCGGCGATAGCTCGCCTACTCTTCGCCAAGGACGCCGTGAGATCTTTAACGTCCACCATCGAATGCCGGCAGACGCGCTGCCCAGTTTAATGTCCATCCGAGGGACAGCACACACATTGATGAATCACCCTGCCTGTTAATAACCAGGGTGGCAATTTATAGTCCAGTTCAAAACTTTCAGCTCCCTCGTCTGGGTTTGATTCTTTACTGGACTATAAAACTGCTTAAAATAACCAGAATCAGAAGGTTGTGCCTCAGTGCAAAACATGGATATGACAGCAAAGTAAAAGGAGGTTACCAAATTTTTTAAAGAACAATTTTAAAGAAAAGTACAAAATTTTAATTATATTTATTCATATGCAGACTGTGGCTGATTGGGTACACCATTTCTGAGGGTGGAGCTTTCTCACTAATGCAGTGCCCCTGTTACCAGTAAGCTGGTGCCTGGTAGTCATTTTGCCAACCTCAGAAGGATGACAGACTGAATCAACCAACCTGGTGTTAATTCAACAACACAAAAAAGGGCTTGAATTCAAGACCCCAAGATCTTAAGCCAACTATCTTCACCATGAAGCAAACACCAGGATGATAAAATAAATTTCTGACACCAGTAGAAGGAAAACCTTCAGTGGGATATAACACGCCCATCTTGTATTAGGAGTATCAAGACAGCATGTTCCCACGACCGAGACCCTTGGTGTGCTATGAGAACAGTCCACCACCGTGATATGCAAGTTTGTAAACAAGAGAAAGGCAGTTAATTGGTTTGGAATTAATCCAAAACAGCAGGTAACGATTTGTTAATCAATTATGCTTCGCCGCCACTGCCAGGAGCACGAGGGTGAAACATCACACAAATTTGGTTTCCATATCAGAAACCCACAATGAACTGCATCAAGCTGATGATTCAAATAAAACAATGGATATGAAACTTATTTTGGATTTCGATCCAACTTTCAGGTGACTCGGAAATAAAAACAAGTTTCTTGAAATATATATATATAGATATATATGTTTAACAAATCTTTTAGTTCCTGTTTAACAAATATTTTAGAGTTCTATGAAGCAGTGTCTGAGATTATATATATATACATATACATTACTTTTTCTCCAGTAGTAATCAAGATGCAGGTACGACATGGATACAATCACGAAAAATCGGTTTATTGGTCCAATTTAACACGAGATGGACCACAGACATATTCCTGCCATGGCATGTTCACCATGTGAGGATTCATTGGTTGGGGGGGGGGGACAACGGTCTGATCGACCATCTTGGTTTCTAGATGTTGTTTGGAATACTTGCTACAAGGAACCAAGCTGTGCCGATAAATAGTCTTTGAGTCAAGCTGTGTAAACGTGGTGTTGGCCTCATGGTTATGGTGGCGGTGTATGGTAATAGAGGGCCTGCACCATGGGCGTAGCTGAGCCCTCAACCAATGATACAAACACAGCCCACAGGCTGCACACGAAAGCTAGCTAGCTCGTCAAGCTCACCCATCACCTGTGTCCATTTGGATTGGTTGGCTGATATATATATATATATATATATATTTATATATTACACATATATTACCCAAAAGGTAATAAGATTTCTTCGGTTTTGCAATGCAGTCTGGCACGCAGAAGGTTACTTTATGCATGTTTTCAAAGAGTAAATGCCATATATTTGTTCTTCAGATGTGCCATTTCAAAACGAACATCATGTGCTAATTGTTCACTTGGCCTGGCCTCCTGATCGGTACATTGTAAAGACGTTGCTGTTCCCATATAAGCTTACTTGTATTGGCATCTCGGGTTCAAATCCTGAATATACCATGTGTCGGTATCTCCAATGTCTACTAATTGTAATTCGTGTAAAAGTACAATGACGTCTCATGATCCCCTTGTCCCTTCCCTTATGTAATAGCCATGTTGGATCTCTTACAAGAGCCTTCGATTACCGTAAATAAAAATAGCACCGCAAAGCGGGCGTAACCCCTCAGCCCATGCATTGTAAAAGGAAGCAGTGATATCACGATGATGCAGTCAGTTAGAGCACGTTGGACGTCATATCGAAAATCAATCAGACTTCAAGATGGCTACTGTGGCGGCTAGTGAAAATCACAGCGCGCCCATTTTCGAAAAGAACCTTCCTCTACTCAACCCCAACACACCCTGCAAAAATGGATTTAATCAGACAAGGCGTTCTCCTCGAAATCGACGGAAACCAATTTCAAGATGGCTGCCATGGAGGCCACATTGAAAATCGCAGCGCGCCCATTTTCGAAAGGAACCTTCCTCTACTCAACCCCAACACACCCTGCAAAAATGGATTTAATCAGACAAGGCGTTCTCCTCAAAATCGACGGAACCAAAAGTTGACAGACGGATGCCCGGACAACGCCTGTGACGACAATACCCCTTAGCCCAATTCGGGCTGAGGGTAAAAAGGAAAAGAAAGAGTGGAGAATGTGACGAAGCGCGAAGAAAGCCAAGAGTGGATAAGGCTCCGGGTTGTGATAATATGCACCCGAGAGTATTGATGGAGGCGGCAAAGCAGGTAAGCGAGATGTTAACGGATATTTTCAATCGTTCCCTGGAGTCAGGACAGGTACCGGAGGATTGAGAGTAGCAAATGTAACACCATTATTTAGAAAGGATCCAGAGAAGAATTGGGAAACTATAGACCTGTTTGTTTGACTTCAGTTGTGGGGAAGGTGTTGGAGATATGAATTAGTGACCAGATGAGGAACCATTTAAACAAATACAAACTAATTAAAGGTACTCAGCATGGGTTTACCAAAGGTAGTTCCTGTTTAACAAATCTTTTAG
>CM068967.1:60931377-60943877 GCA_035128595.1 Eptatretus atami
AAAAAAAGAACAATTTCTACTTCTCTGCAATAAATACAATAAAAAAATGTATGGTTGGTGGCCTGTCATGTTTGCGTCTGAACCCTCGGCTCATGATTCAGGGAACGAATGCTTGTCCCTTTGTTTTCTATAAATGTCCTTATAATTCAAGTGAAGGTGCGACGGTCTTACTCACGTCCTTGTCCTGCATGTCAGTGATCAAACTTCTTCATGAACCTTATATCAGTGTCAAATATAATAAAATAACGTGGCGATGCAAGAAACTGTCAATCAATGTCCCGTAACTGCAAATGTATAGAGCAAACAAAGGTGAAAGCTCAAATCATTGCGTAAAATGCATGTTACATGAAATTTAACACCGATCACTGCCATACATCAAAATCTACGACTACTTTAACGGCACCAATTATTCCCACATTATTTTTGAGGTCGGTCGGGGAACGTTTTTGTTCCCCAAGTCTTCCACGAACTAGGTGACGAGGCCCGACGTTTTACTGAAGGTTCCAGGAATTTGTAATTTGGTTAGGGGTGCCGGCGATAGCTCGTCTCCTTCCTCTGTGCGAAGGACGCCGTGAGATCTTTAACGTCCACTGACTCATGACGGCGGATGATTGTCCGGCTTAATGACCTTCTGATGGATGATGCGCACATCGATGCATCGCACTGCACACGAAACACCAGGATGCCTTGACAGTTTATAGCTGGGTCAAGATTCAAACCCAGGCGAGACAGCTCAGAGGCGAGTGCGTAAACCACCATGTCATCCTTTGATCGCTACATTAAATAATGTTTTGAAAATCGTTTAACACAGAGCATTACAATGAATCGATGTTTTTGTACTTTTAAAAACAATAATCGCATTGACTATGGGGCTTTGTTTGTTATGTCGGGAAAACAGTTGTCTTTGCATTCAATAGAACTTTTATAGCGGCAAGAAAATAAATATAAAATAGTACACTGGCCTTGAATCACCTTCTGTGATGGTAAAGCAATTGAACTATATTCACATTATCAAATAGACATCCCTATGCAAGACCACTCGGAAGACAAATGGCAGACCACCTGGTATAACTCTTGCCAAGAAACTGCTTCGGCAGCACCGACGCTCTGCAACAGAGTATGGGACGTCAGAATTAGAATCACAATTCCAGACCAACAAGGAATGAAAAAGGTGTTTATGGATTCCAACACCGATCCTCCATTTGAATAGATGTTGCCTCGGTAATACTGTTCGCCATTTGCTTCAACACGTATCTGCATCCACTCTGGTTGGTTTCACTTGCTTATAAAGTGCGAACAAAATGTTCGCCGCATGCCGCACATACACCACATTGCCAAAAGTATGTGGACACCTGCTCGTCCACCATCTCATTCCAAAGTCATGGGAATTAATATGGAGTTGGACCCCCCCCCCTTTGCTGCAAGAACAGCCTCCACCCTTCTGGGAAGGCTTTCCACTAGATGTTGGAATATTGCTGCGGGGATTTGCTTCCATTCAGCCACAAGAGCATAAGTGAGGTCGAGCACTGATGTTGGCTGGTTGTTCTGGCTCACAGTCGGCGTTCCAATTCATCACAAAGGTGTTCGATGGTGTTGAGGTCAGGGCTCTGTGCAGGCCAGTCAAGTTCTTCCACACCGATCTCACCAAACCATTTCTGTATGGACCTCGCTTTGTGCACGGGGGCATTGTCATGCTGAAACAGAAAAGGGCCTTTTCCACACTGTTGCCGCAAAGATGGAAGCACAGAATCATCTAGAATGTCATTGTATGCTGTATCATTAAGATTTCCCTTCACTGGAACTACGGGGCCTTGCCCGAACCATGAAAAACAGCCCCAGACCATTATTCCTCCTCCACTAAACTTTACATTTGGCACGATGCATTCAGGCAGGTAGCGTTCTCCTGGCATCCGCCAAACCCAGATTCATCCGTCGGACTGTCAGATGGTGAAGCGTGATTCATCACTCCAGATAATGCATTTTCACTGCTCCAGAGTCCAATGGCGGTGAGCTTTGCACCACTCCAGCCGATGCTTGGCATTGCGAATGGTGATCTTTGGCTTGTGTGCAGCTGCTCGGCCATGGAAACCCATTTCATGAAGCTCTCGCCAAACAGTGCTTGTGCTGACGTTGCTTCCAGAGTTAGTTTGGAACTCGGTAGTGAGTGTTGCAACCGCAGACAGACGATTTTTCCATGCTACGTGCTTCAGCACTCGGTGGTCCCATTCTATGAGCTTGTGTAGTCTACCACTTTGTGGCTGGGCTGTTGTTGCTCTGACACATTTCCACTTCACAATAACAGCACTTACAGTTGAACGGAGCAGCTCTAGCAGGGCAAAAATTTGATGAACTGACTTGTTGGAAAGGTGGCATCCTATGATGGTGCCACGTTGAAAGTCACTGAGCTCGTCAGTACGGCCCATTCTGCTGCCAATGATTGTCTATGGAGATTGCATGGCTGTGTGTTTGATGTTATACACCTATCAGCAATGAGTGTGGCTGAAATAGCTGAATCCACCAATTCGAAGGGGTGTCCGCATACTTTTGGCCATGTAGTGTATATGAGAATCCCAAAGGTGAGTATGACTTTGATGCCTTACAGGATATTGTGAGCTGTCTCCTTTAAAGGGCATATATAATGGAAGGGGATGCACTTAAGTAACCACTTGCATTCGTTCTGGAAGCATCTGGTCAGTCCCAACTTTCAAATCAAGCGGAAGACCAAATACTGCATCAGAGTCATCAGGAGGAACCTGGATGGGATTCGGGTTTCAGCCGCTACTCCATCCATCCATCGGGACCATACTCTGTGCAGAGCGTTGGTGCTGCCTAAGCAGTCTCCTTGGCTATTGGGCACAATCCTGGACGGGTCGCCACTCCACCAAAGGTTACCAGCAAGCTGGCACTCATTTTGCCAACCTCGGAAGGATGACAGGCAGAGACAACCCCACTTGGTGTTAATTCAACAGCCAAGGGGGATTTGAACTCAGGATCCTAGGATCCCAAGCACACCACCCTAACCATTAAGCCAACACCAGGGATAGCCGCTACTTCTCTACCCTCAAACCCATGCAGGTGCAGCCAAATGAGCCTCACAGAAAACTTTCTGCAAGAATTCACTTCTCTTTCGAGAGATGGAGAACGACAGAGAAACTAGAAGGGCACTCAGAGGAATGCATACCTCCGCCAAGCTGATTAGTTTACGTTTTGTATCCCACTGAAAGACCGGATATGGATTCGGACCTGAACTAAAATCTTATTGGCTTGTTCTTGTCACCTATCCAACTCATCCACCGTCCGAATCCATCCACAACTTTTTGAGATATCCCATACACAATCAAACAAACAAACAGACAGATAGGAGTGAAAACATAACGTCCATCGACCTTCGGTGGCAGAGGTAACAAAGAGGAAAAGGAGATAAAAGAAAAGAAAAATCAAGAATTAGAATGAATAAACAGAAATGTGAAAGTAACAAAAAACAAAGATGTCGAGAAGAACCCGGATAGAAAGATTTCAGCAGTTACTCCCCAGGCTCAAACGCAGCAACAGGTAATACCGCAATACGCCGAATCATCATAGGTGCGTCCTTTCAGTTTGTGGAATACAGTGGTTAAAAAGCTGTCAATCGGAAGCATGGAGCAATATCTCACGAGTCAGGTTTGGAGGACGATGAATGGAATGTTTAATCAGGATGTAATCAACGGTGCGGAGACGTTGCAGTGTGTGCCAGGACATTGTCATGTTGAAGGGCCCATTGATCGTCGGGCCCCTTTGTTCGGGTTGTACTGGCATGATGGACCTCATAAACGCTTCAAAACATCAAAAGGAGAATACCTGGTTCATTGTTTATCAGTGTTGAAGGACCTCATTAAGCTCGAAAATTTGGTGAATGTAAAGTTCGATCAACGTCATTGTCACACTCTCACGTGAATTGTGCACAGAAGTTTCCATTAGTCCTTGCAAACCTCGATTTATCTTTTAGACAAAATGCTTGCAGGGATGTTTTACAATCCAACACAAAGTAAACTTTCACTCGAGTGCTCACTCCAACTTTTACTCCAATGTTCATCACAGTGCTAACTTGTTCTCTCAACTTCTTATGCAAATGATCAAGTGATTCAAACGCTCATTCATTCTCTCGTTATGAAGTTGTTCATTCGCACAGGGGAGAGGAGGAGCACAGTATCAAAGCGACACCCATCTTCGACCCGACAGGTTTTGAATTATGCGACATACGTGATCCGAGATCCGAGGTTGACAATATCCGAGATAAAAGCCGAGCAAAGTAACCACAGAAGTGCACGATTGAACCGTTGTCAAGATGAAACCCACATTTCAAGGAAGAACTAATGTACGTACTGTGCACAAAGTATGAGTGAGCTCTGAGAGTACCCAGACATGGCATCTTCTTCTTGCATAAGGCAGATTGGCTGCTGGGTACCTATCATTTTGTTCGGGTGTGGCTATGCCGCTGATGCTGTGCCTCGAAACTGGTACACTGGTACTCATTTCGCCAAGGTCAGAAGGATGCCAGGCTGTGTCAACCCCACCTGGTGTTAATTCACTTGCCAACGGGGCTCTAACTCAGGACCCTAAGATCCCAAGCCAGCCACCCGAACCACTAAGCCAACACCAGGCTTAGACATGGCATGAAGGAATGATTAAACTCTCAAACAGCAGTCACACCAATTATATATTTTTAGCATTGTTTGAGGGCCAGGGAGGAGCTTGTGCACTCGTCACATAAAAGGTTTACAGTCAGGGGAAAGCAACATCACCGAGGACGTTTAGGAGATGAGCTTTCATGTCAACGACGTTAGGAGACAAAAATATGATCTACCCAAGATGTGAGATTTTATCTTGTAATCACAGTAATATGAGCAACAGATATTGTGAATCTCAATTCGGCCATCGTGTATATACATATATACACAGGGTGTCCCAAAAAAATGTACTCACATTTTGGCTCCTCATAACTCATTGAATGTTTCATTTTTTTTCAGATCAAATTGACCCTAATAATGGCAGAAGTATACTCGGTGTTGAGAAAGAAAATTTATCATAAAGTGCTACTGGAAGCACGAAACATCATGGAAGTCCAAAGAAAATTTAGAAGACATTTTCACAAAGATCCACCAACGCGACGCACCATTGCTCGCATCCGAGATAAGTTTGAAACAGATGGAACTGTGCATGACGTCAATAAGGACGTTCAGGAAGACCACGGTCATCAACCCCCGCAAAGGAAAATCATTGCTGGAAACCCTCCACCGATCCCACGGAAATCTGTACGACAAATGGCTCTTGAGACAGGAATCCCAAAATCAAGCGCCCGTCGCATTTTGAAGCGAATTAATTGGAAAAGTTACATTCCAACATTAATCCACGCTCTAAATGAAGACGATGCTGACCGGAGAGCTGAATTTTGTGAGTGGTACCTGGGAAAATGCGAAGAAGATGCAGCATTTTCCAGTCCAAAATTGTTTGGAGCGATGAGGCCAGCTTCAAGTTAATGGCTCAATTAACCGACACAATTGCACCTCCTGGGCTCCTGAAAATCCGCATATTACTATGGAACACATTTAAACTTACCAGGGGTTACTTTGTGGTGTGGGATATCAGCATTGGGCATCCTAGGGCCATTCTTTTTTGACCAACTGTCACTGGGGATGTTTACTTAAACTTGCTGCAGGAATCCGTCGGTCCACGTGTCGAAGAGATATTTGGTGACGAAGAGATTTACTTTCAGCAAGATGGAGCACCTCCCCACTACCACCGTGATGTAAGGGCCTATCTCGAAGCAACTTTTCCGAACAGATGGATTGGGCGAAGAGGTAGTGTTGAATTCCCTGCACGTTCCCAGACCTCACTCCAATGGACTTCTTTTTATGGGGATATCTCAAAGATAAGGTTTACGGCTCAAAACCAGCAACAGTCGATGAATGAAGAGGAAATTGAAAGACAATGTCTTGCAGTTCAAATGAAATGATTAACACTGTTGAATCCATTGGTCCGCGTTATCTGCTGTGTTTGGAACGTGATCGTCGTCAGTTTGAACATTTGTAAACATGCATTTATACATTTAACCATTAATCTTGTTTCTAAGTCAATAAACAACGCATTTATTATCATTTAAAGAGTGAGTACATTTTTTTGGGACTCCTGTATATATATATATATATTACACATAATATATTGTTACGAATTTCGCCCGCCGGCGTGCGATCGGCCACGTAACTCTAATCGCGACGCGTCGCCCACCGGAAGGACAATTCAGCGTGACCCTCTTGGAACTACCGCCAGGAGCCAGTCACGGTGGGGGTTTAACCTCACCACAACCCAGTCCGCATTCTACCCGCGCGAAATAGGGTGAATCGCCGAATGTCGATATACTAAGTACCCGCGCGGTAGCGTACCGAGGAGTTGTACCACGCCGCAGGTCGACTCCGGACACGAACCGCTTAAGCGGCTCGTTCCGTGCTGCAGGGATAACCGAGCGGAGTTATTGCCGACCTCGAGGTTCAGATTATTTACTGGGTGTCAAACCCACTACCAATCCCTTACGTGATGCAAGATGGCACTTTCAATGGGGAAAGAGACGACGAACGGGATACATTTGACACAAGCACATTTATTGCAAAGCAATATTGCACACACAACACAAGCAAGGATCATGCAATATACAAGCAACAAATAGAATGCAAAAGCAATACGACCGACTATAATATTATTTACAAGCACTTACACAGTTTCTACTTGGCAGGACACGGCGCCACAGCATGCATACAAAAACAAAGAAAGACCTCCCTCACAGGCAAGGGGGTAGACGGGGTCCGTAGACCTTTATGGTCGTGGGCCGTGGATGACCGAAAAGGCCCACGAGACCGAAGGGTCTTACCCGCACCCTCGTGGTGCGACGGTGGGCAGGTCGCGACGTCTCGTCCCCACGGCAACTAGCGTAGCCGCGCCTGATCTCGGGCCTTGCAACGGTGGGCAGGCGTGACGCCTTCTCCCCACGGCCACTAGGACAGCCGCGCCTGATCTCGGGCCTTGCAACGGTGGGCAGGTCGCGACGCCTTCTCCCCACGGCAACTAGGACAGCCGCGCCTGATCTCGGGCCTTGCAACGGTGGGCAGGTCGTGACGCCTTCTCCCACGACCACTAGGACAAGACTTCCACCCGACTGCCCCAAGTCTGTCTACGACCAAGACCACGACGACCAAGACTTCCACACGACTGCCCCAAGTCTCTGCTATCCACGCTCTTTTCCAGGCGGTCCTTTGCCCTTTTATTTCTCCTGCGCCCGCCCCGCCTTCGGGCGCGTGGGTGGGGGGAGGAACATTCCAGAGAAATTGGGGCGGGAGTTGGTTTCCAACCGTCAAACTTGTTTACCGGAGAGAAATTGGGTGGGGCTGGTTTCGTTGCTCCTGAGTGGCGTTGTGGTGTGGATGGCGTGGTTGTTGAGATGGCGTGGTTGTTCCAAAATAACGACAGGTAAAGAAAAATGGCTAACTCAAAGCGTCGCAGCCCGGATGAATCACACATATTCCCTCTAAACACGGTGTGGACTAACTACACATGAACTTATCGATATATCTAACCTGAGGACCTTTCTGGTGTATTGCAAATTTCCACAGCCGTAACAATATACACACACTTGTAGGGTACCCATCTCTGACGGATTTGGAAATGGCTCACCTCAAATGTGCAATTTTTTGGAGTGTGTATTTGTAGAAACGGGAATTCAGCATAAAACTTCAGTGAACAGATATCGCAGTGAGTGAGGCCGGTAACCTTACAACCTCGTGAGTGAGGAAACCTCGTTACATTCCACCAGCTTAGATTTCCAATCCATGGTTGTTGTACCTCCAAAGTGCTGCTTCAGAGAAAGGGTGATATTATGGAAGCTCAGCTAGAAAACGGATGTCAGCACTTTTTTGGGCCTGCTGCCAAACCGAAGATCACCAAAGTTCTTTCCAGGCCAACCAACCACCTCCAAACAAGGTGTTGCCAACCAAGGTGCGGGAACAGGTATCTCTCGCCACCTTGCTTCTTCAGCCCCCAACCTGCCCCTCCTCTCTATACTCCCTTTAGTTTTGTTTTTGGCAATCTTCATTGGGTATTTCTCACAGCATTTCATTCTGGTTTCCCGTTCAATGATTTGTAGATCAGTAGTTTCAGTTTCACTTTTCAACATCAGTTTCACTTTGGGATATGTTTTGATTTGTCATTGCAACTTGCGATGCGATGCGAATGGTGCACCAAAAACGTCATTAAAAAACATTTTCAGGGAGATTTATTTTCGATTTAAAAAAAATGGTCTTAAAAGGTCTAAAATAGCCTCAACCTGAAGGGCATACCGGGTGCAAAGGGTCTGAGGGTCGAACTAAAGTGTTTCAGGGGTCTCAGGGTGAAAGAGCAAAAGGGGTCGAAAGTGTCATAAAATATCCCAATGGTCTTAAAAGATCTTCAGGGCAGAAGAGTGTCTTTAAGAGTCGAAGAAGGTCTATATGTCTCAAGAAGTCCTAAATGCCTGTGAAAGGGTCTTATCAGGGTCAAAATGGGTATGAAGGGGGTCATGAAGGTCTCAAGGGGTCTCTCACAGGTCAAACAATCAAAGGTGCGTCAAGGGTCTAAGAGGTCTTAAGGGGCTAATTGGGTCTAAAATGAGTGAAATTGTCATAGAGAAATTAACTTGGGAATGCAACACGGAAATAGTGAGCCAAATGACGTCCTTGTGACTTTTTTAAAAAGCCCTATTTAAGTACATCGTGGTCAAAGATATGATCGTTGAAAGTTTTTTCATGATTAACCTTGGAAGATCAAAGAAGTAAGGTCACAAACAGACAGGCAAACAGATAAACACATGTTTTGCTTAATAAAACACACACACACACACACACACACCACACCACCACCACACACACCACACAACACACACACACACACACACACACCACACACACACTTCTCTCGAGCATATTAATTCTAATATCAGTATTCAGAATGAATCATTGACGTAACAAATAGCTGGAGCGTTACTCTGCATTAAGCTCGATAAATAATTGTCTGCCACTGGAATTTACCAAATTGTTTGAGGGACGCATCAGCAACATGATTTTGCACGGACTGCATATTGTGATGAAGAAAAATTAATCCAGAGGCAGACTAGTTTGCTGTCTAATAGAATGATGCATCGGCACTGCACTTGCCTTTTCAGTTGTCTTGGCTCGGTTTGATCACCGATCCAAATAAAATCTGTCGTATCGATACATCGTAGTCATGACGATACTTCAATTATTGCACAATCCATCGGATGGACGCGTAAAACCGCAGACCGATCTGCGAGCTTTCGTTTGTGGATGATAATGATCCCAAGGTGTCTTTTACAATGAGTTTGCGATTGTTGGTGGCACCCTGAACAAATTCCAAATTCCAAACCCTCGGTGGCACAGCTCCGCATCAGTAATGATGCAACCAATGGGGAGGCTCCATAATTGAAATCCGGTCCAATAGGCATTCGCTAACGGTAACTAATTTGCCTCGGATCAACGTCAATGCGATCTGACGTCTGTAATCAAAAAGGATGAAAAAAAGATTGGCGGTCTGACAAGGAAACATCATCCATCACTTTACAGCCCAATGACGATGTCAAAGTAAAGTCACTTTCAGCACAATGCAAATGATTATTCCTGGACGCGCGTGCTCATTTGTGTGAACACTTTTCATGCTTTGCCAAGAAGGTCGGAGATGCCGTTCACTTTGCTCAAGGAAAAAAGGTCCACGACTCAGAAACGGTTCCCTAGCAGGAGGTTCGAGTCCATTGGTGAAAGAATGATGCACTCACGGGTAGATCCAAACGTGCCTCCCTTCCAGTGTGCATGCCAGAGATGGACAGTATTGGCAGAAGTTCATCAACTGATGAGATAAGTTGATTGATAAAGTTTGCCGTTACATCATTTCTGCGCATCGATTTGTCCAATTAGTCCAGAAATTTTTTCACCGAGTCACGCTAAACCATGTCCCCCGGATTCAGGGACGGGACCTTAATTTGGAGGAGACGCCAATTGGAATGCCACAAATGAGGTCAGAAATGATGAACAACCGAGTGAAGGAATCGCTCAAACGATCCATCTTCCCTCAGGGAAATCCCAAGCACAGTAAAGTGACTGCATCCCAGAGGCTGTTACACTTGGGAGCCCAAGCAGCGGTATTCCGTTTTGATGAATGATAAGGATTGCAAACGGTTCACGCAAAGTTCTCAAAACCTTTCCCGAAGGGGAGAAAATGTTTACTTGGAGAAACGACAATGGCAGTACACTGTGTGCAGTGGGAGCTCAATGCAAGTCGGTTTCGCTTTTGTTATTCGATTGTAAATCAAATCCATGTCTATAATCCAACCACCAAGAGGTGGATGTTTGAGATATTCCTTGACATCTCAGGATAATGGAAAAAGAAGACTTTCATTGATATGAAACTTTTGGGAATTCGTTGGAAACTTCTGATCCGTTCTGCCCATGTGAAGAGCCACGTAAGGGCCGCAATTAAGTCTGAAGTCATTTCAGGAAGCAGTCGGCAAAATGACCTTTGAGAGGCAAGATGGATTGATATATTCGAACAAACGTAGCGACACACACCTCAACAACAAAAAAAGTTATTTTGTCATTTCAAACCTCCTCGCAAGTCTCACCGAAGTTGAAAGAATAGCACATTGAGTAAAGGACACAGAGAGAGAGAGCCAAGATTACAGAATTCCTATTCAATGTCCGGACAAACCGAACTGCTGGCAGCAAGTCAAATTAAATGTGACAATGACAACGTCTTGCATTCCCGCAACGTCCGAAGAAAACAATAACACAAGGCAGGAATCCTGCAACAAAAGGAACTGCATTTGAAGGAGTTGGGATGATTGCGGACAGCGGAAGCTACAATGAAATTCAAATGGAGAGCGAGTTGGGCCCAATGTAGTGCAAGGCTTTAATAAAGTGTGATTGAACAGGTGCGGGAAACAACGGCGGCAGACGTGGGATTCGCCAACTCAGAGTCACTCTAGTGTATGGCCTGCGTCAGCACTTCACGTCTCCACATCAAATTATACACTGCATTGTACATACAATAGAGCGAGGGAGCGCATGCGTGTGCTGTTTATACATCCAGAGAACAGAAGCAGCTTTCACTGAAAGTTCTGCCCTTGTCAGATTTGTCTGTAATTGGACTTTCCTAACCGATGGAGGCCTTTCTTGGATTTTCTCAAGAGGATCATGGTCTACATTATTCATCCTTCATCTGGATACTTAATGTAACGTCCGACCAGCATGCTGGTGTCAGAGCTTTGTTTATTGGATGGTGCTAAGAGCTTAGAAAGTTCTGGGTGAATAAAATTGTTTTTTTTGTGAAGGAAAACTCCAAGTGTTTGATCATATTGAAAATGACAGTCATCACAAATGACTACATTTGGAGGTTGCGGGGAAGGGGGGGGGGGGTGGTAAGGGGTTTTAAGTAACAATGAATGAAATTCCCATGTTCTCACTCTATCCCTCCACAAGGATCGAATTACAAACTCTACAGTTTACATCTCTGGCAAACCTCTGATAGCCTGGGAACTTCTGCGTCTCAGAATATATCAAAGCCTGTCATGAGACAATGACATCTCCAAACTGACCTCCAAGGTCGCGGCCACCTCAATGTTCTCCGCAGATCCAAGTCAATTCTGAGTCTTCCAGAGTTAATTACAATGTAGAAGACCTTCCTCCAAAGTACTTTGGAGTATAGCAACCCATTCTGGGGTTGTGCAGTTACTTCCCATCTTGCAAAGATGGAGGTGATTGAATCAAAGGCTCTCCATGTTCTTGGCATCTCCTGGCAGGATGCTAAGTCCCAAGTTCTGATTCTTTCCCACTGCAGGTTGGTTGATGACTTCCATCACCTCACTTCTGGCCTCACTCCACCGGGGTTCCTGAGCCTGTCCCTCCACCCATCCCCAAGTCAAAGGTGAATGTTCACCTCCATTCCTTCATCCCTCTATTCTGTTGTCTGTAGAAGGCAAGCAGGGTCGTCTGGAGGTATGTGCACTCACATTTGAGCTGTTTAGCCTGGGTTTGAACCTCAGCTCAGCAACTGTCACCCTGGTGTTTCACAGGCAGTCTCATACATCAATGTGTGCACAGTCCCTAAGGTGGACAATATACTGGGCGTCACATCTGCTCGCATGAGATGGTGGATATTACAGATCCAACGGCATCGTTTGCAAAGAGTAAGCATTAAATGGACTGCACCCCTGAACAAATTACAAATTATTGCCTTCACTGTGCATAGCAAGTGGTCTGGTCTTCTTGGAGGTTCCATGATGTCACGTTACACCACTTGCGATTTGAGAGTGTGGTTGCTGCCTTGGCCACAGCTTCTGCACTACGAATAAATTGACCAGCCTGCAGTTCACACGTTTCATGTGAATGGCATTCTTCAGACACGAAGGGCATCCAAAAACTCTCACCTGT
>CM068967.1:60946377-60971609 GCA_035128595.1 Eptatretus atami
CGGATCATATTACGCAAAACACCATCAATGGCCACCGCAAAGTCCTTCCCTCCAACTGCGTGATACTTGCACAACCTCAGAACCAGTGCGAGTACAAGTGAAGCTTTCAATGCGATGGATTCCAAAATGGTTATGACAATTTCAGAAGCATAACTAACGTGTTCTTGGCATCCTGCAGGATTCAAGTGATATCAATGTTCAGTCAAAGCGATGCCTGGAGCTGAATGTGTCCAATGAAAAGGAGGTTATTGAATAGTACTGGTAGCACGACAGGTAAATAGGTATAAGATGTGAACATTGAACAGAACGCTAAAGTCATGGTTGGAAATAAAGGAGTTTGTGGAATTGCCTGATGAGGAAGAAAAATGCTGACTCGTCAATATTTCTCATCACTCAAGTGATCATGAGACACTTTTCTCGTGGAGAAGCCCTTGGGCTGGTACTCTGCAGAGGAATTACCATGCACACCTTCCATAACACGTTAATCGGCACCACAGAGGGCCTTTAAACATTGTTGAACGAACTCAACGTTTCAGGCATCTTTTCATGATTAAAATGCTCTTATCTTAAATGGAAGAAACCTAAATTGCCTTTGAGCTTCAAGGTTACAATTATCGTTTTCCAGAGCATCTGAGGCTCATACCGAAGGAGGTTGTGAGATGTCAATGTACACCTTAACACAGGAGAAGGCCATTTGGCCTGCCATGGCTGCGCTAAGTTAACACCGCAACAAATTGAATTGATTGGCTCTCTATGGGGAGGGGCAGGCTCGGGCAGGCCCTGCATGATCTGGATTGTGCTCCCTTTGCCAGGATGATGTTATATCGACCTCCTGACCTCTTATCCTATTATGCTCCCCAAAAATACCACGCTAAAGAAATTTATATTAATATCTTCGTTAGGGAAGAATCGCCATCGTGAGAATCATTTATGGGCCTCGACTAACCAATTGGCACAATCTGGTCGATGTTGTTCTTCCATAAATGAGATATCTACTTCAAACCCCATCCCAAAATATACGCACCTCTTCCATCCTGTTGCTTTCCCAGCAATGTGCGAATTTCACATTAAAGTGCACTGATGTCTATCAATGGCCTTCTCCTGCGTGTTGTAGTATATCCAAGCTCTTGCATGAGCCTTGGATGACTGTAGGAATAAAAAAAAAGAGTTCCCATTAAATAAAAGCAGGTAAGAGTCCTATTGTTTTATGAACATTATGGAATATTTAATGGCCAACAAACCAATGGAAGGAGACAGGTTATCTGCGAAGGATTAATGTGCTCTTAAATGCTTCAATTTGTAGGGAAAATTTTGAAAAGAACACCACTCATTCATCAAATATGAGCTGCGGCATTCATCATCAAGCCCTTCAGCATGCTCTGTACCAGCTTTCTGGCCAGAACAGGTAGATGACAAACAGTCTTGTGTGAATCAACAAAGCTCTCTTTCTGTTGTCTAATCGGCCCAACAAGGATGAGTCAAAGGCAAGGCCGCTGGTGGCCATTTACACCCATTCCCCGAAACAAATGGCGGTGCGCTGTGATCCATCATGCCCACAGTGACTCTTTCAGCCACAAGGGCTACTCGTACACAAAGCAATGTGGAAGTGCCATGTAAGCAATCCACGTAATCCAGCCTGCCAAGAAAAAAAATGGCGCCAGAAGGTGTATGTAACGACCCATCAACAACTGATGTTCTACAGCAAAAGTATCACCATTATTCAGCCTCAGTCATTCTTTCATTCACAGAGCTTTTAGTGTCGAACGAATGGTAACAGCTAAAAAGTTTAGTTTCAAATGGGTATCAGCTCCACACAAAGAGTCTCCTATTTTATATGAGGAAAGCAGGCTGGCAGCAAATTCACATCAGCTGAAACTTTTGTCTGATCTGCGTGTGTTATACATACGTGTTTATGCTCTTTACACTATTATATATATATATATATATATATATATACATATATATGTATATTACAGAACGTCAAGGTTAATTCTGATGAATGCACTAAATAAAGATCAAATAAACAGGCAAACACATAATTCAAAATATTAATCACAATTTATAAACTAGAACGGGCACTCAGTAGAGCGCATACCTTCGCCAACGCTACATTTTGCCCCCCCCTCCAGAAACCGTTGATTGTGAGGGTATTTAATCCCATACCACATCTGCATCTCATATGTTGTTATGATGGCTTAAAAACATTAAATTTCCTGTCATATCATATATCACAAGATTGGGCATTGAATTCACAACATTTTGGCATTGGTTGCATACAAATTGGATAAAAACGACCGCACTATGGCAAAATGACGATTTTGACCTTTTCATGACCTCGACTTGACCTTGTACTCTAATTTTGTAATTGGTATTAGAGTGTGGGGAACAGAACAGTCAACATTTGGTGTTGGTTTCATGCAAATCAATAAAAATAAAAAAATAACATGCACATAAAACATTCGTATGGTCGAATACGTTATGGCAATTCAGAATTGACCGCTTGACTATAACCGCACATTTTGCAATGTCGTGACCCCCCCCCCGCCGACCTTTGACTCCCAACCGCTAATAAGGGTTATTACGTCATTGTGCATGTCACATATCACAAGATGTGCATTGAATTCTGAACATTTTGGCATTAGTTGCATGCAAATTGGATACAAATTGACCGCGCTATGGTAAAAAGACGATTTTGACCTTTTCATGACCTTGACCTTGACCTTTGACCCGATCGCTCCCAAAATCTAATCAAATGGTCCTCGGATAATAACCAATCATCCACCAAATTTGCTGCGATTCAGTTCATACTTTTGGAGTTATGCGAATAACAAACAAATAAAAAACCAATGTCACCCTTAGGGTGACCCGTATCTTGCCAAAAGGTGACCACGTGTGACTCTTTAAGGTCACACTGAGGTGAACAGAGCTGCTATCCACCAGGAGCGACTCCTTGAGGAATATCTGCCTACGAGAGATCAGATGAGAATCGTTCTACAGGTAACCATGAAAAATATGCGTTTGCCTCATAACGTCACCAAATGACGTCATAATGTCTCAAGCTTGATATATCTAGAAAGCACTCATCGAGGTGTTCAATTTGAGGTACTACACGATATGGTTCCTAAAACTTGAAAATTTGACCTTGGGGTCAAATATGTTTGACCTTAGGCGCTAACCATGAAGTCAAGCCATCGCCACAAAAATTAATCAGCTGAGTGCCAACCATGAACTATATCCCATGAAGTTTGAAGACGATCCGATCAAAATTACTCAAAAATAAGGGTTTCGTCGACTCCCCTGATTTGCGACAAAGTGACCTTGACCTTTGATCTTGACCTTCAAAATTTATGCGCTGAAAGGACCTCTATAGGCCTCTGATATGCGAAGTTACAAAAATTCCAATGAAAACTGTGCTCTGCAGAGTGATTTATACATGATTACAGACAAAAAAAAAAAAAAACAAACAAAAAAAACATATGAAGGTCAAGGCCAATCGCCACAAAAATTAATCAGCTGAGCGCCAGACCATGAACTATATTTTCCATGAAGTTTGAAGACGATCCGATCAAATTACTCAAAAAATAAGGTTTCGTCGACTCCCCTGATTTGCGACAAAGTGACCTTGACCTTTGACCTTGACCTTCAAAATTTTATGCGCTGAAAGGGACCTCCATAGGCCTCTGATATGCGAAGTTACAAAAATTTCTAATGAAAACTGTGGTCTGCAGAATTTTTTTTTCGTGATTACAGACAAAAAAAAAAAAACAAAACAAAAAACATACAGACTGACTAACATATCTTGCAAAAACTTCGTTTTGGCAAGATAACAAACAGACACACATATTCACAAATAAATAAATAAATACACAGCGGTCAAAACATAACTTCACAACAAAGTTTGCGAAGGTAATGACCACAGCTGTAATATGGTGGTGTATAGTCATTTAATTTAGATCCACCTGCTGTCTTATTGTTGATCCACTCATCTTATTGTTGATGTTGTTTATTGTCTGACACATGCAGTTGTTGGTTTAGTGGTAAGGGTGGTGGGCTTAGGATCCGAGGATGCCGAGTTCAAATCCCCTCGGCTGTTGAATTAATACCAGGTGGGTTGATCTGCCTGTCGTCCTTCCGAGGTCGGCAAAATGAGTGGCAACTTGCTGGAATCCTGTGTCGGAGTGGCGACCCGTCCAGGATTGTACCCAAAAGCCAACTTGACTGCTTTGGCAGCATCAACACTCTGCATAGAGTATGGTCAATGGATGATGGATTGTCTGACATGAACAGCCCCATGACAATGAGACAGATCTTATTGTTGTTGTATTCCTGAGTCTGTATGTTCATGAGTTTTGATTGGTTAAGATGTCTTTCAATCAGTCCATCTGTGTAAAGGACCTGTCACACCTTGACGATTTAGCCAGCGTATGCCTGACGTCTGCAAAATTTGGCTAAAACGCTGGCACACGTCGAATACGTTATGGGTAAGTTTGTATACGTTAAGAGCGCTGGCATACATCGTAGTACGCTGGCTTTTTTTCGTAGTACGCTGGCATACATCTTTGTACGCTGGCATACGTCGTAGTACGCCGAGTGTTAGACAATTTTCCATGCTTGAAATTTTCGACGTATGCCAGCGTATGACTACACGTTCCGCATATGCTGGCCATAAGTTGTAGGCACGTTACGCGATCGTTGACACACGTTGACACACGTTACTTGTAAGTTACTCATAAGTCGAACACGTCGAGGTAATGTTTAGCGTACCCGAAACTTATTTCTAACCTATGAGTAACGTGTTGTAGGCACGTTACGCGATCGTTGACACACGTCGACACACGTTACTTGAAAGTTACTCATAAGTCGAAACACGTCAATGTAATGGTTACGTCAGTGTTCCAGACTCCCTGTTTTTTTTTTGTTTTTTTTTTCTTCGGTATGACGGTGATGTTGACACTTCGATTTCTAGTGCAGTTATAAATAATATAATTAAAAGGCTGCTGCTCAACGATTTAATCATAACCGCACGAGAAATCGAAGTTATGGGACGTGGGGTTGACTGTCGTCATTGGTTATATGTGCACGGCTGGTGGGAGACGGTATTAGAACTGTTTTATGGGCACGGCTGGTGGAGATGGTTTATAGAATGTTTTATGGGCACGGCTGGTGGGAGACGGTATTAGAACTGTTTTATGGGCACGGCTGGAGGGAGACGGTATTAGAACTGTTTTATGGGCACGGCTGGTGGAGACGGTATTAGAACTGTTTTATGGGCACGGCTGGAGGGAGACGGTATTAGAACTGTTTTTATGGCACGGCTGTGGAGACGGTATTAGAACTGTTTTATGGGCAGGCTGGGGAGACGGTATTAGAACTGTTTTATGGGCACGGCTGGTGGGAGACGGTATTAGAACTGTTTTATGGGCACGGCTGGTGGGAGACGGTATTAGAACTGTTTTATGGGCACGGCTGGGGGAGACGGTATTAGAACTGTTTTATGGGCACGGCTGGGGAGACAGTATTAGAACTGTTTTATGGCACGGCTGGTGGAGAACGGTATTAGAACTGTTTTATGGGCACGGCTGGGGGAGACAGTATTAGAATGTTTATGGCACGGCTGGAGGAGACGGTATTAGAATGTTTTATGGGCACGGCTGGAGGGAGCAGTATTAGAACTGTTTTATGGCACGGCTGGTGGGAGACGGTATTAGAACTGTTTTATGGCACGGCTGGTGGAGACGGTATTAGAACTGTTTAATGGGCACGGCTGGGGAGACGGTATTAGAACTGTTTTATGGGCACGGCTGGTGGGAGACGGTATTAGAACTGTTTTATGTGCATGGCTGGTGGGAGATGGTTTAAGAACTGTTTTATGTGCACGGCTGGTGGGAGACGGTATTAGAACTGTTTTATGTGCACGGCTGGTGGGAGACGGTATTAGAAACTGTTTTATGGGCACGGCTTGGGAGACGGTATTAGAACTGTTTTATGGGCACGGCTGGTGGGAGACGGTATTAGAACTGTTTTATGGGACGGCTGGGGGAGACGGTATTAGAACTGTTTTATGGCACGGCTGGGGGAGACGGTATTAGAACTGTTTTATGGGCACGGCTGGATGGAGACGGTATTAGAACTGTTTTATGGGCACGGCTGGGGGAGACGGTATTGAACTGTTTTATGGGCACGGCTGGTGGAGACGGTATTAGAACTGTTTTATGGGCACGGCTGGTGGAGACGGTATTAGAACTGTTTTATGGGCACGGCTGGATGGAGACGGTATTAGAACTGTTTTTATGGGCACGGCTGGTGGAGACGGTATTAGAACTGTTTTATGGGCACGGCTGGATGGAGACGGTATTAGAACTGTTTTATGGGCACGGCTGGTGGGAGACGGTATTAGAACTGTTTTATGGGCACGGCTGGTGGGAGACGGTATTAGAACTGTTTTATGGGCACGGCTGGGGGAGACGGTATTAGAACTGTTTTATGGGCACGGCTGGTGGAGACGGTATTAGAATGTTTTTATGGGCACGGCTGGGGGAGACGGTATTAGAACTGTTTTATGGGCACGGCTGGGGGAGACGGTATTAGAACTGTTTTATGGGCACGGCTGGTGGGAGACGGTATGAACTGTTTTATGTGCAGGCTGGTGGAGAGGTTATAGAACTGTTTTATGGCACGGCTGGTGGAGACGGTATTAGAACTGTTTTATGGGCAGGCTGGGGGAGACGGTATTAGAACTGTTTTATGGGCCGGCTGGTGGAGAACGGTATTAGAACTGTTTTAGGGCACGGCTGGGGGAGACGGATAGAACTGTTTATGGGCACGGCTGGGGGAGACGGTATTAGAACTGTTTTATGGGCACGGCTGGTGGGAGACGGTATTAGAACTGTTTTATTGGCATGCGCTGGGTGGAGACGGTATTAGAACTGTTTTATGTGCACGGCTGGTGGGGGACAGTATTAGAACTGTTTTATGGGCACGGCTGGTGGGAGACGGTATTAGAACTGTTTTATGGCAGGCTGGGGGAGATGTTATAGAACTGTTTTATGTGCACGGCTGGTGGAGACGGTATTAGAACTGTTTTATGGGCACGGCTGGGGGGGACGGTATTAGAACTGTTTTATGTGCACGGCTGTGGGAGAGGTTTAGAACTGTTTTATGGGCACGGCTGGTGGGAGACGGTATTAGAACTGTTTTATGTGCACGGCTGGTGGGGGACGTATTAGAACTGTTTTATGTGCACGGCTGGTGGAGACGGTATTAGAACTGTTTTATGGCACGGCTGGTGGGAGACGGTATTAGAACTGTTTTATGTGCACGGTTGGTGGGAGACGGTATTAGAACTGTTTTTGGCACGGCTGGTGGGAGACGGTATTAGAACTGTTTTATGGGCACGGCTGGAGGGAGACGGTATTAGAACTGTTTTATGGCACGGCTGGTGGGAGACGGTATTAGAACTGTTTTATGGGCACGGCTGGTGGGAGACGGTATTAGAACTGTTTTATGTGCACGGCTGGTGGGGGACAGTATTAGAACTGTTTTATGTGCACGGCTGGTGGAGAACGGTATTAGAACTGTTTTATGGCACGGCTGGTGGGAGACGGTATTAGAACTGTTTTATGTGCACGGTTGGTGGGAGACGGTATTAGAACTGTTTTATGGGCACGGCTGGTGGGAGACGGTATTAGAACTGTTTTAATGGGCACGGCTGGGGGAGACGGTATTAGAACTGTTTTATGGCACGGCTGGTGGGAGACGGTATTAGAACTGTTTTATGGCACGGCTGGAGGGAGCGGTATTAGAACTGTTTTATGGCACGGCTGGTGGAGACGGTATTAGAACTGTTTTATGGGCACGGCTGGGGGAGACGGTATTAGAACTGTTTTATGGCACGGCTGGGGGAGACGGTATTAGAACTGTTTTATGTGCACGGCTGGTGGGGGACGTATTAGAATTGTTTATGGGCACGGCTGGTGGGAGACGGTATTAGAACTGTTTTATGGCACGGCTGGTGGGAGACGGTTTATAGAATTGTTTTATGTGCACGGCTGGTGGGAGAGGTATTAAACTGTTTTATGTGCACGGTGGTGGAGACGGTATTAGAATTGTTTTATGTGCACGGCTGGGGGAGACGGTATTAGAACTGTTTTATGTGCACGGTTGGTGGGAGACGGTATTAGAACTGTTTTATGTGCACGGTTGGTGGGAGACGGTATTAAAACTGTTTTTAGACGGCTGGTGGGAGACGGTATTAGAACTGTTTTATGTGCACGGCTGGTGGGAGACGGTATTAAAACTGTTTTATGTGCACGGTTGTGGAGACGGTATTAGAACTGTTTATGTCACGGTTGGTGAGACGGTATTAGAACTGTTTTATGGGCACGGCTGGTGGGAGACGGTATTAGAACTGTTTTATGTGCATGGCTGGTGGGGAGACGGTATTAGAACTGTTTTATGTGCACGGCTGGTGGGAGACGGTATTAGAACTGTTTTATGTGCACGGCTGGTGGGAGACGGTATTAGAAACTGTTTTATGGCACGGCTGTGGGAGACGGTATTAGAACTGTTTTATGTGCACGGCTGGTGGGAGACGGTATTAAAACTGTTTTATGTGCACGGCTGGTGGGAGACGGTATTAAACTGTTTTATGTGCACGTGGTGGGAGACGGTATTAGAACTGTTTTATGTGCACGGTTGGTGGGAGACGGTATTAGAACTGTTTTATGGGCACGGCTGGTGGGAGACGGTATTAGAACTGTTTTATGTGCACGGCTGGTGGGAGACGGTATTAGAACTGTTTTATGTGCACGGCTGGTGGAGACGGTATTAGAACTGTTTTATGTGCAGCTGGTGGGAGACGGTATTAGAACTGTTTTATGTGCACGGTGGTGGGAGACGGTATTAGAACTGTTTTATGTGCAGGGCTGGTGGGAGACGGTATTAGAACTGTTTTATGGGCACGGCTGGGGGAGACGGTATTAGAACTGTTTTATGGGCACGGCTGGAGGGAGACGGTATTAGAACTGTTTTATGGGCACGGCTGGGGAGCGGTATTAGAACTGTTTTATGGCACGGCTGGAGGGAGACGGTATAAGAACTGTTTTATGGGCACGGCTGGTGGGAGACGGTATTAGAACTGTTTTATGGGCACGGCTGGAGGGAGACGGTATTAGAACTGTTTTATGAGCACGGCTGGTGGGAGAAGGTATTAGAACTGTTTTATGGGCACGGCTGGTGGAGACGGTATTAGAACTGTTTTATGGGCACGGCTGGAGGGAGACGGTATTAGAACTGTTTTATGGGCACGGCTGGTGGGAGACGTATTAGAACTGTTTTATGGGCACGGCTGGATGGAGACGGTATTAGAACTGTTTTATGGGCACGGCTGGGGGAGACGGTATTAGAACTGTTTTATGGGCACGCTGGTGGGAGACGGTATTAGAACTGTTTTATGGGCACGGCTGGAGGAGACGGTATTAGAACTGTTTTATGGGCACGGCTGGGGGAACGGTATTAGAACTGTTTTATGGGCACGGCTGGTGGAGACGGTTATAAGAATGTTTTATGGGCACGGCTGGAGGGAGACGGTATTAGAACTGTTTTATGGGCACGGCTGGAGGGAGACGGTATTAGAACTGTTTTATGGCACGGCTGGTGGGAGACGGTATTAGACTGTTTATGGGCACGGCTGGAGGGAGACGGTATTAGAACTGTTTTATGGGCACGGCTGGAGGGAGACGGTATTAGAACTGTTTTATGGGCACGGCTGGATGGAGACGGTATTAGAACTGTTTTATGGGCACGGCTGGAGGGAGACGGTATTAGAACTGTTTTATGGGCACGGCTGGTGGGAGACGGTATTAGAACTGTTTTATGTGCACGGCTGGTGGGGGACAGTATTAGAACTGTTTTATGGGCATGGCTGGTGGGAGACGGTATTAGAACTGTTTTATGTGCACGGCTGGAGGGAGACGGTATTAGAACTGTTTTATGTGCATGGCTGGTGGGAGACGGTATTAGAACTGTTTTATGTGCACGGCTGGAGGGAGACGGTATTAGAACTGTTTTATGTGCACGGCTGGTGGGAGACGGTATTAGAACTGTTTTATGGCACGGCTGGTGGGAGACGTATTAGAACTGTTTTATGGCACGGCTGGTGGGAGACGTATTAGAACTGTTTTATGGGCACGGCTGGTGGGAGACGGTATTAGAACTGTTTTATGTGCACGGCTGGTGGGAGACGGTATTAGAACTGTTTTATGTGCACGGTTGGTGGGAGACGGTATTAGAACTGTTAGAACTAATACTAACCCCACCAGCCGTGCACATAAAACAGTTCTAATACTGTCTCCACCAGCCGTGCCCATAAAACAATTCTAATACTGTCCCCCACAACCGTGCACATAAAACAGTTCTAATACCGTCTCCCACCAACCGTGCCCATAAAACAGTTCTAATACCGTCTCCCACCAACCGTGCACATAAAACAGTTCTAATACCGTCTCCCACCAGCCGTGCCATAAAACAGTTCTAATACCGTCTCCCACCAGCCGTGCCCATAAAACAGTTCTAATACCATCTCCCACCAGCCATGCCCATAAAACAGTTCTAATACTGTCTCCACCAGCCGTGCGCATAAAACAATAATAAAATATTTTGCCCAAACAGCATGCCTTGGGGACACCTCCATGCCAGGTGAAATTTCAGATTCATTTGGGGAGACTTTCAGTTGAAACTGACATCTTATTACCTCCACCACCGGAGGTGGACGGAGGTTATGTTTTCACCCTTGTCTTACTGTCTGTCTGTCTGTGAGCAGGATATCTCAAAAGGCTGTGGATGGATTCGGACAAAATTTGGTGGACAGGTAGGGTGTGTGACATGGACGAATTGATTCAACTCGAGTGAAGATCGGATCAGACGACTGGAATTTTAAAAGTGGTTCTTTACTATTGAGCGATAGTGCCAAAAACGATATATAACACGATATCTCAAATAGTTGTGGACGGATTCGGATGAATCTTGGTGGACATGTTGGGTGTGGAACAAGGACGAAATGCTTCCATTTTGGTGAGGATCAGAATCCAGATAAGAGAAATTTAAAAATTTTAAATGGATTCTTCACCAGTATGCCTGGTGTTGGCTTAATGGTTAGGGAGGCGGGCTTTAGATTCTTGGGTCCCCAGTTCAAATCCTGCTCACCTGTTGAATTAATACCAGTTGGGGTTAACTCGGCCTGTCATCCTTCCGAGGTCGGCAAAATGAGTGTCAGAATGCTGGTATAGTGTGTCGGAGTGGCGACCCATCCAGGATTGTGTCCAATAGCCAAGGAGACTGCTTAAGCAGCACCAACGCTCTGCACAGAGTATGGTCCCAATCTCCTCCTCCTCCTCATCCTCCTCATTCACCACTGAGCGATGCGGCCAAAAACACTTTGGAGCACGATATTTCAAAAAGTTATGGATGGATTATGACAAAACTTGGTGGATGAGATGGTTTGGTGACACGAATAAGCCAACTTGATTTTGGTTCAGGTCCGGATCCAGATCCGGCCTATCAGTGGATACAAAACTTAAATTGTTCAGCTTGGCGGAGGTATATGCTCTCTCGAGTGTCGTTCTATTTTCTCACTGTCTTTCACTTTTATATATTTCTTGCGTTACTGGTTTGTGAAATGCCTCCAAGTAAATGCACCGTGCCAGTGTGCTGCCAAGACAACGTGGCGATTCCGGCCTCCATCTCACGGAGATCAGCACAAAGGGACCATCCTCGTATCAATTGTATTGAAACATATTGAATACGTTCAAAGTGAGTCTGAATTTTAATCCCACATCCAAACTTTTAAATTTATTACATTTCACGTCGTGGAGAAAAAGAAGAAAAACTCCCAAAAACCAAGCAAAATAATAAAACACAAAATGATGAAAACCATTTCAACATTGTAAATGCCAAGTCACAGTTCGTGTGGAACAAACCTTCGGATTTCCTCAAGGACCAATCATAATTCCTTAAGGAGCATCCAGTGGGTCTGCAACAAAATCAACAACCCGATCACACGGTGCCGTGTCAAAAATAAACCACGGACACGGTGCAAATCATCTCATGAGGATTCGCCGAAGCATTGCATGGGTGGGGAGCAGGTTTGAGGAGCACAAGGATAGCTCAGCAGGTGGTGGCACTCCGATAAAAGTGATCTCGTTCTCGGTTTAAATCATGGCAAAGGAGATTCGACTGTAATACATTTAACTACATATTAAAGGGGGGATGAGAAGATAACTCCTGATGTTAAGATCCCAGAATGAAAGCTGAAACACTGTGCTCATTTGTTCAGTGTACTCCATAAAGTAGTGGCAAGATGCCCCTGTTGGGGAAACGTGCGGTACAATGCCACCTTCCTCTCAATACAGGGTGTTTCAAAAACTCTGCAATCATAGTAATATTTATTTTATGAGTTTACTTTGACGAGGACACCCACTGCTTATGGGAATGACAGCAAGGATCATGTTATTTATCCTCTCTGAGATATGGAGATTACAGAAGATCTCGGCTTAGGTCCGTTAGTCCGTGGTGGACGCAATAAGCACAGAATACCTCAAGGATGTCGGGATTCCTCCAAATTGATTTCAGTTTAGTGTTAAATGGTAGGAGCAACTGTTTAAACGTGTTTTTGTGGTTTATAATATTTTTACTTATGGTCAGCTTGCCCCAATGAAGAGCCACAACAAGCTATTTGACACCAAATTGCTTATTCTAGTTTGATAATTGCTCAAATTGTGAGCTTCTGACATGTACATATATATATATATATATATATATATATATATATATATATATATATATATATCAATTCTTGTATGTAAGTTTCTTTGAACGTTTTTTATTTTGTATACACTGTCGAGGCTCGTATGAGAGCTAACACACACAAACACACAGCAAGGGGAGCAAGAGACCAGAGGGGTGGGAGAGGGAAGGCAAAAACAGTGGGGAACAGAGACATGAGGAGATCTATGGAAGGGAGAGGGATGGGGCAGGGTACACAGGGTAAACAAGATGGACACGACAAGGACTTTCAGGTCCTTACATGACAAGGACTTTCAGGAAGGAAAGCAGGGAATTTGAAGGAGGTGGGTTGGCGGTTGATTAGCAGGGGTAGAAAAGATCATGGCTTTGGATGGGGGAAGATAAGAGATGGTGGTGAACAGCTGTTTTGAAGACCTGGGGGGAATAGTGGGATTGAAGAGAGTGTGGGAGTTTGTTCCAAAGGCGGAAAATGGAATGAAAGAGTTGAAGGTGAGCAGAGATCTTGATTTTGGTAGTTTTACCAGAAGGGGGTTGCTGGCAGACCTTGAGTGCCCTGCGGAAATATGGGTGGGGGGTACATATCACAGACAGAGCAGACGGGGTGAGGCTGGAGAGGAGACGGTAGAAGACATAAAGACCACCGACCTGCCTGCGATGAGAGAGTGAGAGGCCCAAAGACTCAACCTCACTGTGGGAGATACCAATGATCCTAATGCCTTGGTTTCCACAGCGTTAAGATGGGATGCAGGAGCACCAGCCCAGATGGGAGAGCAGTACTCCATCAGGCTGTGCACGAAAGCTTTGTATGTAGTCAGGAGCTCAGTTGTGCCAAGGAAGGACATTGCACGATGGAGGATGCCCAGTTGGCGAGTGGCTTTGAAGGCCAGCTTGGAAACTTTTCCATTTTTAATTGTACGTGGTGTCATAGTTTAAACCACTGATTTCAGATTTCCCAAAAGAAAAACATCAAGTGGCATTCTTTCGTCTTGCGTACGGCAGCTTGGCTGCCAGGTAGCTATCATTTTGTTCGGTCACGGCTGTGCCACTGATGCTGTGCCCTTATACCAGTACACCGGTACTCATTTCACTGACCTCTGAAGGATGAGAGGCTGAGTCAACCCCACCTGGTGTTAATTTAGCAGCCAACAAGGCTCAAACTCAGGACCCTAAGATTCCAATTCAGCCACCCTAACCACTCAGCCAACACCAGGCTTGTCAAGTAGCATTAAATGTGGAGTACAGGGGGCCCTCAAAAAAAAATAATGGTATATATTAAGAATATTTAGTCTGATTATGGACTTTTGAAACACTCGGTGTATTGGTCGTTTTGTTCACTTCACTGAACATTTATCAATGGAATTTACTGGCTGTAGCATAAAAAAGAGGAACCTCTGGTGTAGACGTCCATGATACTGAACACATCAGCAGGGCCAGGAGGTGGCATTCGGGTTTGGGTTTTGTCACCCTTTAGAGCGATGGAGGAATCTTAACCCATCTTACGCTAATGTCCTTCTAATTCAAGCAAAAGTACACGTCTCACATGTGAAACATGCAGAATATCCTCCAAACTTCTTCTTTCACAAGCAGCACATGGCTGTGGGTCGCACCATTTGTTGGAGGTGCAGCTGTGCTGCTGAAGCAGTGCCCTCTATAGGTTAGAGGAGGAATTTGGAATTTGTTCAGAGTGTTCGGGAAGATTCGCCTACTCTTCGCGAAGGACACCATGGAATCTTTAACATCCACCAACTAATGCCGGCAAACAGGTTGCCCAGTTTGTATATCAATCCGAAGGACGACACGCACATTGATGATTCGCCCTGACGTGCAAAACACCAGAATGACAGTTTATAGCTGGGTCAGATGATGAACCCAGACTAGACCGCTCAGAGGTGAGTGTGCATACCTCTAGGCCAGCCTGCCAACCCCCAAGATCCTCCATGACATTTGGAAAAAGTATTTTTTTAAAAATGTATCGGATTGGGAACGATAAAAAAAAACCCAAACGAAACAAACGAATGCTCAGCAGATCCAGATAGTCTTTCGGGAAGTACAGCATAATGATAAAAGTTCATTATAATTGTGTAGAATGATACTTTTAAATTTCCTTCTGGCTGCTCGAGGCCATTGAGGGTTTAATGAAGTTTTAGTGCACGTCTAATAAAAAAAAAATGTGCAGAGAATGTCCTTCAAAATGTAAAAAAACAACTATGATTAAAATATCAGAAAGGATGAGAAAAAAAAAATACCGAACATCTGCAATCATTATGTAACTGCGGAGTGTTCTTAATAGCACACATGGCGACTGTCACAGCATCGATGACAAGTCAGAACAGTATAATGACGACGCCCCCTTGATTGCACACATCACACCCAGTGTGACTGGAGAAGAGATTTGGAAATTGGAATGTTTGGAGATGTTTGCTGAACATAAGAATGTCCGTGCGATGGTTTGTGCAATATGGAGAATAGTCAGTGCCGGATTAAGCCTCGGCTGGCCCTAAGGCACATTTTGAAATTTTAGAGAATGGCCTGAAAATTTTAAATTAGATCTCGGGCTCATGGAAATGGACCCCAGACAAAAGATGAACTGATTCAAGAACAAAATATTTAATACAAAAAAAAGACAAATATTTAATGTGAAAATAATTTTTGGCCCAAATTTTTGGCTGGCCCTAAGGCACAACATGCCTTGTCTGCCTAATGGTTAATCCAGCACCGAGTACAGCCTACTTACAGCATGGTGCTGCGACGCTGACAGAAATGGGAAGAACTTAAGGGAGACTCGTATCAACATGACGCACTTTGGGTCGTTAAGTGGCCTTCGCAGACCCTAAAAAGGATCGTCTACATTGAGGTGGTGGCTGCAAAAAGGGCAAATGCACGACCAAGAGAGTAAATGATCGGAAGATTATTGTGAACGAAGGAGGGCCGTTTACAAAGTTCTATAAATGAGATACTCATGAGGGTCCAGGAGGAGGACATGGTAGTCCTCACCCTTGTTATCCCCATGGTTTATGAAAAAAATGGGGGGGGGGGTATTGTAATTGGCACTATCCGTCTGTCCGTCCATCCATCCGGCGGTCACGCTATCTCCTCCTAAACGGTTGGGCAGAAATTCACCGAACTTGGTAGTTATGATCACCACATGACACGAAGGTGCTTTTTGGCCCCACCCTCTGGAACCCTGGGTGGGGTCAAAAGGTCAAATAACGAAAAATGCAATTACGGGCAAATTTCAAAACATTTTTTTAATGAAACTTTGTGTATTATATGCAATCAACATTGGGGGACGCATGAAATATGTAACGATTTTTTGGGGGTTTCACCCCAGGTTCACCCAAACATGGATCTGAGTGAGAAACACCACTTCTTGGCATTACCTTCCTCTTCCTCAACATCCTCTTGCCTTTTAAATAGCATATCACATTCAATCGCTTGGCAAAGGATTTACACAGTAACAAGCATAAAATGACCAAAGGAAATCTTCAATGGCGAGGTATTCTCAGACAAGAAATCCATGTTCACCTCCCCTCCCTCCTCCCATCTGAAGAATGCCATGTTCCGTAACACAGAAACCGCTGCATGCACTGCACCAAAATAGCAGTTTTATTTTGACACCGTGAGAGAGCAAATCCAGGCGAGATAAGAGCTCGCCACAAACTGAGCTACCCCGACGTCTCTCAGCTTGCAAGACCCAGCCTCCCACTGCGGTTTTCCCTCCAAACACATCGACTCTACATTACTTAAACAATCCAACAAGTATGTATGGCCCACAAGTATGAGGTTAACTTTGTCCTACTACACCGTTCAACCATCTTATCATCCACGTAGGTTGAAGGTATGTATTTAATTTATTATCTAATTACTTAAACGGTAAACTAGGAGCATGGGAACTAATTTAACATACATGTTTTGTTTTTTACTCCTTATAAAACAACAGAGTGAAGCTTGAGAACAATTTCACCCACCCCGAAGATTGAGGGATTCATCCATCCATCGGGACCGTACTCTGTGCAGAGCGTTGGTGTTGCCTAAGCTGTCTCCTTGGCTATTGGGCACAATCCTGGACAGGTCGCCACTCCGACACAGAAGACCAGCCAGCAGGCACTCATTTTGCCGACCTCAGAAGGAAGACAGGTAGAGTCTGGTATGAATGGTATGACCAGTCTGGTCTGATATGGTCTGGTATGAACCCCACCTGGTATGAATTCATCTGCCGATCCCAGGATCTCAAGTCCACCACCCTAACCATTAAGCCAACATCCCAAGCCCACCACCCTAACCATTAAGCCAACACCAGGCATATTCATACATGTAAACACATGTTAACTGGTGGTGCTCAACTTACTGTTGCCAGAGGTTCAATGGAGAGAGAGAGAGTGAATGACTTTAAATACCTCGGCTCCGATACCAACACACAGCATGACTTAGGATGCAGAAAACCTCAGGCTTCGGGCAGCAGTTCACGCCCTCCATAAAGTTTGGAGATTTCCAATTCACAGAGTAAGTACACTAAGGGTCTCCAAAGCTACAATTGAATTGATCCTTCTCTCTTCTTCTTCTTCTTTCGGCTAGCTCCTGTTAGGGTCGCCACAGCGGATCAACCGTCTCCATTTCGCTCTATCCTCCACATCTTCCATTGACACTCCAACCACCCGCATGTCCGCCCTCACCGTATCCATGAACCTCTTCTTGGCCTTCCTCTTCTCCTCCTACCTGGCGGCTCCATCTTCAACATCTTCTCCCGATATACTCCGCTTCCCTCCTGTGCACATGTCCAAACCATCTCAATCTCGCCTCCCTCACTTTGTCTCCAAACCGTCCTACCTGCGCTGTCCCTCTAATATACTCATTTCTTATCCTGTCCATCCTCGTCACTCCCAACGAGAATCGCAGCATCTTTAACTCTGCCACCTCCAGCTCCGCTTCCTGTCTTTTTGTTAGCGCCACCGCCTCCAAACCATACAACATAGCTGGTCTCACTACCGTCTTATACACTTTTCCCTTCACTCCTGCAGATACCCTTCTGTCACAAATCACTCCTGCAACTCTTCTCCAACCACTCCATCCTGCCTGCACTCTCTTTTTCACTTCTCTCCCACACTCTCCGTTACTTTGGACAGTTGATCCCAAGTATTTAAACCCATCCACTTCTCTATGGGTGAATTGATCCTTCTCTATGGGTGCAAATTCTGGATCTTGACCAAAACATTGGAGAAATCACTGGATGGTACCTACACCCAATTGCTTCGAAAAGTGCTGAACATTTCTTGGCAAGACCATGTCATAAATAGGGATCTATATGGTTCTTTGCCCCGCATCCATGCTATTGTGAGGGAATGCCACCTGCGGCTTGCTGGTCGTGTGATGCGACATGATGAACCTTCAAAGAAAGCTCTACTCTGGAAGCCTGAAGAACCCTGGAGAAGGGGTCGCCCCCTCACTACCCTGTGAGACATCATCGAGTAGGATATCAGCTTGAGGGGCGTTTATTTAGTCAATGCTACGTCTCATCGATTGAGTTGGGACTGACTCAATCGGTCAACTTCCCGACCCAGATCTTAACAATGGTGCTCCATCTCTTCTGGATCTGATTTTGACAAATTTCCCTGAAAATATCTGCTGTTCTTCCTCCGCTCCAATCGGTTCTTCTGACCATGTCCTTGTTAAAGTGGACATCTCTCTGGCTGTTATGAGAGAACCACCTCACCGCCGTCGATTCTGGCATTTCACTCAAGTTAACTGGCAGGGTCTCCAAGCAGCCATCAAACTTTAAGACTGGTCTCCCATCGATACTTTCTCCAACATCAACTCATCCTGGGAATTCTTTCAAAGAAACTTGCTCTCCCTCATGCACAGATTTATCCCCTCTCATCTTCAGTTGTCCTACCCTTCCTCCCGCCCATGGTTCACTGAAGCTTGTGGTGAGGCAGTTGTCCAGAAACAACTTCCTTTGCCTCAAGGAAAGCAAACCCAACTGAGGGTAATCTCAGTCCCTTCCATAAAGATCGGAACAAGTGTGTATCACCCCAAGGAGAGCCAGAAAACAACATCTCCTCTCTCCCTCCTCAAAATCCTGGTGGCATTAATCAAATCTGTTTCTGGTGTATGTTCCCCCTCCATCCCCTCCCTTACCTCAAATGGCCGCACTGCAGATACCGCACGTGAAAAGGCGGAATGCCTAAACTCGGTGTTTCATCGAAATCTTGTGTACGAAACCCATTGCTTTCTGTACCCACCTTACCCAGTCACACCCAACTATCCTGCACTCTGTGTCCTTTTCCTATGACAATGTGGAGAGCTTGCTGTCAAACCTCAACTCAGATTCTGCAACTGGTCCAGACAGCATCAGCCCACGTGCCCTAAAAACCTGCTCCTCTGCTCTTGCTCACCATTCTCTGTTCTATTCACCCTCTCATTTGCTCAAGGTCATCTGCCATCTGCTTGGAAATCAGAAAACATTACCTCCTGCATAAAAAGGTGCAAAAACAGATCCCTGCAACTACAGACCAATCAGCCTTCTCCCAATCATCAGCAAGGTTATGGAATCCATCATCGCTTCAGACATTAAATCCTTCCTCTTCTCCAATGGCTTGATTTCCGATCATCAATTTGGTTTCAGACCAGGTCACTCTACCCTGGATATGCTGCTTCTGCTCTCCCAACAATGGATGGAGGTCCTCAATGTCAGACATGAAATCAGAGCCATATCCCTAGACATATCACGTGCTTTTCACATGGTCTGGCACCCTGCCCTACTCACCAAACTCTCTTCCCATGGTATCCAAGGCCATCTCCACTCATGTCTCGCAGACTTCCTCTCCTGTCGCAGTCAACGTGTGGCCCTAAATGGAGTTCTCTCATCCCCCATCCTGTCCAGGATGAAGTTTCTCAAGGCAGTGTTCTGGCCCTGTTCTTTTTCTGGTTTTCATCAATGATCTCTCCGACTCTCATAAAAGCCTCTTATCTATTTGTTAATGACTCCACCTCTGCCGTACCATCTGTCATCCCTAAGAACGGCAAGTAGCTGCTTCTTAATTCCCTGCAGATCTGGGTAAAATCACAAACTGGTCCAACACGTGGAACATGTCTTTCAATCCTGACAAATCTCACACTCTCACTCTGTCTCTCTGAAAGGACCGTTTGGAACCCCCCCCCAATCCACTTTCTCATCAACTCCTAAAAAGTCCTTTCTTTCAAGCTTCTGGGTCTCACTATCTGCCATGATCTTCCTGGGATAGCCACATTTCAACCTGGCCTCCAAGCCAGTTTCCGACTGGGAATCCTCCATCGTGCAAAGTCCTTCCTCGGCCCACCCGAGCTCCTGACCATGGACAAAGCTTTCGTCCGCAGCCTGATGGAGTATTGCTCTCCCCTCTGGGCTGTGCTCCTGCCTCTCACCTTTTCCGGCTTCACACTGTGGAAGCCAAGTCATTTCGGATCATTGGCATCTTCCGCGATGAGGCTGAGTCTTTGGGCCTCTCATCTCTCACCGCAGGCAGGTCGGTGGTCTTTCTGTCTTCGACCGTCTCCTCTCTGGTCTCGCCCCCCCTGCCTGTGTCTGCGATTTGTCCCACCACATTTCCAGAGGGCGCTCAAGGTCTGCCAACAACCCCCTTCTCGTAAAACTACCAAAATCACGAATCACTGCTCACCTTCACTCTTTCATTCCTCTTTTTCCCCGCCTTTGGAATAAACAACCTCACTCTAGTCAATCCCATTCTTCCCTCCAGGCCTTCAAAACAGCTGTTCACCACCACTCTTTATCTCCCCCATCCAAATCCTCGATCTTTTCTACCCCCGTTAATCTACCCCAAACCCACCTCCTTCAAATTACCAGCTTTCTTTCCTGAAAGTCCCTGTAATGTCCATCTTGTATACCCCGTGTTCCCCACCCCATCCCTCTCCGTTCACAGATCTCCTAATGTCTCTGTTCCCACCGTTTTGTCCTTCCACTCCCGCTCCTCTTCTCTCATGTCCCCCTTGCTGTGCGTTGTGTATTAGCTCTCACACGAGCCTCGACAAGGTATACAAAAAAAAAAAAATCAAAAAAATTCGAGAATTCTGGAAAGATCTCATTGTGCCACCATGATAAGTGGATGCTAAAAGAAGAAAGAAGAAAAAATAATACGTCTCCGATTGAAGGAATCTACAGAGAGTGTACAGTGAAAAGCAGCCGAGATGATTTTTGGGGTGAAAACCTCCGATCCGGTGAGAACCTCAAAAGACAAGTGCGTCTCTCAAATTGTGCAGTAAACATTAAGTTAATTGGGAATCACCAAAGTTTATCGACTGTTTTGTCCCAGTGGGAACAATCTCATAAAGTAATGATTAAAGTACTGGAGCCTTGGCCTGGTCTTGATGCTGATGTTGAAACGTGACCTTTTTGCAGCCTAAGCTAATATACCATTCTAACCCAACAGGACCAGACCCACGATTGAACGACTCGCACGCAACGTGCCTGGCTCTTGAAGAGACTGCTCAATTCGCCGAGTTTTCAGAGTGTGACAGAATTCCGTTACTGAATGCCATGCTCCATTATGGTCCAATGGTTGGGTTGCAAGGGGGTCATTAGCACAGCATGTGGATAATTCAACTCCTCTCTTGCCACCGAAGTGCGTGCTTTAAATGTTATGAGAAATTTGTCCACAGCTGCAACTAATCGATAAGTCCTCTGATGAAAGTAAAACTATCAAGGAGCTCTCCATTCTAATTGGAAAATCTGTGCATCATAAGAAGGCAAAGAGGACAGGGTGGTGTGGTGATTCAAAAGTCCCCAAAGCCATTGTCTTGGAGAGTCATGATCATTATTTTGGAAGCTACACGATGGTAACTTCATCCCGAATGGCTCTGTAATAAAGGCTGAAGACCAATGTTTCTGAGGTCTCGTACTTTAACACTTAAACTGCACAGCTGGAGGGTGAAATGTGGACATACAATTAAAGGCAGCTTTGTTGATTACGACTCTCGGTTCCTTCACGGCCAGACGTGATCACCTCTGCTCTGAGAGGCCTGTTTGAAAGAAGAAGGATACCTGTTCCAGAATTGTATTGTTTAACAGTGTTTTTTTTGTTGTTGGTGTTAGTTTGTTGACATAATGCATTGGTGCATCTCGTTGAGCACATTTGTGTGAGCTTTTGTTCTGGGATCATACCTCTTTGTCCGGGCAATGTGCTTTTGTGAGCCTCGCTCAGCTAATTTTTGCCCTCTACAAAAGTTTGGCTCACGGAAGAGTGAGGATAAGTGGACGAAGGTGTAGTGGGGCAACATTTGTATGGAGAGAGAAAGAGAAAGAGAAAACACTGATATCAGAAAGTAAGAGGATTGGGTGAGTGAGGGTGAGTGTGGTGGCGAGTGGGGGTAATAGGTGGTGTGCAGCTTGCTTGAAGTCCTGTCGGGAAGAGTGGGAAAGAAAGGCCTCTGTAACGTGCTTGCACATCTGGGAAAAGTGAGGAAGAAAGGAGTTGAGGTGCACAGTCTGCATTTTGGAAGTTTAACCAGGAGGGAATCCTGGAGTTGCTGGGGAAGTCTCAGTGCAAGAACATTTGCAAAAGCCCCTCTCTCTACAAAGTACTCATAATTATTAGATGGTTCTATATCCGGAAGTAAACAGAAATTTACTGAACTTCCATGATCTTTCCACAAAGCTTAATGTACAACTTCAACATTATAAACCTGTCACCTTTTTACTCTCCTCAACTTTTCAAGCAAACAACTAACCTCAACAACCAATGCAGAGTCATACGTAGCAAATAATTCATTCCATAACGAATCAAAAGTAAACAAGCGTGACCATCAGAAGAGGACTGAGAGAGCAGACTGGCTGGGGAAGGTCGGAGGATCTCCTTTTCCTCTTTTCCCATTCCTTAATCCCTCTGCTTGTGATGCCACTGCCAGTCATGTGGCCTTCTTCCCATTTGTTTCCTCACTCTTGTAAGAAAGAGCTGGTAGTCTGGGCTTCAGGTGCGCACGCTCGCCTCCAAGCTGCCTAGCCCGATTTTGAATCCCGACCCAGCTATAAATGGTCATGCCGGTGTTACACAGACAGGGTCATTGTGTGCCATCCTTTGGGTGGACGTTAGATGGGTGTCCCATCTGCATTCCTTTGTTTGTGGACAAATAGATCCCATGGTGTTCTTCACGAATGGTATGTGAGCTATTGCCAGCACCACAAAGAAATTAAAAATTGCTGCCCTCACCTACAGAGGGCATAGCCAATGATGCTACCTTGCAGCCTTGTACTGCATACGAGCGGAGAAGAAGAATCTTGCAAGAACCCAAATTTGGTCGAAATAAAGAAGAAAAAAAAGCCAAATCAATCGACAAATATAAATACCATCTTAAAAGGGTTTCCACACTGATCTGACTGGCCTCAATGCCTGGTGTTGGCTTAATGGTTAGGGTGGTGGGCTTGGGATCCTAGGATCATGAGTTCAAATCCCACTCAGTTGTTGAATTAATACCAGGTGGTGTTGACTTTGCCTGTCATCCTTCCGAGGTCAGTAAAATGAGTGCCAGCTTGCTGGTATTCTGTGTTGCAGTGGTGACCCGTTCAAGATTGTGCCTCAATAGCCAAGGAGACACAGCATAGGCAGCACCAACGCTCTGCACAGAGTTTGGTCCGGATGGACGGAGGGGCGGACAGATGGCCTCTGTGCACAGTCGAACAATAACTGGTACTGCATGCAAAAAGCAGTGCCTTTCCAATGGTAAATAGTGATGGCCGTTGGAGCTATTTTTATTTTTTTTGCATACATTGTCGAGGCTCGTATGAGAGCTAACACACAACAACAGCAAAGGGGGGGCAGGAGACAATCGGGGTAGAGGGAAGGGCAAAACGCAAAACAGTGGGGAACAGAGACATTAGATCTGTTGAAGGGAGAGGGATGGGGTGGGGAACATGGAGTATAATGAAAGATGGCACCAAGGGACTTTCAGGACCTTACACGACAGGGAACTTTTGGGAAGGAAGGCAGGGAAATTGAAGGAGGTGGGTTTGGGGTAGATTAACGGGGGTAGAAAAGATCATGGTATTGGATGGGGGAAGATAAGAGGTGGTGGTGAACAGCTGTTTTGAAGACCTGGAGGGAAGAATGGGATTGAGGAGAGTGTGGGAGTTTATTCCAAAGGCGGGAAAAAAGAGGAATGAAAGAGAGAAGGTGAGCAGTGATTCGTGTGTTTGATAGTTTTACCAGAAGGGGGTTGCTGGTGGACCTTGAGTGCCCTTTGCAAATATGGAGGGGGGGCATATCGTAGGCAGAGCAAGGGGGGCGAGATCAGAGAGGAGACGGTAGAAGACAGAAAGGCCACCGACCTGCCTGTGGTGAGAGAGTGAGAGGACCAAAGACTCAACTCACCGTGGGAGATATCAGTGATCATAAATGCCTTGGTTTCCACAGTGTGAAGCCGAGAAAGGTGAGAGGCAGGAGCACCAGCCCAGAGGGAGAGGAGATTTGCTGGTATCTGTGTGCAGTGTGACCCGTTCAAGATTGTGCTCAATAGCCAAGGAGACACAGCATAGGCAGCACCAACGCTCTGCACAGAGTTTGGTCCGGATGGACGGAGGGGCGGACAGATGGCCTCTGTGCACAGTCGAACATAACTGGTACTGCATGCAAAAAGCAGTGCCTTTCCAATGGTAAATAGTATGGCCGTGGAGCTATTTTATTTTTTTTTGCATACATTGTCGAGGCTCGTATGAGAGGCTAACACACAACACACAGCAAAGGGGGCAGGAGACAATCGGGGCGGTAGAGGGAAGGGCAAACGCAAAAAAGTGGGGAACAGAGACATTAGATCTGTTGAAGGGAGAGGGATGGGGTGGGGAACATGGAGTATATGAGATGGACACCACAGGGACTTTCAGGACCTTACACGACAGGGAACTTTTGGGAAGGAAGGCAGGGAAATTGAAGAGGTGGGTTTGGGTAGATTAACGGGGTAGAAAAGATCATGGTATTGGATGGGGAAGATAAGAGGTGGTGGTGAACAGCTGTTTTGAAGACCTGGAGGGAAGAATGGGATTGAGGAGAGTGTGGGAGTTTATTCCAAAGGCGGGAAAAAAGAGGAATGAAAGAGAGAAGGTGAGCAGTGATTCGTGTGTTTGATAGTTTTACCAGAAGGGGGTTGCTGGTGGACCTTGAGTGCCCTTTGCAAATATGGAGGGGGGGCATATCGTAGGCAGAGCAAGGGGGGCGAGATCAGAGAGGAGACGGTAGAAGACAGAAAGGCCACCGACCTGCCTGTGGTGAGAGAGTGAGAGGACCAAAGACTCAACTCACCGTGGGAGATATCAGTGATCATAAATGCCTTGGTTTCCACAGTGTGAAGCCGAGAAAGGTGAGAGGCAGGAGCACCAGCCCAGAGGGAGAGCAGTACTCCATAAGGCTGCAGATAAAAGCTTTATACATGGTCAGGAGCTCAGGTGGGTC
>CM068967.1:60986748-60996853 GCA_035128595.1 Eptatretus atami
GAGGTAGTTTTACATTTGTAGTGTGGGTTGGTGTAATTGTATGAAGGTGTCTATGTAAGAGGTAGTTTTATATTTGTAGTGTGGGATGGCGTAATTGTATGAAGATGTCTATGTAAGAGGTAGTTTTACATTTGTAGTGTGGGATGGTGTAATTGTATGAAGATGTCTATGTAAGAGGTAGTTTTACATTTGCAGTATGGGATGGTGTAATTTTATGAAGGTGTCGATGTAAGAGGTAGTTGTACATTTGTAGTGTGGGTTGATGTAATTGTATGAAGATGTCTATGTAAGAGGTAGTTTTAATATTGTAGTGTGGGATGGTGTAATTGTATGAAGATTATATGTAAGAGGTAGTTTTACATTTGTAGTGTGGGATGGTGTAATTGTATGAAGGTGTCGATGTAAGAGGTAGCTGTACATTGTAGTGTGGGTTGATGTAATTGTATGAAGATGTCTATGTAAGAGGTAGTTTTATATTTGTAGTGTGGGATGGTGTAATTGTATGAGATTTATATGTAAGAGGTAGTTTTACATTTGTAGTGTGGGTTGGTGTAATTGTATGAAGGTGTCGTGTAAGAGGTAGTTTATATTTGTAGTGTGGGATGGTGTATTGTATGAAGATTTATATGTAAGAGGTAGTTTTACATTTGTAGTGTGGGTTGATGTATTGTATGAAGATGTCTATGTAAGAGGTAGTTTTATATTTGTAGTGTGGGATGGTGTAATTGTATGAAGATTTATATGTAAGAGGTAGTTTTACATTTGTAGTGTGGGATGGTGTAATTGTATGAAGGTGTCGATGTAAGAGGTAGTTTTATATTTGTAGTGTGGATGGTGTAATTGTATGAAGATTTATATGTAAGAGGTAGTTTTACATTTGTATGTGGTTGATGTAATTGTATGAAGATGTCTATGTAAGAGGTAGTTTTTATATTTGTAGCGTGGGATGGTGTAATGTATGAAGATTTATATGTACGAGGTAGTTTTACATTTGTAGTGTGGGATGGTGTAATTGTATGAAGATTTATGTAAGAGGTAGTTTACATTTGTAGTGTGGGATGGTGTAATTGTATGAAGGTGTCTATGTAAGAGGTAGTTTTACATTTGTAGTGTGGATGGTGTAATTGTATGAAGGTGGTTCGATGTAAGAGGTAGTTGTACATTTGTAGTGTTGGATGGAGATATCGTGATGGCAATTGGTGAAGGGATTGTGATGTCATTTCTTCCTCGTCATTCGACGTGTGGTTGTTTTTGTGGATTCCCATCCTGACATGTTTTTTCTGACTTGTATGTAGTAGTTTTACATGCCACCGAAGGTGGACGAAGGTTATGTTTTCACCACTATCTGTCTGTGTGTGTAAAACGACAAAGGTCTGTCTGTGTGTCTATGAGCAGGATATCTCAAAAAATTGTGAACTGGTTCAGAGGAAATTTTGTGGACACGTTGGGTGTGTGACAAGGAATAATTGATTCGATTTTGTTGAAGATCCGGATCTGGATCTGGATACGAGAATTAGAATTTTTTTTAAGTGAATCTTCACCAATGAGAGATTGGGGCCAAAAACAATACATATATATTTTATTTTTTTATTATTTATTTTATATATATCATGATAACTCAAAAAATGGTTGACGACTTATGACAAAACTTTGTGGATGAGTTTGGTAGGTGACAAGAATAAGCCAATTCGATTTTGGTTCAGGTTCGGATCCAGATCCGGCCTATCAGCGTGATACAAAACGTAAACTGTTCAGCCTGGCGGAGGTGTGCGCTCTACCGAGTGCCGCTGTAGTTTTTTTTTGGGGGGGGGGAGTAGGTGGGGAGAGAGAATCATGCCGTAAGTTGTGGTTCAGTTATGATGTGCAATTCATATATTGCAGCACTTCTGTTCGTGCATGTATTATATTCCTGGAATTAAAATGCGCATGAAATAATATCAGTAATCCAGATGAAAATGAAGGTCTATGCGGATACATTTAATAGCTGGAACCTCACCGAGAGCATGTGGTGCCGGTGCAATACACAAGAGACAATGTCACTTCCTCCAGTGAGAAACATTGTAATTGCTTCAGCCATTATTGTGCTCAGCTGTTTATCTTCTTTAACGGCGACAATAATTCCCACGTTCTTATGGGGTTGGCCAGGGAAAGCTTGGCCCAAGTCTTTGACGAACCAGCTGGCCAGGCCTAATGTTCGACAAAGGTTCGGGAAGGAATCTAATTTGTTCAGGGTGCCGGCGGCGAAGAGTCACCGTGGGATTTTTAAAGTTTACCAACTAATGCCGGTAGATGGGTCACCCATTTAACATCCATTCAAGGGAAGACAGCTCCTATCGTGATAGGCTAACTGCTGAAATTGATGAGAGAAAGAAGTTCAATTTGGCAATTTTGCGATCTCTCGATTTGGTACTTTAGAAACCCTCTTTACAACAGAAACCCCTGAGGTCTACTTAACGTCCGCTAGGAACTATTGCTGTCAGATGGGTCCCCAGCATAATGTCCCACCGGACAGACAGCATACCCATTGATACAACACCCTGCCTGCAAAGCACCAGTCTGACATTTTTGCAGTTGGATAGGAAATCTAAGCCAAAGTAGACAACTGCGAGATGAGAGGACTACCTCTGAGATTTCCTGTTAGCACTGCTTGGCATAAGATGTTTAAACTGTGCCGCTTGTCCACAAGTTTATAATTTGATATTTTTTGCAAAATACCACACAATCAAACATGCGCTCAAGGGCCGGAGGCCGAGAAAGAAGGATACAACGTGTGAGGCTATGCATCACTCGTATCCAGGCATCAGGCCATGAGATTAGCAATTACCCAATTGCGAAGCAGGTTCTGCCCGAGCACGTTCGGGGAATGGTGGAAAAATTGTGTCATTTCATTAAATAAGTCGTGCGATCGGGAATTGTCAGTGGACAAGATAAATGGCATTTCTTGGTACACAGCGGCTTTGCGACACAATCGGGACTTGCGAATGATGATCAACACAAACATTCAACTGCAAGAAAGGCTCAAGCACCATTGATATATATTGATATATATATATATATATATATTCGCCTCGTGCTTCCACTATCTCTTTGGAGAATGGGCCTTATGGAGTGATGTTTAATTTCAAATTATTTAGTGCGGCTTGAAAGATTTTTGAGAAGACCTATTATATCCGCAAATGGAATGTTGCGATGCCTCCAAACGTGACGCTTTCGGGCAGAGCATACTTTGCCGACGCGTGATAAATTAAAAGAAAATTGGACTGAATCCGAAACAAACTTAATTTACCATGATAGTTGAGCATTGCTGCTTAAAAATGACAATTATTTACGGGTCGTTCTGATAAACGCCATGAGCTTAATCGGCAGTTGCTGAAATTGCTGGAAGCAGCAGAGATGCTTCGTCTTGATCCAAAGCCCAAGATGTCACTCCAAAAGTAAAAAAAAGCTCCTCCGCAAGCTTTGGGAATATGTTCCGGGCATATCTTCCTTTAAACAGAGGAGTTTTATAGATTATATTTATATATTTGTATATTTTGAGAGAAATAGAAATACACTCTTTGCATGGGGTTGTGTGCTAATTGGATTCAAAGTGTTTTCCAAAGTGCACCAAAGTGCAAGTAACTGCGGAGACGTTCGACTTGTGTTGCACAATTACGGTGTTTCACCGTAAACGTGTGATAAAGCAAATAAACTACTTTACAGTTGTATCATTATTCATAACAATTCAACACGAGACGGTCATCTTTTCATAAGTCAAAGAATTACTGCTTTCTCGGATGTTGCACTGCCATGGGAATATGGAAAGTGGCTTACTGTAGTCTAGATATATTTTAACACTAATGTGAGTGGAATGACATGCCCTCCGCAAGTTTAATGCAAGAGGGGAAACAATCATGCGATTACCTCCACCACCGAAGGTAGACAGAGGTATATGTTTTCACCCCTGTTCATTTGTGTGCTGGATATATCAAACAGTTACAGACGGATTCGGACAAAATTTAGTGGACGGATTAGGTGTGTGACAAGGATAATTTGACTCGATTTTGGACAGAATCCAGATCCGGATACGATAATCTTTTAATATTTAAAGTGATTCTTCACCATCGAGAGATGTGGTTAAAGATGATAAAAGCACGATATTTCAAAATGTTGAGGACAACTTTTGACAAAACTTGGTGGATGAGTTGTGTAGGTGGCAAGAACAAGGTGATTAGATTTTTGGTTGAGGTCCAAATGCAGATCCGACCTATCATTGGGATACAAAATGTAAACTGTTCAGCCTGGCGGACGTATGCGCTCAACCGAGTGCCGTTATAGTTTGACAATGATTCCCTCTGTATTTGCAAGAATGGAGCAGGTGAGTTGATGGAACTTGTTGATGCATTATTAATTTAATTTAATTTTCCAATTTATGCTGTGGTTACAGAGATATGGACATGAATGTTTCATTCAAGATGTGTCCATAACTCATATGCCATGAAAATTGGCAAGGTCATGAGGGCCTGGCATATTGGATCAAGAGTAATTGGGAATATCTTTTTCACAATTTCTCTCTGCCTGCTCCAGAAATATTTGACGTTGCCTTGGGTGGAATTAATTTGTTACAATTGGGACTGATGCAGAGATGATTTGGGATTTTCACCATCGATCAATTGGAGAGATGACATAGCTGACACAGATCAGCCTCAGTTTTCACAGCAAAGCGAGGTCGTTGTAGATGTTTCTTGGCTATTACCTGTGCACATAAATGGTTCCTTTAAGGAACTCTGTTACTTGCGCTTGCTTGACATGTTATGGGAGGCAATATTTTTCAACGCAACAGTTGGAAGCATATGGTTCCAATCGGAATCATAAATGGCTCATTGATGTTTTATGGAAACTGCTGTTGTTCAGTTTCTGCAGTACTTCATTCTCTGTCCACCTTTCAGAGGCTTTGTTGGCCAGTTGTCACGGACGGTGAATACCTTCACATGTTTACTCGCCTTTGTTCAACATACCAGATGCATTTACTTGACATTTGACTTACAGGTTAAGTTCCTGTGTGATGGTGCCACCTTTTTCATCAATTCGGATTTGAGCTGCGTTATACCTCCCATGGATTACTGTCCCACCATCCTACATGTGAAAAAAAAACCTGCAATGACGAGATCAATCTCCCTCAACACTTGAGGCATGACAAGTCAAGAGACCAGCAATGTGACTGTGCAAATTTCGGCAACACTCCAAAATATATTTTAAAAAAACATTAAAACTGTGAGCAGGGGCTCAAGCATGCCTTGTCCAGTTCGACGCAATTTCAAAACTGTTATGTACCGTGGGTATAGATCATAACCTACCAAGTATCAAATCGATAGCATTTGCAGTTTTGGAGAAGAAGATTTTTGAAGTTTTTGCCAAAATAAAAGCTGGTTGCCATGGTGATTGCAAAATCAAAACTCAGAAAAAATATGCATCAGTTCCCAATCGCCCGGACATTCCTCTGAAGTTTCAAGTTAATTGGAGCAGCGGTGCAGACGCTGCAGCTTCCAAAAAAATAATAATAATAAAATAAAATAAAAATCGGCAGAAAGAATAATAATAATAATGAAAATACCGACAACAATCGGAGACCAAGCATTTGTCTGCTTCGTCCCCTCATAAGTTTCCGACAACAATCGGAGACCAAGCATTTGTATGCTTCGTCCCCTGATAAACTACAACAGCACTCGATAGAGCGCCTACCTCCGCCAGACTGAACAGTTCACATTTTCTTTCCTATTGATAGGCCAGATCTCCATCCGGACATAAACCAAAATGTAATCAGATTGTTCCTGTCATCTACTCCCTCATTCACCAAGATTTGTCATAATCCATTCAAAATGTTTTTAAATATCATGCTATATATCGTTTTTTGGCCCTAATCTCTCAATTGTGAAGAATCACTTTAAAAAAGATCAAATAATTCTTGTATCCGGATCCAGATATATGGATCTTCACCAAAATCTAATGAATTTGTCCTCATCACACACCAAACCTGTCCACCAAGTTTTATCCAAATATGTCCATAACTTTCTGAAGATATCATGCTCACAGACAAAGAGCCAAACAAACGGGGGTGAAAACACAACCTCCGTCCACCTTCGGTAGCGGAGGTAAAAATGTCATCAAAATGCAAATTATCTACTTCTCCTCCTCCTTCTCATTAAAATTGGCAGTTATATTTCTTCCTTTATTTTCCACCAAAAACTAAACAGAAGAAAAATTGCCTGCCATTAAGATTAAGCATGCATCGTTATGAATGGAAGCAAACGATCAAATAAAGAAACAACAAAATATGAAGATAGTCGATAAATCAGACAACGAGAAAACTGAAAGGATAAAGAAAACGGAGAATGAAAGATACATGTCCAAGTATGAAACCAGAAGGACTCTTTTGGAGCGATGTCAAATTCTCAGATCCTGTTTTCTCCCACAACCATCCTCCCCTGACTCTTAGAGATGGCCAGCAAAAATAGGAAGAAGAATATTAGGCAAGTCTGGGAATCCTGTGCAGATAGATTGCCAAGTTATCAAGAACTGGAGCTGAAGGAACAGACCTCAAACTCGCAGGACTGCAGTTCAGAATTAGTGGGCAATGCTCTGTGATCCATATGGTTTAATGAATCGAATTGGCATAGAAGTAAAGCAGATCCAGAAACGTACAAAAAGTAGGAAGGGCCATAAAGATTCTCAATGTTTTTGAACTGTCAGAAAGTGTTGCTTTCTATAATTAATTTCAGCACTTATGGACCCCACTTGATCATTTCATGATCAGGTTTGTGTAGACCAGAGCAACATGGAGTGACATGTCAGGAAAGAGCAGTCCTTTCAAAAAATTGCAAACCATGAACACACCTTTCAAAACTCGTTGGTGTAATGGATGGAGGGTCTGCCCTGAGTCTGAGAGGTCGGCGGTTTGAGGCTGACAGTGGCCGAGTCATATCAAAGGCTTTACAAATGGGACATGCTGCTTCTTTGCTCAATGTTCAGCATTTAAAGGATAGAAGATTGACAAACCCTGGAGGATGGCCTCCAAGGAGGAAATGTATTTTTAATTTCTCCACTGAGAGACGTTATAAATATGGCATTGCCAGTATCCATAGTGGCCTGGGACGTTCCGTCATTTCCCCCAAGCTCAGTAGCTGTTTTTGTCTGAAGTCATCAGCTGTTGGCTCATGTATGTCTAGATATGCGGGTGAATTGTGTTCCAGCTCCTGCATGGGCCTTAGTCCATGAAATAAATAAGTGGGATAGCAGTCATCAAAAGGAATATCAACCAGCTAAACGCTGTACCTAAATGGCAGGGAGCAATTGCAGAATGGATGTTTAAAAAACAAAAAAAAAACATATTATTCAAAGTACTATTGAAAAACAGTGCACTGAATGCCAACAAAGGAAGAACCAAGCAATTTTTGGGGGATTTCTCAGTTCATGTGATCAAATAATTCCTCTAATTTGAGGGTAGTTCAAGGTTTACGTGGGCTGACTCAGGAAAATTTAAAAAATGCATTAGGATTGATGAAACTTCATCTATTTCAAGGTTTTCCCTTGCTACATGAACACACTTATCCATACAATGTGACAGCGCCTTGGGCCCTTTGGCCTAGAAATCTTTGTGGATGGGCATGCAGCTATTTCAGGACACATGCTTTGGTGTATTCACCATCTATAAACATAATACTTCCCATCACAAGGCGACAAGCCTGGACTGTAAGCCGAACGACTTAGAACTTCCTAACCATCCTCCTGGTAGAATAGTAACGGTCACATTTGCTGGGTGAGGGTGAATTGAGTCATGTAGTACTTAAATGTCTTTCCCTGAGATGATATACATGGCCGTTGTCTGTGTATTTATTGTCTCAATTCAAAGCGGAGCAAGTCACTGCAATACTGTGCTCCCTCACTCTGGTGGGGTTCCAGCAGCTTTGTTGAAATGACAACATAAGTTGCTTTTTGATGAAATGTGACATCGTTTTATTCCCACCTTGCACCAAACATATTGAATTCCAAACTTGAGGTTCTTTGGCGTCTGGATTGTATGAACCTTATTGAATTCCAAGTGAGAATGAATTATTGTTTCCACACTTCCAACAATGACATCTAATTCTTCTGCAATTTCACATGTTGCAATAATTGAGCAATTCAACACGACAAACTTGTTCGACACATTTGATGTTTGCTTAAGCGACAGCAGTTGCTCACATGTGGGAAGGTACAAGATCGCTCACCAATCGTCAGACATTTATCAACTCACTGCAATATTTTAATATACTACTAGAAAGCATCCCAGAATGCAAAGCCCATCCGCGTCCGCTTTGTACTCAAACTAAAAACTTGACGAAAACCGCAGCTAAAAATATATATATTTGTAAATTTTATGAACTCGTATTCTCACAATTCTCATAATTATAGGTTTGTTGGAAATTTGATGACAAAAACTCAAATGCTAAAAATGTGTTATGTCCTCGACAGGCAGAGAGATAGACAGACAGACACATCCAATTGCAAAACCTTTAAAGATATTAAAAGGAAAAAAAACGAATTGCGTAAAATATATGAACCACCTAATCATACAGACAGTGTCTAGTGAACTTCAGCTCGGTTTGAAATTCAGCATCGACCAAGAAATGTAGTTTTTATAAAACAATAAACGAGTTAACACCGGCTGAAAAATTACATTTTAGAAAAGTAAGAAGGAAGTGATTTGGACAGCAATCCCTCCATGAAAAAGCAACTTTTATATTCCTTTGCAAGTGTTGTTTCCAGGCTGTGCAGATGCTTAATATCAAGTCACGGGTTCATCTTGCATTGTGTATTCGTCTTTCGCAGTGAGTTTAGCACCTTCATCTGCAATGATGCAGTTTTCAGATTTTACTGCTAACCACACAAGTTTGTAATAATTTATAAAAGACTCATTTAAACCTTACTTTTTATTTTCGATTTAATATTATCCTTTTGAACCCTGAGCTCCTTGGACTTTCGGCTGCCCCCCAACCTGGGCTCCCTGGAGAAAAATCTGACCACTCGGGGATATGGAGGTTTGGATAGCAGCTGGTAAAATGGTCGCTAGGGTTCAAAGGGTTAACATAACCTTCAGCATTTAAACGAAAGAATGGCAATTTCAAACTGGTTAACCTTAATTGGTGTGTTCCTGGATGCAAATCAGACTCGCGGAAATATAAGGAAGACGAGAAATATCCGTAGATGAGATGTGTCGAGTTCCTAGAATTACCTGTTCATGGAAGCGAGGACCAATCACACCTACATGGAGTTCCTTAAGGGTGGACTGTTATTGCTTCCCATTATATCATAGTACAACTATTTAATGCAAGGACTGGCAGGGGTGGCCTAGAGGTATGCATAAGCACCTCAAAGCTGTCTAGCCTGGGTTTGAATCCTGACTCGGCTATAAACTGTCATCCTGGTGTTTCACAAGCAGGGTGAATCAACAGGGTGTGTTAAACTGGGTGTCCTGTCTGCTGGCATTATTTGGCAGATGTTTAAAGATCCTCCAGTGCTCTTTGAGAAGAGTCGGAAAGATACTGCTGGCGCCTTGAACAAATTCCAAATTCCTGCAATAACTACTGCTGGGAAGGCAATGGCAAACCATCCAGTATAACTCTTGCAAAGGAACTGCTTTGGCAGCACCGATGCTCCACAGCAGAGTATGGTGCATCAGAGTAAGAATTGGAATCATTTAATGCAAAGTGTTATTCAGACATAATTGACATATCTCAGAGTGCAATCAAAAAAAATATTGTGTGTGTGTGTGTGTGTGTGTGTGTGTGTGTGTGTAAAGTGCAGATAAAAGTAAAAAAAAACAATTTGACAAAAAAAAGTGCAGGGATGGAATTCCAAAAAGTAAGTAAAAATTGTAGGGATGATCGAAATCAGTGGTTCTTAACCTTTTACCACCACACCCCCTCTAGTAGTTGGTCCTTGCCTCCGCGCCCCCCCCCCACACATCTTCAACCAAATGATTAAAAAATCCCTCCTGAATTAAAAGGAAAAACTGAAAAAAAAGTGTGGTTTTTTTGTCTTTTTATTGAACAAGGAATTCTGTATAAGCAACACTCATATACACAGC
>CM068967.1:60997721-61008571 GCA_035128595.1 Eptatretus atami
TGTCGATGTAAGAGGTAGTTTTATATTTGTAGTGTGGATGGGTGTAATTGTATGAAGATTTTATGTAAGAGGTAGTTTTACATTTGTAGTGTGGTTGATGTAATTGTATGAAGATGTCTATGTAAGAGGTAGTTTTATATTTGTTAGTGTGGGATGGTGTAATTGTATGAAGATTTTATATGTAAGAGGTAGTTTTACATTTGTAGTTGTGGTGTGATAATTGTATGAAGGTGTCGATGTAAGAGGTAGTTTTATATTGTAGTGTGGGATGGTGTAATTGTATGAAGATTTATATGTAAGAGGTAGTTTTACATTTGTAGTGTGGGTTGAGTGTAATGTATGAGATGTCTATGTAAGAGGTAGTTTTAATTTGTAGCGTGGGATGGTTGTAATTGTATGAAGATTTTATATGCTACGAGGTAGTTTTACATTTGTAGTGTGGGATGGTGTAATTGTATGAAGATTTATATGTAAGAGGTAGTTTTACTATTTTGTAGTGTGGGAGGTTGTAATTGTATTTTAAGCGTGTCTATGTAAGCAGGTAGTTTTTACATTTGTAGTGTGGGATGGTGTAATTGTATGAAGGTGTCGATGTAAAGAGGTAGTTGTTACATTTGTATGTGTTGGATGAGATATCGTGATTGGCAATTGTGAAGGGATTGTGATGTCATTTCTTCCTCGTCATTCGACGTGTGGTTGTTTTTGTGGATTCCCATCCTGACATGTCTTTTTCTGACTTGTATGTAGTAGTTTTACATGCCACCGAAGGTGGACGAAGGTTATGTTTTCACCACTATCTGTCTGTGTGTGTAAAACGACAAAGGTCTGTCTGTGTGTCTATGAGCAGGATACTCAAAAAATTGTGAACTGGTTCAGAGGAAATTTTGTGGACACGTTGGGTGTGTGGACAAGGAATAATTGATTCGATTTGTTGAAGATCCGGATCTGGATCTGGATACGAGAATTTGAATTTTTTTTTTAAGTGAATCTTCACCAATGAGAGATTGGGGCAAAAACAATATCTATATATTTTTTAATTATTATTTATTTATATAATATCATGATAACTCAAAAAATGGTTGACGACTTATGACAAACTTTGTGGATGAGTTTGGTAGGTGACAGAATAAGCCAATTCGATTTTGGTTCAGGTTCGGATCCAGTCCGGCCTCTATCAGCGTGATACAAAACGTAAACTGTTCAGCCTGGCGGAGGTGTGCGCTCTACCGAGTGCCGCTGTAGTTTTTTTTGGGCGGGGGAGTAGTGGGGGAGAGAGAATCATGCCGTAAGTTGTGGTTCAATTATGATGTGCAATTCATATATTGCAGCACTTTCTGTTCGTGAGCGTATTATATTCCTGGAATTAAAATGCGCATGAAATAATATCAGTAATCCAGATGGAAAATGAAGGTCTATGCGGATACATTTAATAGCTGGAACCTCACCGAGAGCATGTGGTGCGCGTGCAATACACAAGAGACAATGTCACTTTCCTCCAGTGAGAAACATTGTAATTGCTTCAGCCATTATTGTGCTCAGCTGTTTATCTTCTTTAACGGCGACAATAATCCCACGTTCTTATGGGGTTGGCCAGGGAAAGCTTGGCCCAAGTCTTTGACGAACCAGCTGCCAGGCCTAATGTTCGACAAAGGTTCGGGAAGGAATCTAATTTGTTCAGGGTGCCGGCGGCGAAGAGTCACCGTGGTATTTTAAAGTTTACCAACTAATGCCGGTAGATGGGTCACCCATTTAACATCCATTCAAGGGAAGACAGCTCCTATCGTGATAGGCTAACTGCTGAAATTGATGAGAGAAAGAAGTTCAATTGGCATTTTGCGATCTCTCGATTTGGTACTTTAGAAACCCTCTTTACAACAGAAACCCCTGAGGTCTACTTAACGTCCGCTAGGAACTATTGCTGTCAGATGGGTCCCCAGCATAATGTCCCACGGACAGACAGCATACCCATTGATACAACACCTGCCTGCAAAGCACCAGTCTGACATTTTTGCAGTTGGATAGGAAATCTAAGCCAAAGTAGACAACTGCGAGATGAGAGGACTACCTCTGAGATTTCCTGTTAGCACTGCTTGGCATAAGATGTTTAAACTGTGCCGCTTGTCCACAAGTTTATAATTTGATATTTTTTGCAAAATACCACACAATCAAACATGCGCTCAAGGGCCGGAGGCCGAGAAAGAAGGATACAACGTGTGAGGCTATGCATCACTCGTATCCAGGCATCAGGCCATGAGATTAGCAATTACCCAATTGCGAAGCAGGTTCTGCCCGAGCACGTTCGGGGAATGGTGGAAAAATTGTGTCATTTCATTAAATAAGTCGTGCGATCGGGAATTGTCAGTGGACAAGATAAATGGCATTTCTTGGTACACAGCGGCTTTGCGACACAATCGGGACTTGCGAATGATGATCAACACAAACATTCAACTGCAAGAAAGGCTCAAGCACCATTGATATATATTGATATTATATATATATATATATATTCGCCTCGTGCTCCACTATCTCTTTGGAGAATGGGCCTTATGGAGTGATGTTTAATTTCAAATTATTTAGTGCGGCTTGAAAGATTTTTGAAAGACCTATTATATCCGCAAATGGAATGTTGCGATGCCTCCAAACGTGACGCTTTCGGGCAGAGCATACTTTGCCGACGCGTGATAAATTAAAAGAAAATTGGACTGAATCCGAAACAAATTTAATTTACCATGATAGTTGAGCATTGCTGCTTAAAAATGACAATTATTTTACGGGTCGTTCTGATAAACGCCATGAGCTTATATCGGCAGTTGCTGAAATTGCTGGAAGCAGCAGAGATGCTTCGTCTTGATCCAAAGCCCAAGATGTCACTCCAAAAGTAAAAAAAAGCTCCTCCGCAAGCTTTGGGAATATGTTCCGGCATATCTTCTTTAAACAGAGGAGTTTTATAGATTATATTTATATATTTGTATATTTTAGAGAATAGAAATACACTCTTTGCATGGGTTGTGTGCTAATTGGATTCAAAGTGTTTTCCAAAGTGCACAAAGTGCGAAGTAACTGCGGAGACGTTCGACTTGTGTTGCACAATTACGGTGTTTCACCGTAAACGTGTGATAAAGCAAATAAACTACTTTACAGTTGTATCATTATTCATAACAATTCAACACGAGACGGTCATCTTTTCATAAGTCAAAGAATTACTGCTTTCTCGGATGTTGCACTGCCATGGGAATATGGAAAGTGGCTTACTGTAGTCTAGATATATTTTAACACTAATGTGAGTGGAATGACATGCCCTCCGCAAGTTTAATGCAAGAGGGGAAACAATCATGCGATTACCTCCACCACCGAAGGTAGACAGAGTATATGTTTTCACCCCTGTTCATTTGTGTGCGGATATATCAAACAGTTACAGACGGATTCGGACAAAATTTAGTGGACGGATTAGGTGTGTGACAAGGATAATTTGACTCGATTTTGGACAGAATCCAGATCCGGATACGATAATCTTTTAATATTTAAAGTGATTCTTCACCATCGAGAGATGTGGTTAAAGATGATAAAAGGCACGATATTTCAAAATGTTGAGGACAACTTTTGACAAAACTTGGTGGATGAGTTGTGTAGGTGGCAAGAACAAGGTGATTAGATTTTTGGTTGAGGTCCAAATGCAGATCCGACCTATCATTGGGATACAAAATGTAAACTGTTCAGCCTGGCGGACGTATGCGCTCAACGAGTGCCGTTATAGTTTGACAATGATTCCCTCTGTATTTGCAAGAATGGAGCAGGTGAGTTGATGGAACTTGTTGATGCATTATTAATTTAATTTAATTTTCCAATTTATGCTGTGGTTACAGAGATATGGACATGAATGTTTCATTCAAGATGTGTCCATAACTCATATGCCATGAAAATTGGCAAGGTCATGAGGGCCTGGCATATTGGATCAAGAGTAATTGGGAATATCTTTTTCACAATTTCTCTCTGCCTGCTCCAGAAATATTTGACGTTGCCTTGGGTGGAATTAATTTGTTACAATTGGGACTGATGCAGAGATGATTTGGGATTTTCACCATCGATCAATTGGAGAGATGACATAGCTGACACAGATCAGCCTCAGTTTTCACAGCAAAGCGAGGTCGTTGTAGATGTTTCTTGGCTATTACCTGTGCACATAAATGGTTCCTTTAAGGAACTCTGTTACTTGCGCTTGCTTGACATGTTATGGGAGGCAATATTTCAACGCAACAGTTGGAAGCATATGGTTCCAATCGGAATCATAAATGGCTCATTGATGTTTTATGGAAACTGCTGTTGTTCAGTTTCTGCAGTACTTCATTCTCTGTCCACCTTTCAGAGGCTTTGTTGGCCAGTTGTCACGGACGGTGAATACCTTCACATGTTTACTCGCCTTTGTTCAACATACCAGATGCATTTACTTGACATTTGACTTACAGGTTAAGTTCCTGTGTGATGGTGCCACCTTTTTCATCAATTCGGATTTGAGCTGCGTTATACCTCCCATGGATTACTGTCCCACCATCCTACATGTGAAAAAAAACCTGCAATGAGGAGATCAATCTCCCTCAACACTTGAGGCATGACAAGTCAAGAGACCAGCAATGTGACTGTGCAAATTTCGGCAACACTCCAAAATATATTTTAAAAAAACATTAAAACTGTGAGCAGGGCTCAAGCATGCCTTGTCCAGTTCGACGCAATTTCAAAACTGTTATGTACCGTGGGTATAGATCATAACCTACCAAGTATCAAATCGATAGCATATTGCAGTTTTGGAGAAGAAGATTTTTGAAGTGTTTTGCCAAAATAAAAGCTGGTTGCCATGGTGATTGCAAAATCAAAACTCAGAAAAAATATGCATCAGTTCCCAATCGCCCGGACATTTCTCTGAAGTTTCAAGTTAATTGGAGCAGCGGTGCAGACGCTGCAGCTTCCAAAAAAATAATATAATAAAATAAAATAAAAATCGGCAGAAAGAATAATAATAATAATGAAAATACCGACAACAATCGGAGACCAAGCATTTGTCTGCTTCGTCCCCTCATAAGTTTCCGACAACAATCGGAGACCAAGCATTTGTATGCTTCGTCCCCTGATAAACTACAACAGCACTCGATAGAGCGCCTACCTCCGCCAGACTGAACAGTTCACATTTTCTTTTCTATTGATAGGCCAGATCTCCATCCGGACATAAACCAAAATGTAATCAGATTGTTCCTGTCATCTACTCCCTCATTCACCAAGATTTGTCATAATCCATTCAAAATGTTTTTAAATATCATGCTATATATCGTTTTTTGGCCCTTATCTCTCAATTGTGAAGAATCACTTTAAAAAAGATCAAATAATTCTTGTATCCGGATCCAGATAATGGATCTTCACCAAAATCTAATGAATTTGTCCTCATCACACACCAAACCTGTCCACCAAGTTTTAATCCAAATATGTCCATAACTTTCTGAAGATATCATGCTCACAGACAAAGAGCCAAACAAACGGGGGTGAAAACACAACCTCGTCCACCTTCGGTAGCGGAGGTAAAAATGTCATCAAAATGCAAATTATCTACTTCTCCTCCTCCTTCTCATTAAAATTGGCAGTTATATTTCTTCCTTTATTTTCCACCAAAAACTAAACAGAAGAAAAATTGCCTGCCATTAAGATTAAGCATGCATCGTTATGAATGGAAGCAAACGATCAAATAAAAGAACAACAAAATATGAAGATAGTCGATAAATCAGACAACGAGAAAACTGAAGGATAAAGAAAACGGAGAATGAAAGATACAATGTCCAAGTATGAAACCAGAAGGACTCTTTTGGAGCGATGTCAAATTCTCAGATCCTGTTTTCTCCCACAACCATCCTCCCTGACTCTTAGAGATGGCCAGCAAAAATAGGAAGAAGAATATTAGGCAAGTCTGGGAATCCTGTGCAGATAGATTGCCAAGTTATCAAGAACTGGAGCTGAAGGAACAGACCTCAAACTCGCAGGACTGCAGTTCAGAATTAGTGGGCAATGCCTCTGTGATCCATATGGTTTAATGAATCGAATTGGCATAGAAGTAAAGCAGATCCAGAAACGAACATAAAAAGTAGGAAGGGCCATAAAGATTCTCAATGTTTTTGAACTGTCAGAAAGTGTGCTTTCTATAATTAATTTCAGCACTTATGGACCCCACTTGATCATTTCATGATCAGGTTGTGTAGACCAGAGCAACATGGAGTGACATGTCAGGAAAGAGCAGTCCTTTCAAAAAATTGCAAACCATGAACACACTTTCAAAACTCGTTGGTGTAATGGATGGAGTCTGCCCTGAGTCTGAGAGGTCGGCGGTTTGAGGCTGACAGTGGCCGAGTCATATCAAAGGCTTTACAAATGGGACATGCTGCTTCTTTGCTCAATGTTCAGCATTTAAAGGATAGAAGATTGACAAACCCTGGAGGATGGCCTCCAAGGAGGAAATGTATTTTTAATTTCTCCACTGAGAGACGTTATAAATATGGCATTGCCAGTATCCATAGTGGCCTGGGACGTTCCGTCATTTCCCCCAAGCTCAGTAGCTGTTTTTGTCTGAAAGTCATCAGCTGTTGGCTCATGTATGTCTAGATATGCGGGTGAATTGTGTTCCAGCTCCTGCATGGGCCTTAGTCCATGAAATAAATAAGTGGGATAGCAGTCATCAAAAGGAATATCAACCAGCTAAACGCTGTACCTAAATGGCAGGGAGCAATTGCAGAATGGATGTTTAAAAAACAAAAAAAAAACATATTATTCAAAGTACTATTGAAAAACAGTGCACTGAATGCCAACAAAGGAAGAACCAAGCAATTTTTGGGGGATTTCTCAGTTCATGTGATCAAATAATTCCTCTAATTGAGGGGTAGTTCAAGGTTTACGTGGGCTGACTCAGGAAAATTTAAAAAATGCATTAGGATTGATGAAACTTCATCTATTTCAAGGTTTTCCCTTGCTACATGAACACACTTATCCATACAATGTGACAGCGCCTTGGGCCCTTTGGCCTAGAAATCTTTGTGGATGGGCATGCAGCTATTTCAGGACACATGCTTTGGTGTATTCACCATCTATAAACATAATACTTCCCATCACAAGGCGACAAGCCTGGACTGTAAGCCGAATGACTTAGAACTTCCTAACCATCCTCCTGGTAGAATAGTAACGGTCACATTTGCTGGGTGAGGGTGAATTGAGTCATGTAGTACTTAAATGTCTTTCCCTGAGATGATATACATGGCCGTTGTCTGTGTATTTATTGTCTCAATTCAAAGCGGAGCAAGTCACTGCAATACTGTGCTCCCTCACTCTGTGGGGTTCCAGCAGCTTTGTTGAAATGACAACATAAGTTGCTTTTTTATGAAATGTGACATCGTTATTCCCACCTTGCACCAAACATATTGAATTCCAAACTTGAGGTTCTTTGGCGTCTGGATTGTATGAACCTTATTGAATTCAAGTGAGAATGAATATTGTTTCCACACTTCCAACAATGACATCTAATTCTTCTGCAATTTCACATGTTGCAATAATTGAGCAATTCAACACGACAAACTTGTTCGACACATTTGATGTTTGCTTAAGCGACAGCAGTTGCTCACATGTGGGAAGGTACAAGATCGCTCACCAATCGTCAGACATTTATCAACTCACTGCAATATTTTAATATACTACTAGAAAGCATCCCAGAATGCAAAGCCCATCCGCGTCCGCTTTGTACTCAAACTAAAAACTTGACGAAAAACCGCAGCTAAAAATATATATATTTGTAATTTTATGAACTCGTATTCTCACAATTCTCATAATTATAGGTTTGTTGGAAATTTGATGACAAAAACTCAAATGCTAAAAATGTGTTATGTCCTCGACAGGCAGAGAGATAGACAGACAGACACATCCAATTGGAAAACCTTTAAAGATATTAAAAGGAAAAAAAACGAATTGCGTAAAATATATGAACCACCTAATCATACAGACAGTGTCTAGTGAACTTCAGCTCGGTTTTGAAATTCAGCATCGACCAAGAAATGTAGTTTTTATAAAACAATAAACGAGTTAACACCGGCTGAAAAATTACATTTTAGAAAAGTAAGAAGGAAGTGATTTGGACAGCAATCCCTCCATGAAAAAGCAACTTTTATATTCCTTTGCAAGTGTTGTTTCCAGGCTGTGCAGATGCTTAATATCAAGTCACGGTTCATCTTGCATTGTGTATTCGTCTTTCGCAGTGAGTTTAGCACCCTCATCTGCAATGATGCAGTTTTCAGATTTTACTGCTAACCACACAAGTTTGTAATAATTTATAAAAGACTCATTTAAACCTTACTTTTTATTTTCGATTTAATATTATCCTTTTGAACCCTGAGCTCCTTGGACTTTCGGCTGCCCCCCCAACCTGGGCTCCCTGGAGAAAATCTGACCACTCGGGGATATGGAGGTTTGGATAGCAGCTGGTAAAATAGGTCGCTAGGGTTCAAAGGGTTAACATAACCTTCAGCATTTAAACGAAAGAATGGCAATTTCAAACTGGTTAACCTTAATTGGTGTGTTCCTGGATGCAAATCAGACTCGCGGAAATATAAGGAAGACGAGAAATATCCGTAGATGAGATGTGTCGAGTTCCTAGAATTACCTGTTATGGAAGCGAGGACCAATCACACCTACATGGAGTTCCTTAAGGGTGGACTGTTATTGCTTCCCATTATATCATAGTACAACTATTTAATGCAAGGACTGGCAGGGGTGGCCTAGAGGTATGCATAAGCACCTCAAAGCTGTCTAGCCTGGGTTTGAATCCTGACTCGGCTATAAACTGTCATCCTGTGTGTTTCACAAGCAGGGTGAATCAACAGGGTGTGTTAAACTGGGTGTCCTGTCTGCTGGCATTATTTGGCAGATGTTTAAAGATCCTCCAGTGCTCTTTGAGAAGAGTCGGAAAGATACTGCTGGCGCCTTGAACAAATTCCAAATTCCTGCAATAACTACTTGCTGGAAGGCAATGGCAAACCATCCAGTATAACTCTTGCAAAGGAACTGCTTTGGCAGCACCGATGCTCCACCAGCAGCAGAGTATGGTGCATCAGAGTTAAGAATTGGAATCATTTAATGCAAAGTGTTATTCAGACATAATTGACATATCTCAGAGTGCAATCAAAAAAAATATTGTGGTGTGTGTGTGTGTGTGTGTGTGTGTGTGTGTGTGTGTGTGTGTTGTGTGTGTGTGTAAAGTGCAGATAAAAGTATAAAAAAAACAATTTGACAAAAAAAAGTGCAGGGATGGAATTCCAAAAGTAAGTAAAAATTGTAGGGATGATCGAAATCAGTGGTTCTTAACCTTTTACCACCAACACCCCTCTAGTAGTTGGTCCTGCCTCCGCGCCCCCCCCCCCCCCCCACACATCTTCAACCAAATGATTAAAAATCCCTCCTGAATAAAAGGAAAAACTGAAAAAAAGTGTTGTTTTTTTGTCTTTTTATTGAACAAGGAATTCTGTATAAGCAACACTCATATACACAGCATATTTAATGAGATGACATTTAATGAGATACTTGACATTGCTTCTGAGCTACCAGATCTTGAATGCGTGGTCGAAGCCAGAGAGAGCACAACGCAAGTCCCCTTCAATGTTCAGCTTGTTTCTGTACTTGTCTTGACAGCAACGAGCGGGGAAAATGCAGCTTCACAAAGATACGTATCCAAACATTGTCAGAATCCAAAGAGCTTGATGTGAGATCAAAGGGTAAACAGGAAGGTACGTGACCCAGAACGTCTCTAGATCCAGGTTTTTGAAGTCTTCTTCAGCGAGGAGTTGAACTTTAACTCAAGAAACTCCTCTTGCACTACGTCTGAAATATCAGCTACTTCACATTGGAATGGGTTCCTAATGAATTTCCAGGCTTCACGCTTCTCATCTTATATCAGGAAAGTATCTGATGAATTCTGCTTTCAATTCAGTCAGATGAGTAATTATTTGTTTTCTTTAACTCAGAATCAAGGAAACTGTGAATGAGAGTAGAATTCAAGTTAGCAAAACTGCCTGTATTTCCATCCTGAATTCGACATTTCCAGAGGTCGAGTTTGGCCATGAAGGCTCGAATGACGACATGGTGCATGACTATGTTGATGTTTTTCCCTTGGAGTTTGAGGTTGATGGCATTCAGTGCTTCAAAGATGTCCACCAGGTAAGCTAGAGATGGCAAAAATCCTTCAGACTGGAACTTGTCATTGAGATCTGCTTTCTGCTGCGAATCTAGAAATGTTGCCACTTCTTGTCGTAGTTCATTAAGCTGTCCAAGCATGTTTCCCTTCGAAAGCCATCGTACGTTTGTGTGGAAAAGCAAGGCTTGATGTTCAGAATCCATATCCACACACAGCTTTTTGAAGAGATGACTGTTTAAGCCTCCAGCTTTGATGAAGTTGACTACCTGATAGCCAGGTTCATGACATCCCTCATTTCAGCAGGTAGAGTTCTGGATGCTAAAGCTTCACGATGAAGGATGCAGTGCATACCTATAAAAGATGGACTTTCTTTTTTCACTCTTGTTATGAAACCAGATTGCAAACCAAGCATGGCCGGAGCTTCATCAGTGCACACCCCTACCAGCAGTCCCACGAAAGATGATTTTCCTGGAAGAAGTTTGATACACTTGAGAAAAATATCTGTTGCTGTTGTATAACTTTCCATGGGATGGTAGAAGAGCATTTCCTCTTTTACACTATTGCTTGACACGAAACAAGCATACATCAGCAGCTGAGAACACTGAACAACAACAGTCGTTTCGTCCAACTGGATGGCAAATACAGG
>CM068967.1:61008596-61027113 GCA_035128595.1 Eptatretus atami
TGTCGATGTAAGAGGTAGTTTTATATTTGTAGTGTGGATGGGTGTAATTGTATGAAGATTTTATGTAAGAGGTAGTTTTACATTTGTAGTGTGGTTGATGTAATTGTATGAAGATGTCTATGTAAGAGGTAGTTTTATATTTGTTAGTGTGGGATGGTGTAATTGTATGAAGATTTATATGTAAGAGGTAGTTTTACATTTGTAGTTGTGGTGTGATAATTGTATGAAGGTGTCGATGTAAGAGGTAGTTTTATATTGTAGTGTGGGATGGTGTAATTGTATGAAGATTTATATGTAAGAGGTAGTTTTACATTTGTAGTGTGGGTTGAGTGTAATGTATGAGATGTCTATGTAAGAGGTAGTTTTAATTTGTAGCGTGGGATGGTTGTAATTGTATGAAGATTTTATATGACTACGAGTAGTTTTACATTTGTAGTGTGGGATGGTGTAATTGTATGAAGATTTATATGTAAGAGGTAGTTTTACTATTTTGTAGTGTGGGATGGTTGTAATTGTATATTTAAGCGTGTCTATGCTAAGCAGGTAGTTTTTACATTTGTAGTGTGGGATGGTGTAATTGTATGAAGGTGTCGATGTAAAGAGTGTAGTTGTTACATTTGTAGGTGTTGGATGAGATATCGTGATTGGCAATTGTGAAGGGATTGTGATGTCATTTCTTCCTCGTCATTCGACGTGTGGTTGTTTTTGTGGATTCCCATCCTGACATGTCTTTTTCTGACTTGTATGTAGTAGTTTTACATGCCACCGAAGGTGGACGAAGGTTATGTTTTCACCACTATCTGTCTGTGTGTGTAAAACGACAAAGGTCTGTCTGTGTGTCTATGAGCAGGATACTCAAAAAATTGTGAACTGGTTCAGAGGAAATTTTGTGGACACGTTGGGTGTGTGGACAAGGAATAATTGATTCGATTTGTTGAAGATCCGGATCTGGATCTGGATACGAGAATTTGAATTTTTTTTTTAAGTGAATCTTCACCAATGAGAGATTGGGGCAAAAACAATATCTATATATTTTTTAATTATTATTTATTTATATAATATCATGATAACTCAAAAAATGGTTGACGACTTATGACAAACTTTGTGGATGAGTTTGGTAGGTGACAGAATAAGCCAATTCGATTTTGGTTCAGGTTCGGATCCAGTCCGGCCTCTATCAGCGTGATACAAAACGTAAACTGTTCAGCCTGGCGGAGGTGTGCGCTCTACCGAGTGCCGCTGTAGTTTTTTTTGGGCGGGGGAGTAGTGGGGGAGAGAGAATCATGCCGTAAGTTGTGGTTCAATTATGATGTGCAATTCATATATTGCAGCACTTTCTGTTCGTGAGCGTATTATATTCCTGGAATTAAAATGCGCATGAAATAATATCAGTAATCCAGATGAAAATGAAGGTCTATGCGGATACATTTAATAGCTGGAACCTCACCGAGAGCATGTTGGTGCCGGTGCAATACACAAGAGACAATGTCACTTTCCTCCAGTGAGAAACATTGTAATTGCTTCAGCCATTATTGTGCTCAGCTGTTTATCTTCTTTAACGGCGACAATAATCCCACGTTCTTATGGGGTTGGCCAGGGAAAGCTTGGCCCAAGTCTTTGACGAACCAGCTGCCAGGCCTAATGTTCGACAAAGGTTCGGGAAGGAATCTAATTTGTTCAGGGTGCCGGCGGCGAAGAGTCACCGTGGTATTTTAAAGTTTACCAACTAATGCCGGTAGATGGGTCACCCATTTAACATCCATTCAAGGGAAGACAGCTCCTATCGTGATAGGCTAACTGCTGAAATTGATGAGAGAAAGAAGTTCAATTGGCATTTTGCGATCTCTCGATTTGGTACTTTAGAAACCCTCTTTACAACAGAAACCCCTGAGGTCTACTTAACGTCCGCTAGGAACTATTGCTGTCAGATGGGTCCCCAGCATAATGTCCCACGGACAGACAGCATACCCATTGATACAACACCTGCCTGCAAAGCACCAGTCTGACATTTTTGCAGTTGGATAGGAAATCTAAGCCAAAGTAGACAACTGCGAGATGAGAGGACTACCTCTGAGATTTCCTGTTAGCACTGCTTGGCATAAGATGTTTAAACTGTGCCGCTTGTCCACAAGTTTATAATTTGATATTTTTTGCAAAATACCACACAATCAAACATGCGCTCAAGGGCCGGAGGCCGAGAAAGAAGGATACAACGTGTGAGGCTATGCATCACTCGTATCCAGGCATCAGGCCATGAGATTAGCAATTACCCAATTGCGAAGCAGGTTCTGCCCGAGCACGTTCGGGGAATGGTGGAAAAATTGTGTCATTTCATTAAATAAGTCGTGCGATCGGGAATTGTCAGTGGACAAGATAAATGGCATTTCTTGGTACACAGCGGCTTTGCGACACAATCGGGACTTGCGAATGATGATCAACACAAACATTCAACTGCAAGAAAGGCTCAAGCACCATTGATATATATTGATATTATATATATATATATATATTCGCCTCGTGCTCCACTATCTCTTTGGAGAATGGGCCTTATGGAGTGATGTTTAATTTCAAATTATTTAGTGCGGCTTGAAAGATTTTTGAAAGACCTATTATATCCGCAAATGGAATGTTGCGATGCCTCCAAACGTGACGCTTTCGGGCAGAGCATACTTTGCCGACGCGTGATAAATTAAAAGAAAATTGGACTGAATCCGAAACAAATTTAATTTACCATGATAGTTGAGCATTGCTGCTTAAAAATGACAATTATTTACGGGTCGTTCTGATAAACGCCATGAGCTTATATCGGCAGTTGCTGAAATTGCTGGAAGCAGCAGAGATGCTTCGTCTTGATCCAAAGCCCAAGATGTCACTCAAAAGTAAAAAAAAGCTCCTCCGCAAGCTTTGGGAATATGTTCCGGCATATCTTCTTTAAACAGAGGAGTTTTATAGATTATATTTATATATTTGTATATTTTAGAAGAATAGAAATACACTCTTTGCATGGGTTGTGTGCTAATTGGATTCAAAGTGTTTTCCAAAGTGCACAAAGTCGAAGTAACTGCGGAGACGTTCGACTTGTGTTGCACAATTACGGTGTTTCACCGTAAACGTGTGATAAAGCAAATAAACTACTTTACAGTTGTATCATTATTCATAACAATTCAACACGAGACGGTCATCTTTTCATAAGTCAAAGAATTACTGCTTTCTCGGATGTTGCACTGCCATGGGAATATGGAAAGTGGCTTACTGTAGTCTAGATATATTTTAACACTAATGTGAGTGGAATGACATGCCCTCCGCAAGTTTAATGCAAGAGGGGAAACAATCATGCGATTACCTCCACCACCGAAGGTAGACAGAGTATATGTTTTCACCCCTGTTCATTTGTGTGCGGATATATCAAACAGTTACAGACGGATTCGGACAAAATTTAGTGGACGGATTAGGTGTGTGACAAGGATAATTTGACTCGATTTTGGACAGAATCCAGATCCGGATACGATAATCTTTTAATATTTAAAGTGATTCTTCACCATCGAGAGATGTGGTTAAAGATGATAAAAGGCACGATATTTCAAAATGTTGAGGACAACTTTTGACAAAACTTGGTGGATGAGTTGTGTAGGTGGCAAGAACAAGGTGATTAGATTTTTGGTTGAGGTCCAAATGCAGATCCGACCTATCATTGGGATACAAAATGTAAACTGTTCAGCCTGGCGGACGTATGCGCTCAACGAGTGCCGTTATAGTTTGACAATGATTCCCTCTGTATTTGCAAGAATGGAGCAGGTGAGTTGATGGAACTTGTTGATGCATTATTAATTTAATTTAATTTTCCAATTTATGCTGTGGTTACAGAGATATGGACATGAATGTTTCATTCAAGATGTGTCCATAACTCATATGCCATGAAAATTGGCAAGGTCATGAGGGCCTGGCATATTGGATCAAGAGTAATTGGGAATATCTTTTTCACAATTTCTCTCTGCCTGCTCCAGAAATATTTGACGTTGCCTTGGGTGGAATTAATTTGTTACAATTGGGACTGATGCAGAGATGATTTGGGATTTTCACCATCGATCAATTGGAGAGATGACATAGCTGACACAGATCAGCCTCAGTTTTCACAGCAAAGCGAGGTCGTTGTAGATGTTTCTTGGCTATTACCTGTGCACATAAATGGTTCCTTTAAGGAACTCTGTTACTTGCGCTTGCTTGACATGTTATGGGAGGCAATATTTCAACGCAACAGTTGGAAGCATATGGTTCCAATCGGAATCATAAATGGCTCATTGATGTTTTATGGAAACTGCTGTTGTTCAGTTTCTGCAGTACTTCATTCTCTGTCCACCTTTCAGAGGCTTTGTTGGCCAGTTGTCACGGACGGTGAATACCTTCACATGTTTACTCGCCTTTGTTCAACATACCAGATGCATTTACTTGACATTTGACTTACAGGTTAAGTTCCTGTGTGATGGTGCCACCTTTTTCATCAATTCGGATTTGAGCTGCGTTATACCTCCCATGGATTACTGTCCCACCATCCTACATGTGAAAAAAAACCTGCAATGAGGAGATCAATCTCCCTCAACACTTGAGGCATGACAAGTCAAGAGACCAGCAATGTGACTGTGCAAATTTCGGCAACACTCCAAAATATATTTTAAAAAAACATTAAAACTGTGAGCAGGGCTCAAGCATGCCTTGTCCAGTTCGACGCAATTTCAAAACTGTTATGTACCGTGGGTATAGATCATAACCTACCAAGTATCAAATCGATAGCATATTGCAGTTTTGGAGAAGAAGATTTTTGAAGGTTTTGCCAAAATAAAAGCTGGTTGCCATGGTGATTGCAAAATCAAAACTCAGAAAAAATATGCATCAGTTCCCAATCGCCCGGACATTTCTCTGAAGTTTCAAGTTAATTGGAGCAGCGGTGCAGACGCTGCAGCTTCCAAAAAAATAATATAATAAAATAAAATAAAAATCGGCAGAAAGAATAATAATAATAATGAAAATACCGACAACAATCGGAGACCAAGCATTTGTCTGCTTCGTCCCCTCATAAGTTTCCGACAACAATCGGAGACCAAGCATTTGTATGCTTCGTCCCCTGATAAACTACAACAGCACTCGATAGAGCGCCTACCTCCGCCAGACTGAACAGTTCACATTTTCTTTTCTATTGATAGGCCAGATCTCCATCCGGACATAAACCAAAATGTAATCAGATTGTTCCTGTCATCTACTCCCTCATTCACCAAGATTTGTCATAATCCATTCAAAATGTTTTTAAATATCATGCTATATATCGTTTTTTGGCCCTTATCTCTCAATTGTGAAGAATCACTTTAAAAAAGATCAAATAATTCTTGTATCCGGATCCAGATAATGGATCTTCACCAAAATCTAATGAATTTGTCCTCATCACACACCAAACCTGTCCACCAAGTTTTAATCCAAATATGTCCATAACTTTCTGAAGATATCATGCTCACAGACAAAGAGCCAAACAAACGGGGGTGAAAACACAACCTCCGTCCACCTTCGGTAGCGGAGGTAAAAATGTCATCAAAATGCAAATTATCTACTTCTCCTCCTCCTTCTCATTAAAATTGGCAGTTATATTTCTTCCTTTATTTTCCACCAAAAACTAAACAGAAGAAAAATTGCCTGCCATTAAGATTAAGCATGCATCGTTATGAATGGAAGCAAACGATCAAATAAAAGAACAACAAAATATGAAGATAGTCGATAAATCAGACAACGAGAAAACTGAAAGGATAAAGAAAACGGAGAATGAAAGATACAATGTCCAAGTATGAAACCAGAAGGACTCTTTTGGAGCGATGTCAAATTCTCAGATCCTGTTTTCTCCCACAACCATCCTCCCTGACTCTTAGAGATGGCCAGCAAAAATAGGAAGAAGAATATTAGGCAAGTCTGGGAATCCTGTGCAGATAGATTGCCAAGTTATCAAGAACTGGAGCTGAAGGAACAGACCTCAAACTCGCAGGACTGCAGTTCAGAATTAGTGGGCAATGCCTCTGTGATCCATATGGTTTAATGAATCGAATTGGCATAGAAGTAAAGCAGATCCAGAAACGAACATAAAAAGTAGGAAGGGCCATAAAGATTCTCAATGTTTTTGAACTGTCAGAAAGTGTTGCTTTCTATAATTAATTTCAGCACTTATGGACCCCACTTGATCATTTCATGATCAGGTTGTGTAGACCAGAGCAACATGGAGTGACATGTCAGGAAAGAGCAGTCCTTTCAAAAAATTGCAAACCATGAACACACTTTCAAAACTCGTTGGTGTAATGGATGGAGTCTGCCCTGAGTCTGAGAGGTCGGCGGTTTGAGGCTGACAGTGGCCGAGTCATATCAAAGGCTTTACAAATGGGACATGCTGCTTCTTTGCTCAATGTTCAGCATTTAAAGGATAGAAGATTGACAAACCCTGGAGGATGGCCTCCAAGGAGGAAATGTATTTTTAATTTCTCCACTGAGAGACGTTATAAATATGGCATTGCCAGTATCCATAGTGGCCTGGGACGTTCCGTCATTTCCCCCAAGCTCAGTAGCTGTTTTTGTCTGAAAGTCATCAGCTGTTGGCTCATGTATGTCTAGATATGCGGGTGAATTGTGTTCCAGCTCCTGCATGGGCCTTAGTCCATGAAATAAATAAGTGGGATAGCAGTCATCAAAAGGAATATCAACCAGCTAAACGCTGTACCTAAATGGCAGGGAGCAATTGCAGAATGGATGTTTAAAAAACAAAAAAAAAACATATTATTCAAAGTACTATTGAAAAACAGTGCACTGAATGCCAACAAAGGAAGAACCAAGCAATTTTTGGGGGATTTCTCAGTTCATGTGATCAAATAATTCCTCTAATTGAGGGGTAGTTCAAGGTTTACGTGGGCTGACTCAGGAAAATTTAAAAAATGCATTAGGATTGATGAAACTTCATCTATTTCAAGGTTTTCCCTTGCTACATGAACACACTTATCCATACAATGTGACAGCGCCTTGGGCCCTTTGGCCTAGAAATCTTTGTGGATGGGCATGCAGCTATTTCAGGACACATGCTTTGGTGTATTCACCATCTATAAACATAATACTTCCCATCACAAGGCGACAAGCCTGGACTGTAAGCCGAATGACTTAGAACTTCCTAACCATCCTCCTGGTAGAATAGTAACGGTCACATTTGCTGGGTGAGGGTGAATTGAGTCATGTAGTACTTAAATGTCTTTCCCTGAGATGATATACATGGCCGTTGTCTGTGTATTTATTGTCTCAATTCAAAGCGGAGCAAGTCACTGCAATACTGTGCTCCCTCACTCTGTGGGGTTCCAGCAGCTTTGTTGAAATGACAACATAAGTTGCTTTTTTATGAAATGTGACATCGTTATTCCCACCTTGCACCAAACATATTGAATTCCAAACTTGAGGTTCTTTGGCGTCTGGATTGTATGAACCTTATTGAATTCAAGTGAGAATGAATATTGTTTCCACACTTCCAACAATGACATCTAATTCTTCTGCAATTTCACATGTTGCAATAATTGAGCAATTCAACACGACAAACTTGTTCGACACATTTGATGTTTGCTTAAGCGACAGCAGTTGCTCACATGTGGGAAGGTACAAGATCGCTCACCAATCGTCAGACATTTATCAACTCACTGCAATATTTTAATATACTACTAGAAAGCATCCCAGAATGCAAAGCCCATCCGCGTCCGCTTTGTACTCAAACTAAAAACTTGACGAAAAACCGCAGCTAAAAATATATATATTTGTAATTTTATGAACTCGTATTCTCACAATTCTCATAATTATAGGTTTGTTGGAAATTTGATGACAAAAACTCAAATGCTAAAAATGTGTTATGTCCTCGACAGGCAGAGAGATAGACAGACAGACACATCCAATTGGAAAACCTTTAAAGATATTAAAAGGAAAAAAAACGAATTGCGTAAAATATATGAACCACCTAATCATACAGACAGTGTCTAGTGAACTTCAGCTCGGTTTTGAAATTCAGCATCGACCAAGAAATGTAGTTTTTATAAAACAATAAACGAGTTAACACCGGCTGAAAAATTACATTTTAGAAAAGTAAGAAGGAAGTGATTTGGACAGCAATCCCTCCATGAAAAAGCAACTTTTATATTCCTTTGCAAGTGTTGTTTCCAGGCTGTGCAGATGCTTAATATCAAGTCACGGTTCATCTTGCATTGTGTATTCGTCTTTCGCAGTGAGTTTAGCACCCTCATCTGCAATGATGCAGTTTTCAGATTTTACTGCTAACCACACAAGTTTGTAATAATTTATAAAAGACTCATTTAAACCTTACTTTTTATTTTCGATTTAATATTATCCTTTTGAACCCTGAGCTCCTTGGACTTTCGGCTGCCCCCCCAACCTGGGCTCCCTGGAGAAAATCTGACCACTCGGGGATATGGAGGTTTGGATAGCAGCTGGTAAAATAGGTCGCTAGGGTTCAAAGGGTTAACATAACCTTCAGCATTTAAACGAAAGAATGGCAATTTCAAACTGGTTAACCTTAATTGGTGTGTTCCTGGATGCAAATCAGACTCGCGGAAATATAAGGAAGACGAGAAATATCCGTAGATGAGATGTGTCGAGTTCCTAGAATTACCTGTTATGGAAGCGAGGACCAATCACACCTACATGGAGTTCCTTAAGGGTGGACTGTTATTGCTTCCCATTATATCATAGTACAACTATTTAATGCAAGGACTGGCAGGGGTGGCCTAGAGGTATGCATAAGCACCTCAAAGCTGTCTAGCCTGGGTTTGAATCCTGACTCGGCTATAAACTGTCATCCTTGTGTTTCACAAGCAGGGTGAATCAACAGGGTGTGTTAAACTGGGTGTCCTGTCTGCTGGCATTATTTGGCAGATGTTTAAAGATCCTCCAGTGCTCTTTGAGAAGAGTCGGAAAGATACTGCTGGCGCCTTGAACAAATTCCAAATTCCTGCAATAACTACTTGCTGGAAGGCAATGGCAAACCATCCAGTATAACTCTTGCAAAGGAACTGCTTTGGCAGCACCGATGCTCCACCAGCAGCAGAGTATGGTGCATCAGAGTTAAGAATTGGAATCATTTAATGCAAAGTGTTATTCAGACATAATTGACATATCTCAGAGTGCAATCAAAAAAAATATTGTGGTGTGTGTGTGTGTGTGTGTGTGTGTGTGTGTGTGTGTGTGTGTTGTGTGTGTGTGTAAAGTGCAGATAAAAGTATAAAAAAAACAATTTGACAAAAAAAAGTGCAGGGATGGAATTCCAAAAGTAAGTAAAAATTGTAGGGATGATCGAAATCAGTGGTTCTTAACCTTTTACCACCAACACCCCTCTAGTAGTTGGTCCTGCCTCCGCGCCCCCCCCCCCCCCCCACACATCTTCAACCAAATGATTAAAAATCCCTCCTGAATAAAAGGAAAAACTGAAAAAAAGTGTTGTTTTTTTGTCTTTTTATTGAACAAGGAATTCTGTATAAGCAACACTCATATACACAGCATATTTAATGAGATGACATTTAATGAGATACTTGACATTGCTTCTGAGCTACCAGATCTTGAATGCGTGGTCGAAGCCAGAGAGAGCACAACGCAAGTCCCCTTCAATGTTCAGCTTGTTTCTGTACTTGTCTTGACAGCAACGAGCGGGGAAAATGCAGCTTCACAAAGATACGTATCCAAACATTGTCAGAATCCAAAGAGCTTGATGTGAGATCAAAGGGTAAACAGGAAGGTACGTGACCCAGAACGTCTCTAGATCCAGGTTTTTGAAGTCTTCTTCAGCGAGGAGTTGAACTTTAACTCAAGAAACTCCTCTTGCACTACGTCTGAAATATCAGCTACTTCACATTGGAATGGGTTCCTAATGAATTTCCAGGCTTCACGCTTCTCATCTTATATCAGGAAAGTATCTGATGAATTCTGCTTTCAATTCAGTCAGATGAGTAATTATTTGTTTTCTTTAACTCAGAATCAAGGAAACTGTGAATGAGAGTAGAATTCAAGTTAGCAAAACTGCCTGTATTTCCATCCTGAATTCGACATTTCCAGAGGTCGAGTTTGGCCATGAAGGCTCGAATGACGACATGGTGCATGACTATGTTGATGTTTTTCCCTTGGAGTTTGAGGTTGATGGCATTCAGTGCTTCAAAGATGTCCACCAGGTAAGCTAGAGATGGCAAAAATCCTTCAGACTGGAACTTGTCATTGAGATCTGCTTTCTGCTGCGAATCTAGAAATGTTGCCACTTCTTGTCGTAGTTCATTAAGCTGTCCAAGCATGTTTCCCTTCGAAAGCCATCGTACGTTTGTGTGGAAAAGCAAGGCTTGATGTTCAGAATCCATATCCACACACAGCTTTTTGAAGAGATGACTGTTTAAGCCTCCAGCTTTGATGAAGTTGACTACCTGATAGCCAGGTTCATGACATCCCTCATTTCAGCAGGTAGAGTTCTGGATGCTAAAGCTTCACGATGAAGGATGCAGTGCATACCTATAAAGATGGACTTTCTTTTTTCACTCTTGTTATGAAACCAGATTGCAAACCAAGCATGGCCGGAGCTTCATCAGTGCACACCCCTACCAGCGAGTCCCACGAAAGATGATTTTCCTGGAAGAAGTTTGATACACTTGAAAATATCTGTTGCTGTTGTATAACTTTCCATGGGATGGTAGAAGAGCATTTCCTCTTTTACACTATTGCTTGACACGAAACAAGCATACATCAGCAGCTGAGAACACTGAACAACAACAGTCGTTTCGTCCAACTGGATGGCAAATACAGGAGAAGCTCTTACTTGGTCGAGAACTTGATCTTTGATGTCTTGAGACATTTCATCGATCCTTCCCTTGACGATATCGTTTGATAGAGAGATTTGGGAAAGCTTGTTTGCACTGTCCTTCCCCAGAATGAGCTCGCTGCACGCAGTACACTTGGTTTCATGAGAGTCTCTCCGATGTTACGGCTCTTTTTGCTCTTTACAATCAACATGGCGATCTCATAGGAAGCCTCAACAACCTTTGAAGTCTGTTGCCGAAAGCTCTACTGCTGTCCATCTCGGCTTGCTTCAAGGACTGCTTTTTTGTTTCAAAGAATGCCTTGGGTTTGGCAGCTAGAGCAGGATGCATCGTCTTCAAGTGGCGTTCCAAGCGTGTGGGCCACATCCCATCATTGCTCAGAGTCTTGTAGCTTATTATGCACCGGGGTACCTCTGTGTCACCATTTTGGAGGGACACAAATCCAAATCTAATATATTCGTCAAGATACTTCCACTTTTTTGCACTCATTGCGAACGATTTAGTTTGAAATGGTTACTGCAAATCTGTGAAAAAATTTTTTTTAATATTAAAATTACAATAAAATATAAATTTTAATATTAAATTTAAATTTAAAATTAATTTTAATACAGAAAATGGTAGGCCTAGTAGCGAATAGAAAACGAAAATTATTAAAGGCGATACTTTGGGGTTTTTTTATGTTCATCACGATATTATACAAACACTTGTTAAGAGAATTCCCAAAAAATTCCTACTTTTCTCTCCGGGCTCGCGCCCACTCTGGAAATTACTCACGCCCCCCTATGGGGGCGCCCCCCCCAGGTTAAGAGCCAATGGTCTAAATAAATTATCATGTGAAACCATTCCGACATCTTTGAATAATGGATGCACCTGCAAATGTCATTATACACCGCTCTCGATTTTGGTTCGCTATCATCACATACATGAGCTGAATCCATCCAGTGTGTGTGTCCTTTGAATTTTATTGTATTTTAGGAATAGCTGATACTGTACAATGAATAACAATACAGCGCGTATGGTGAAGCAAATGAGTACACTAATGTTAAAATATGCAATTTATGCTTTTTCAGTAGGGTTGGGCACACATCGACTTTTTCTCTGTTGTCCCGTTAAAAGGAGTGTTTTTTTATGGCAATTTTTCACGCTGATCACGAATCCGTTGAAATTTTTGACCTAGGGTGATGTCTTAGTAAGATTTTTGACCTAGGGTGATGTCTTAGTAAGACATCATCCTAGGTCAAAATTTCAACGGATTCGTGATCAGCGTGAAAAATTGCCATAAAAAAACACTCCTTTTAATGGGACAACAGAGAAAAAGTCGATGTGTGCCCAACCCTAATATTACATGCCCTAGTAAGCCATAATTATCAAATTTTACCTGAAAAGTGGGTAAATTTGGCGGCCATTTTGAATTTTACCAACCTATGTCAAAAAGTTCAACGGATTCGTGATCAGCGTGAAATTTGGCCATAAAAAACACTCCTTTCAAAAAAAGTATGGTTGTATGCCCAACCCTATTTTTAGTTGAAAAACAATTAAAAAGCGTACTTAATATTTGAAATGTAAAAATCTTGTTATTATTGTGATAAGCACCTTTATATATAACAGAAGGAATGAAACCGTTCGATACAGCATGGCAGGGGGGCCGCAAAAGAATGATGTAAAAAAATAATAATCATAAAGTTAATGTACAGACAAACAAATGATGAGTAAAATGTAAGCTTTGCTGATGAAAAGATGAAAGCAAAGCTAAAATATTTGTTGAGCAAAACATTGAAACATAGTGGTTACACCAACTAACATAATAATTTTATTTATTATTATATAAAAATATAGACGAACACATTTTGAATTTAAGCATATTTAATTTTTGCATATTTTTTAATGTACAGTTAAAAAAAGTTATGAAAAATAATTCAAGATGTCCCTGGTTGAAAGAACCATTTATCACTTTGCCACCAATATCTGCCATAGTTGTAAGTAAATTTCAACTACTAGGTGCATGACGAAACACTTGTTTATGGCTAATATTAAAGAGAATGATGGCATAAGAAGAACTTAGCTTTCAGCGTTCGGCGTTCGGCGCGAAATGCCATGGTGGGCGGAAATGACGTCTTTCGTTCGTTCGTACATGAAGAGGGGAGCGTGTCTTGGTTTTTTCCCGTGAATCAATAAATTCAATGGTTTCACATATATAACATATTAGTTTCACAAATTTCCATTGAAATACTCGGGTATTTCCGTCAATTGTCGCCATTTCCGTCTATGTTACGCACTGCCATCTACGGACGGCCGTCATTGGCTGTCACTCGAGGCGCGTGGGGGGGGGGGGGGGGCACGGAGACATGGTAGACACTGGGGACATTTCAACTCGGTGCAATTGTATACAGCGCACGCGCTGTAAAAGTGTCAGACCTGTCTGTGCATGTATGTGTGTGTGTTGTTGGTTAATTTCTCCATATGCAGGTGTGCGTGTGTGTGTGTGTGTGTGTTGTTGGTTGTTATCTCCATATGAGGGTTTCAGAAGGTGGAACGGTCCTCCCAGGTATCAAAGTATCGCCTTCCGTTTCAGTAAGGGATCACAATTCATGGACTAAGTTGTGAAGTTTTCTCGTTCTCAAAGTTTTGTTCCGCAGGCCTCTTGAGGATCATCAACGACTTCCCAACAGCTTCCAAAAGCAGTTCGTTTGCAGTAATATTCCAAGGGATGGTTTTTAAGATCTGTGGAAGATTATTTTTCACCATTCCTGTTGCTCCAATGATCACTGGTACAATTTCGGCACTCTTCAGATTCCAGGATCTTTTCACTTCATTTTGAGTTTTGTTATTTCGTCATTTTCTTGATTTCTGTGTTATTTAGGCCAAAATTGTTGGGCACTGAAACCTCAATTAGCAATGCCATATTTTCTTTTTTTGTACCTCAGTTCTATATCAGGTCACAATACTTTTGTTTTCTATGTTTACGTTTCATGGGATCATCAGGTTGTACGCGAGCGTTACTTCCTCTTTTCAATGATTGCTTTTGGTTCATGTTCTGAAACATGGGTTTCTGGGGTTCATGGGGTTTTGAAACTGGATATTCACATTTGGCAGATCTGCCAGTGGATTACTCTACATAATTTGCTGTTGCCTTTATGTGTACAGCTGTTCTAACATGAGTTTTTTTCTTTACATCATGAAAGGAGGTGGCTCGTGCTTTTCTGTCGTCTTTGTAGGGGAGCACAATAACCTACACTTGTCCAATTGACTCAGTCCTGCCATTTTCTTAAAGCCATTGGTGTAGTGTCCTTGGTCTTAGGCATTTATTATGCCTTGTTCTCCATCCCAGTTGAGCTGACCTCTTATTAGCCATTACAATGAGCCATATTTGTCTATGCACCAATCTGTCCAGCTCATTTTTAAATCTCCCTGCTGTCCTATCATTCTCCCAGTAGTTAGTGTATATCTGTTGCTTATCATTTTATATAGTTATTTGTCTTTTATGCAATCGTTGGAGGGTGCATTTGTTGCCGTTTCAGTTTCATGTGCATACAAGGCGATAAGAGCATCCAACTCTTCAGGCTTCATGTTGTCAAAGCTTTCCCTACCCACCTTCCATGCCAACCCAACAATTTTATGCCTCTCCTCTGTGTTGTCAAGAAAGCCTGAAAAGTTTCTCACTGCCCGTGACCAAAGGTTGTGCCAGCAGGCATTGATGGTGGAGGCTCTCACCTCATCGAGTGACTCTGATGGTGCCGATGCAGTGGCTGTGTTAACCTCCTTCCAACACTGCCTGACGGTGAGCTCTGGTCGAAGTCCATCGCATGGAAAATGCGGCGAAAGGGTGTGGCAGGTATAATATGTTTCGAAAGTCAAAATTACCCCTTTGAACAACTACTCTGGCAAGTACCCCTTCTCCTGGATTAGCTGGCTGTGTAAGTTTAGCAGGGAACCTTTCAGTTGCATCGTAGTGCGTGGAGGCCCACTCACCTGTCAGTTTGACATTTCGGAGAACATAGCACTTCTTGAAGAGGTCAAACCATCCCCTGCCTCACTTGAAATGGACTGGGACGACCCATTCCCGCATCACTCGTGCTAGTGCAACCTGCACCAGTCAAATGCAAGTAGATACAGATTGTCTTTGCACGAATGAGAATTCCACTTGAAGGCATGTCTTCTGCATATTGTCCTCAATCAATATTCTGAGAGCCTTCTCCATCCTTTATATGTGGACAACCGGATGTGGGTGACCACTTTGGTGCTTGGTACAGTGCTCACCGGAACACTTTCTCGGCTTGCTTTCACGTTCTTCCGTATGTAGAGAATGGGGATTCATTTACTCCATGCAGTTTTCCCACAAAGGCCACACTCTGTCCTCTCAACAGCCAGTCCAGCAGATCCACTTTGTCACTCAGGCTCATCACTTTCTTCTGCCTCTTGGCAGTCAAACACCTCTCCAGTCTTAAGACCAGTCGACTGGTCTTACGCTTGGGAGCCATGTTTGATCAATGAGTGGAAATGAACAGAATAAGAGGCAAAACACTGGTCAAGGCAGTGATGAGAAAAAATGATCGAGACTCAGGACACCCTGTATATAAGTAGTGATACGGGAACAGTGGTAGTTGTGGGAGGGTTGAGTAGTCTGCCCATTTTTTGTGGGGGATGTTGGTGGGTGAATTTTTTTTTTTATGCAGCAGGCAGTAGATGTGGTAAAACCTTTATAATTGTGTGACTCATGGGGGATGACATGTTACACAGCAGCTGGTAGATATGTTGGAGCATGTCTTGAGAGCATGAATGGTGGGACAAGCCGTGCAGCTCTGTTATGGTGTGAATGGTGGGACATCCGGACATGCTGTGTTGCTCGCTAAAAGCATAGGCAGGTGGAAGATATGTTTTCAAACTGTGTTACGTGCACAGCTGGTGAAAAACACTGAAACGCGAAGCACAGGGCCACAAGTGTGGGAAGCAGGTCATGCACGCAGCTTGTGTAATATATATATATATATATTTGTGTATGTACAGCTGCTCTATGCATGGTTGGGGAAGATATATTTTAGAACTATGTTTATGTGCACAGCTTGTGAAAAAAAAAAATTTCACCTGCAAAAAATCACAAATACGCAAAGCACAGGACTGCAAATGTCGAAGCAGGTCGCATTTTATAAAGAGCAAAAACGTGGGTCTGCGAAATAGTGAATCTGTGGGATAGCTGGGTCTGACGTGTGTGTGTGTGTGTGTGTGTGTGTGTGTGTGTGTGTGTGTGTGTGTGTGTGTGTGTGTGTGTGTAAAAAAGATGTAAAAGGATGAAGGGATGGTACGCCAGAGAGTATGGAAACAAGGTAGGGATAGTTACAAGAAATTATCATGTGAAACCATCCCTCCATCTTCTTTGAATAATGGTTGTTAATCCATTTACAATGATAATTTATGTTCCATCCATCCATCCCTGCATCCATTTGCAATGATCATGTATGTTGATTGTTTCCATGTATGAATTTCACCATTAAAATATTATACCGTTAACGCACGCACGCACGCACGCACACACACACACACACACACACACACACAACCACACACACACACACACCACACACACCACACACCACACACACACACTTGCGTTTTGGCTCAAGGTAAGGCAAATTAATGCAGATTCTCAGTCAATAAAGTGAACACGCTTTGGTTACAATGGGAACAAAACTCGTGTCTGAATCAAACGTGAGCGGAGGAATTCTCATAAAAAGCATGCAATTATGGGTTTCAAATAACATACGTTAAGCCTTCGGCACAATACCTTAAAGTCCATTTCATCAGCATAAAATGAGGATATACATCGAGCTAGCTGGCTGCCAAAGTTTGCTTTCAATTATATATTCTCAAACATCCTCTGCAAAGTGTCCAAGCCAATTAATTGCACTGTTACCAAACCCAGCACCAATTAATTCAGTATAGGATAATGGGGTAAACTGCATTCATACCTTCAGGCTTGGATATGGAGTGGGATTTAATGCACAGGATTGTGAACATTCGTTTGAACACACACAAAAACATTTGATGGAATAAAGGTAAAAACCAGACAAGTCAACACCGAATAAACAGATCAACATCTTGAACCGAGAGGGCTTTAGGATGGCTGTTCACATCCTCAAGATCATCTCCCATCGATACCCTATTTTCTACCCTCAATACCCCTTCAAAGCCTAGTCTTCCTTTCAGGTTTTTGTGATTTCTCTCCTCTCCTCTGCCCTTCTTTCCATTTTTCCATCCATTGCGGTTTCATCAAGGATTTCCCTTCCTGTTCTTTCAGCCCTCTACTTGCTGAGTTTGAGCTGTATCCAGCTTGTTGACCCCATGTCCTCCTCCCTCTCTTTTTTTCACCTAGCACACTCATTTTCCATGTCCCTGTGCGTGTCCTCTACCCAGTTTGATGGTGTGTTTCTCCACTTTCTCCCTGCGGTGTTCTTTCATTTTACAAAGCGATTCCTCCACTCCTGGCTGCTCGATAATTCCATACACGAGAGTAATCTCACCTTCTTTGCCACGATGTCCACTGCCTTCTCTTCTCCCTTAGCTCGTCTTCATTACCCGCACACATGAAGCCGAAAAATGGGGTTAAATAAATCGGTTCACTTCTGTCTGTCTGTCTGTCTGTCTACAAACGGCAGTTTATAATTGAGGAACAACTTCTTGTATTTAAATTGAATGTTATATTTTGAACACGAATCGGAATAAAAACCTGTAGTTCAGGAATACTTTGCTCTGAATTTGGCCCAACTGCAAATGCGCAGAGAGGAGTGAGATTTTTTTTTTTACTCTGTATGCCTGTCTGGCAGTGATTGAAAAATCATTCCAAAGAGGAAATTTACTTTGTTTAAGGATGTCATAAAGGACACCAAACAACAGGTATGAATAACTAATGTAACATGTTAAATATTGTGGTGTAAAAGACCTTAAGCAGTCTTAACGGCGGTAAACTTCCGAAAAAAACAAGGTTTTCTACAACCTTAAAATATTTATTTTATTTCAATTGAATTACAAACTTGAACACTGGAGAACACAAATCGCCTTGACGGCACTTTCAACACCTTCCGTTCATCAGTACTGGACAAAATTATTAATTAATTTTACATCATCACGACCAATCAAATTTTACACTTGCAGACCACCGCCCATGTTCTTGTCAAGGGCCAGTGGGTAAGTGTGCTCTATGAACTCTCCATTCTGTTCTGTGTTCTACCTGAGTTATTTTTGACCTTTCTTTAATCCCATTTGACCTGGTGTTGGCTTAGTGGTTGGGGGGCAGTTTGGATTCTAGGGTCCTGAGTTCAAGCCCCGTCGGCCGCTGAATTAATACACCAGGGGGTTGACTCAGCCTGTCATCCTTCCGAGGTTGGCGAAATGAGTACCAGTGTGTACTGTAGAGGGGCACTGCATCAGCAACACAGTTCACGCTTCCAAGAAATGATAGCTATTTCCGGCAGCTAAGCTGCCATCCCACAAGAAGAAGAATCCCATGTGAAGAAATTCCATCTATTACAACCCTTCTTTCCTCCATTGTCTCAATTTTTCTGAACTCCTCCATCCTCTAATGTATTTAAATGAAGCTCTGACCTACAAATTTGAAAATTCCTTTTTTTTTTTCCCAATGTTTTTCCTGATCTCTCTTCCTT
>CM068967.1:61051331-61075952 GCA_035128595.1 Eptatretus atami
ACTCCTGATTGGCAAATCGACCTAAGGCAACCTCAGATCATTCCACAAACCCGGATCAAGTTGTGCCCTCTCAGAAGACCTAGTAACATTCTGTCAACCCTCAAGATTGAAATGTCAAACTTGTTCTTCACCTCTAAAATCTGCTGCCCTTGATAAGTCTGTCCTGAAGTATGCTCCCTGTCCACCACAGCTGAAGCCCGCTCGAGAAAAGTCGAATGCCTCAATTCTGTGTTTGATCTCAAACTTGTGTTCCTAACCCTTCACTCTTTTTTACCCACCTTCCCAGTCACACCCAACTGCTTCTGTCTCTACATCTCTTTTCCTAAAAAGGTGCAGAAATTTCCAGCAACCCTCGACTCTGATTGATTCGGCAACTGGACCAACAAGATCCGCTTCATGATTCCTTAAAACCTGCTTTGCTGCTCTTGCACTTCTCTCATCTTCTTGTAAGTCAGCTAACATCACTTCATTACATAAAAAGTGCAAAACCAATCCCCTTTTGACAGCCGATTAGTTGCTCTTTCATCAGCAAGAATCATAAATCATCATCAATTTTTTATGATGACACTGACAATAAAACATCATTTTCCATGATCACTATCCAGAACCAGATTTAACGGTCACTTTATCTTGGAAATGCTGCTTTTAATCTCCCAACAATGGTTGGAAGCTGAGCAATCTTGTGTTGGCTTAGCAGTTAGGGTGGCGGCTTGGGATCCTAGGTCCTGAGTTCAAGCCCGTTGGCCGCGAATTAATCACTCCAGAGGTTGACTCAGCCTGTCATCCTTCCGAGGTCGGCAAAATGAGTACCAGTGCCACTTAAGGGACAAAGCATCAGCGCATAGCCGCGTCCAACCATGATACAACAGCAGCCACAAGGAGAGGAGAAGAGAGAAAGATGGAAGCTCTCAATGTCAGACATGAGATCAGGGCCTCCTCTGGACATATCTCGAGCTTTGATACAGTCTGACATCCTGCCTTTCTCTCCAAACTGTCTGCCTGTGGAATCCAAGGACACCACTCTTGGATTACTGACGCCCTCCACTTTCACAACCAACGTGTGACTTTCACAGAATCCTCTCATCTCCTTTCTCCTGTCAATGCTAGATTGCCCCAGAGGCAGGATTCTAGCCCCATCGATTCCTAATCTTCTCTCTGACTCTTTGGAAATCTCTTTATCTTGTTCCTCATGATTTTCCCCTCTGCCTGACATCCCTCATCCTTCAGATAGAAAGGTAGAGCTCTTCCGTCTCTGTCAGATCTTGACAAAAGCACATATTCAGTCAAACAGTTGAAATGTCTTCAATATACATTATCTGTCGCTCCTAAGCCAACACCAAGCTTGCTCAGCTTCCAACCATTGTTGGGAGATTAAAAGCAGCATTTCCAAGATAAAGTGACCTGGTCTATATCTGAATGATTTTATGTCAAGTGTCATCATAAAAAAATGATGATGATTTCATGATCTTGCTGATGATAAGAAGTCAACTAATCGGTCTGTCGAAAAGGGGATTGGTTTTTGCACCTTTTTATGTAATGAAGTGATGTTAGCTGACTTACAAGAAGATGAGAGGAAGTGCAAGAGCAGCAGAGCAGGTTTTAAGGATACATGAGCTGATGCTGTCTGGTCCAGTTGCAGAATCAATCAGAGTCGAGGGTTGCTGGAAATTTCTGCACCTTTTTAGGAACAAAGGATGTAGAGACAAGGAGCAGTTGGGTGTGACTGGGAAGGGTGGGTAAAAAAGAGTGAAGGGTTAGAGACACAAGGTTTTGAATCAAACACAGAATTGAGGCATTCGGCCTTTTCTCGAGCGGCGTCAGCTGTGGTGGACAGGGAGCATACTTCAGGGACAGATTATCAAGGGGCCAGCAGATTTTAGAGGTGAAGAACAAGTTTGACATTTCAATCTTGAGGTTGGACAGATGTTTACTAGGTCTTCTGAGAGTGGACACACTTGATCCGGGTTTGTGGAATGATCTGAGGTTGCCTTAGGTCAGATTTGCCATCCAGGAGGAGAATGCAAGTTGTTTCAAGGCAACTGCCTCACCTATGAATTTAGTGCACCATGGGTATGATAATTGAAGATGAAATGGGATGAATCTGTACATAAGGAGAGCAGGAATCTGTGAAAGAATTGCCAGGCTGAGTTAACATCAGGAGCGGTAGATATCGGAGACCAGTTCTGAAATGTGATGGCCACTTGCTTGCATTCCCTGCCAGTTTTCCTGAGTGAACTGCCCTACTCACCATTGCTGAGGCTGTTCTCTGAGAATGGCTAGAAAAAATGGTGACCTTCACAAGAACATGATCAGATGAAGCAATTGGAGCAGAGTTAGAGCAAAAGACATTGGTGGGGAAGTCGATCATTTCACCCAGTTCAGAAGGGAAGATTTCTCATTGACAGAAAACTGGGTGGGAAAGTTCACATGTTGATTCAGTCAAATGGAGTCACAGAAGCCCTTTTCAGAAGTGTCAGGGTGAGTGCGAGAGGTACCAACACCCAGCCAATTGGCATGGTGCCAATTTAAATTGCCACATATGAGAAAGACAGAGACGGGATGGGTGGATAAAAGTGAGAGATGGGATGGGTGGATAAAAGTGAGAGAAGGGATGGGTGGATAAAAGTGAGAGATGGGATGGGTGGATAAAAGTGAGAGATTGGATGGGTGGATAAAAGTGAGAGATTGGATGGGTGGATAAAAGTGAGAGATGGGATGGAGATGATGGAGAGAGATGTGAATGAATTTGCCAATATATTTGGAGGACAGTACAACACACAAACAAATATGAAATGAGAGTGAATGGAAAGTTGCAGCCAAAAAATATCCTGGTGTTTGTGAGATGTAATAAATATACACAATTCATCAATGTTTGGAAAATAATGGGGACATCATTCCAACAATTTGGTGTGACATATGTTAGACACGCCCTCAGTGAATCCGCTCGCAAGTTACCATTCATACAGGGAGAGACACACACACGAGAGAGAGACAGAGACAGAGACAGAGACAGAGACAGAGACAGACGAGAGGGACTTTTTTGAACTTTGTCAAGGGAAATATAATTATGGAGCATTGTATTATACTTGCAGAAAAAATGACGGGTGATCCTTCAATATTTTCACACTAATCAGCATTAAAAACTTGTGCTAAAACCAAAATTACACAAAAACCTTCATCAATTACACAAATTGCTCATTCCTTTATTTGGGCAGTGCATAGCCAATAGACCGCTGCAATCCTGATTGAATACATGAAGCAAAAACATGCCTAATGCTTTTCATGGGCAACCCTTCTGTATTTTCACACTAGTCAGCATTGAAAACTCAGGCTAAAACCGAAATTACGGACAAAAACCTTATTTATTACACAAATTGCTCATCCCTTTATTTGAGCAGTATAAAGGCCACAGATCACTGCAGTGATCGCTCCCGAAAATAATAAAAAAATAACCCGGGTTACATACATGAAGCAAAGCATGCCTAATGCTTATGTGCTTATACATAATACATACTGGTTATGTAGCTTGAATAATTACAATTGCACTGGGCCATGGACTGATGTGCCTGATGTTGGCTTAATGGTCAGGGTGGTGGGCTTGGGATCTGAGGATCCTGAGTTCAAATACCATTCAGCTGTTGAATGAAGACCAGGTGGGGTTGACTCTGCCTGCCATCCTTCTGAGGTTGGCAAAATGAGTGCCAGCTTGCTGGTATCCTGTGTCAGAGTGGTGACCTGTCCAGGATTGTACCCATTAGCCAGGGTTACTTCTTAGGCAGCACCAATGCTCTGCACAGAGTATGGTCCCAATGGATGGGTGGATGGACGGACTGACACCAGAGGCCTGGTGCCTTCACAAAATGGCAGATGTATGTTTTTTTATCAGGTTACAATTGTTTGTGGAGTCGGGTGAGCTGTACAACCAATGGGGCAAAGACAACCATCCAAACATTCATGCATGCATAGAGGGAAAATGATCTTTTTAATATATATTTACGAGCAAGTTGCCCATGCCCGCACGGGATTCCAAATGGAGTAAGGATGGCAAAAATGCAAATGGAATTTTCTGTCACCGAACCAGTAAGCTGGGAGCAACAATTCACATTTATTGCAAAATCTGATGCAATTCAAATGCTTCAATGGCAGCGAGGTGCTCCATTTGAAACTGTCCATTTAATATATGCAGCTTTTTGATGCCTCGGGTCCAGAGTTTGTATTGGTGTCAAAGCCAGCAACTATCCATCCATTGGGACCATTCCCTGTGCAGAGCATTGGTGCTGCCTAAGCAGTCTCTTTGGCGATTGAGCACAATCCTGGACAGATCACCACTCCAACAGAGGATACCAGCAAGCTGGTACTCATTTTGCCAACCTCAGAAAGATGACATGCAGAGTCAACCCTACCTGGTATTAATTCAACGGCCAAGCGGGATTTGAATTCAGGACCCGAGGATCCCCAACCTACCACCTTAACCATTAAGCCAACACCAGGCATATGAAGTCAGTGACCAATTGTAAATTAATGGTACGATGATTTACCTTTCATTTAAAATTCGTGTTTGTTTGTGTTTCCTATTATTGGTTAGAAACAGTTTTCTCTCTCCACATCACAAATTACCAAAATTACCAAGATTACCAAAAAAAAAATTACCAAGATAGTGTTCTGATGCCAAATGGTTTCAATATGATGTAATAGCAGCCATTCTGTCTTTTTATTGGTGGACTATAGAAAAAAAAAATCTAAAGATGTTCCCATAAGTTTGAGCACTGAATGAAGACAGTGTTGGTGAAGTTTGGTCAATCACAGAACATGTCAAAAAATCACTTGTGACTGTCCAAACAATGAAAGAAAAACAAGGAGCACAGAGGAAAGAGAAGAAGGTCGTTTTCATCTGTCCTCTCTGCATCGTTCCGCCATCGTACGTGCTCTGCGTACACGATTGAGATGGATTTGTGAGGTCCTGTTCCCTTGACACAAGTTTAGCAAGTAAGCAAAGCCGGCTGTCGTGCATGCTAATTAGAGAACCACTCGAACAGCATCCCACGTGGAAACAGCCCGTTGTGCTGACTATGACATCATACATTTCCCTGGCATTCGTGCTCATCGTGCTGGCCAGGCACGTAGCACTGTGTGCCTCAACGTAACAGTATCATACGTGTCTCGCTGCCCATCGCTTGTGTCTCTCACTGTGCCTCATAAGCATTTCAGGTCCTGCACATCACGTAAGGCACTTCAATGAACTGTGCCAGGCCGTTAACATCCGTTGAACTATTAGAAGTGTTGCTGCTTGACATTAAGACTTGCACACATAGATGATATATTTATTCTGGCCATCACGGCTGGCAATATAAATTCACTTTGCAAACTGTTAATGAGGAAGGTCCGAAAGGATTGTCCAGTGGCAGCACACCTACCATTGAGATGTCCAGTAGTGTCTCGATTCCTGATCCGACGACAAAATATTGGATTGGTGCCCTTCGCAGGCCAACAAGCATCACAGAGCGTGCCGTCCCTCCGATGGACATTAGGTTGGTGCCCCTTCTGCTAGCATTGGTTTGTGGATGTAAAAGATCCCCACGCTGTCTTTCGTTATGAGTACGCGAGTTACCACCGGCGACCTAGCCTGGTATTGGCTTAACAGTTAAGGTGGCTGACTTAAGATGCTGTTGTGTCCACTTAATTAACACCAGGTGGGTCGACTCAGCCTGGCATCCTTCCAAGGTCAGCAAATTAAGTACCGGTTAGCTGGTAACAGGGGCATTGCATCAGCGGTACAGCCGCGCCCAAAGTCTGGTGTTGGCTTATTGGTCAAGGTGGCTGGCTTGGGATATTAGGGTCCTGAGTTCGAGCCCCGTTGGCTGCTGAATTAACACCAGGTGGGGTTGACTTAGCCTGTCATCATCCTGAGGTCGGAAAAATGAGTACCAGTGTACTGGTAAAAGGGGCACAGCATCAGTGGCAGAGCTGTGCTCCAATAAATGATCGGAGTGGCGACCCATCCAGATTGTGCAAAATAGCCATGGAAAAACTGCTTCAGCAGTTCAAATGCTCCGTTCAAGAGTATGGTCCACGAACAGCTGCACCCCCAGAAAATGATGCAGCCAAGCAGCCACAGGCTGCATTCAGATAAATAAATGAATAAATAAACCGGCAACCTGACCAAATTAAAAATTCCTGCCCAAATCAGCTCCAGTCAAATGCGAGCAATGGCCAGGAGGTTTATGAAAGACTTGGGCCAAATGTCACCCATAAGAAGGTGGGAATAATTGGGGCCGTCAAAAGTAAAAGTCATATAGACACTCTTTGTGAACAATATACCAACATCTTGCTCAAGACGACTCAAAAAGTGAATGGATCAGCAGAAAGGTAAAGCATTTCAAATCATTTGATTCCCCAAAGACAGTTTGGTTATGAACTCAGAACCAAATAGAGTTTCATACTTTCCCATTCCATCTGCCAAAAGTCATTTTTATGTATTTGCCTTGTTCTAATGTATTCAGGTTGACAGCCAGCCAGCACATTTAGTACTTCTTCAATAAAATCAAGCACTGTACAATTTGTGTTGGCTCATCCTGAACACTTGTTTTAAGATGTCACCGAACAAAGCAATCATCTCTCTTTTACGACCACCATTGTAGTGGCATGATGGCATCAGCTTAGAGGTATGTGCACTCGCCTCTGAGCCTTGCACTCACCTCACCTGAGTTTGAATCCTCGAATTGACTGTCATCCCAGTGTTTCGCAGGCAGGGTGATGCATCATTGTGTGTGCCGTCCCTCCGATGGACGTTAAATTGGGTGTCCCATCTACTCGGATTAATGCTGGACATTAAAGGCCACGCAACGTACTTCAAGAAGAGTCGGCGAGCTATTGCCGGCACCCTGGAACAAATGACAACATTCCTGCCCTAACCGACAGAGGGCATTGCATCAGCGGCACAACCACAGATTCAACCAATGATGCTACCCCGCAGCTTTGTAATCTCTCTCTCTATCGAGTGCAGCCTTATGGCTGCTGGTTGCATCATTGGTTGGGAGGCGGCTATGCCACTGATGCAATGTCCCCCTTACCAGTACACTGGTACTCACTTTGCCAACTTCAGAAGGATGACAGGCTGAGTCAACCACCTGGTGTGTATTAATTCAGCGGCCAACGGGGCTTGAACTCAGGACCCTAGGATCCCAAGCTGCCACCCTAACCACCAAGCCAACACCAGGCTAGCTTTGTACTGCATATGAAGGAAGAATAAGATTAATGGCCACAAATATTGCCACCTTCTTTTGGGGTCTGCCATGTGGGCAGTTTCGCCCAAGTCTCATGAACCGGCTGGTCAGGCCCAACGTTAGATTGAAGATGATTCGGGTAGTAAATTGGAATTTATACAGTGTGCCCACGATAACTCGTCTATACTTTGTGAATGACACCGCAAGGATCTGTAACATCCACAGATTTCCTTTGAGATATCTGTCTGGAGTTTGAATCCTGACGTAGTTATAAACCTGCCATCCTGGTGTTGGGAATGTGGGACAATCCGTCAATGTGCGTGCCGTCCATCGGAATGATGTTAAACCAGAACACCTGTCGAAACAAGAAGCACTGGTTGTTTTGGGGAAGTAAAATCCCACGGTGTCTTTCATCAGGAGTTGGTGAGTTATCACCGGCATCATTGCCAAAATCTAAAATCCTTCTTAAAACTGTGAGTAGCAAGATGCCTGGTCTTCTTGGCTATCCCTTAACACCAGTTTACACCACTTTTTCTCCAGAATTGTTCATGTGCCAACCTCCCCTGAAAAAGAAAAGGTCGAAAAATTCTGGAAAGGAATTTTTGAAAATCAAAAGGAACATTTATAACAAGGAAGCAGAATGGATCCCATAATTGAAAAGAAGAAGCAACATCTCGAGGAAATGCCCCCAGTGATTATTGGTGAAGAATAAATTAGAAAACAACTTCAAAAAATGCCAAATTTTAAAAGCCCAGGCCGAGATGGAATTCTAAAATTCTGGCTAAAACAACTTGATGCTCTCCGCAATCACTACGCCAGGACATTCAATGAACTGATCCAAGAGGAAAAGGCAGTGGATGAGTGGCTCGTTGAAGGAAACACATTTCTCATCTCAAAATCTGAAAAAAAACACAACTTCCTCATAAATACTGTCCAATAACATGTCCACCAACAACATGAAAACTTCGAACAGGAACCATTACAGAAATGATGTGCCATCGCCGAACACAACAAGGAGGTTTGGGGGCAGAACAAAACGTTTGTAAGTGAGCTTGTTATGGACCAATTGACCACTTACCACTGAACAAGGCTGTGCTTGAAAGTTGCAAAATGCAAAGGACCAAATTGTCCACCGTCTGGATAGACTATAAGACAGCTATTGACAGTGTCCCACATTCGTGGATGATAAAATGCATGCAAATATACAAAATCAATCCCCAAGTAATCAAACTGATTGAGAAAGCAATGGAGCTCTGGAATACCACATTGATATTACAGTACTCAGAAGGAAATATTGAAATTCCAGATGTGAAGATAAGGTGTGGGATCATCCAAGGAGACAGTCTTCCCCCCTCTTGTTTTTTTTCTGGCTTTGGACCCACTGAGTAACCTCATCAACAAACAAGGACACGGATACACCCTAACAAACAATAAAAAAAACATCCATAGAAACGGGAAAGGTGACGCAGCAACTTTGAATGGATGATTTAAAATTCTTTGCACCGAAAGACGAAAAATTGACAGAACAGCTAAAACGAGTAAAATGGTTCTCTGAGGACATTCAAATGGAATTTGGACAGGATCAGGTTCACCAATGATGACCACATTCGTCATCATGGTATATATATATATATATATAATGATATATACCTACCTACCTTGTGAACGGTGGTGTCTGTGTGTGCATTCGTCTGTCTTCCGTTTATGGGATCTGCTTCCCCCATGCATTTGAAAAGTTGCTGATTGGTGATTTTGCATTTTCATTTCACTTTTATTGATGCAATATAGTTGGTCACTTAATAGTCCCCTTCCAGTCATCTTTAAAATCAAAGTGAACATCTAGATTGCGGTAGAGTTAATACAGATCTTCATGGAGAAACACACAATTTAAAATCGACATATTTTGCCCCTTTTTAGACAAATCCAACCTCCGCCGCCTGACGTTTCACCACCATTTCACTGTGGGCGGTACAAGCAGCTCACGGCTTTGGCTCTGAAAAAAACCCAAGAGCACAACACAATTAACCTTTTTAAAGTCCATGAAATAATTTAAATTGAGAGATGAACAAACTTTTCTCATCACTGGGGACGGGTGCTTTTGTCAGTATGACATAAGACGATAAGTCATGTGTGTTCCTTCTGATAGTCTATCGTGGGGATTACTTATTCCCCTCCTTTGAGATGATTTTATGGTCTGTGTGATAGTAGATGTGCTCTGAAAGCTCCATGATGATACGCTGTAGTTAATTTTGGGCTTGCTGGTTAGACTACATCAACCTAATGGAGGTGTCCACTCTCTCACAGCCAAATATCATTCTTCGTTGGAACTCCATCATCATCTTCCTCTGGGAAATGACACTAAAACTGAGCAATGAGACCGTTTCCTAACCAACTATGCCTTGTTTATTCATGATAATCACAGTTATGCAAATCGTATGGAGATGTGGATAAGTAGGCTCAAGTCTGAAGTGTCCATCATGGAGTGGCGTGGCCTCGTGAGATTATATCACTTCAAGCAGGACTAACACTCACATCTAGAGCAAGCTAAAGTAAATGGAGGGCATTGGTTTTTAATAAAGTGCATCCGAGCTATGCACCAGAGTTTTCACAACCAATAGAACAGGTTAACTTTCAATATTCACCTTGATCTCATTTTGAAGTGCATCTCATCTTCATTATCTGAGATAAATGACTGGTGGTTCAAAAAAAAACAATGCACACACCTATAAGGGTTGACTGTGAGTGATTATTTCATCATTCACCAAAAGCAAGGTATAGCCGACCACACACCTAGGCTATATGGTATAGCCTATTGCTCCTTGCATGTTACTGTACTAAATACTGTCGGCAATTGTAACACAATGGTAAGTATTTGCGTATCTAAACATATCCAAACATAGAAAAGGTACAGTAAAAATACGGTATAAAAGTTTTTTTTAAATTGGTACACCTGTATAGGGCACTTACCATGAATGGAGCTTGCAGGCCTGGAAGTTGTTCTGGGTGAGTGGATGAGTGGATGAGTGAGTGAGTGAGTGAGTGGTGAGTGAATGTGAAGGCCGAGGACATTACTGCACACTATTGTAGATTTTATAAACACTGTACACTTAGGCTACACTAAATTTGTTAAAAATATATATTTTTTTTATTTCTTCAGTAATAAATTAACTGGAGCTTACTGTAACTTTTTCACTTTATAAACTTTTTAATTTTCTAAAACTTTTTAATGAATGCTTATGGGCCATGACGACCAAAACAACACGAAATTAAATCAAGCACAAGGTAAAATGATGCAATCAAGAGACGTAGTAAACACGAGATGTAAGAGGCTACTGCGCACACGGCAGAGTGTTTTACAGTTAACTTTTTGTTTAATAAATAGAAAGAGGACACTCTAAAATAACGATAAAAAGTACAGTATAGTAAATACATAAACCAGTAACATTGTTGTTTGTTATCATTATCAAGTACACACACACACGCACACACACACACACACCACAACACACAACACCACAACACACAACACACACACACACACACACGCACGCACATACACACACGCACACACACACACGCACACACACACACACACATGCCACACACACACACACCTGGTGTTGGCTTCACGGTTAAGGTGGTGGCTTGTGATCCTAGGGTCCTGAGTTCAAGCCCCATTGGCTGCTGAATTAACACCAGGGTGTTGATTCAGCCTGTCATCCTTCCGAGATCGGAGGACTGAGTACCAGTGTAGCAACCAAAAAGGCTGCGCAGGAAGGGAAGGGGTATCAACTGATTGATTAAATATGGTATTGGTGTGGTGCAGGCATGATGGGCCGAATAGCCTCATGTGCCTTAATTCCTTGTAATTCCTATGTACATATATATATTTATATATATATATATATATATATATATATATATATAATATATATATTATATACATTCATATATATACATATATACATATATACCGGGCGTAGTGGCGTGCGCCTGTAATCCGGCTACTCGGAGGCTTGGGTTGGAGGATCGCTTGAGGACGGGTGCTCTGCGCTGGGCCGCGCTATGAGAGGGTGTAGGGCATCCCGGAATCATGGCGAAACCCAATCCTTATCCCTGTGTCGTAAGAGGCGACCAGGGTTGCGTCAGGAAGGGCATCCGGCGTAACACCTGTGCCAAATCAGTATGCGGATCATAACGGATGATCGCTGTTGGCGACCCCTAACGGGAGCAGCCGAAAGACGAACAACAACAACAACATATATATATATATGTATATATAAACATACATAGATGGATACATAGTATATAGTCAGCCTCGCTATTCGCTGGGGATACGTTCCTGGAAAATGTTGCACATGTTGAATCCACAAATTTTGTCCCATGGTTGCAATGTAAAAGGGGGAATTGGTTCCCGGCAGTTTTTGATTTGCGAGGGAAAATAAAAAACCGAGAATACGCCGGCAAAAAAAATGCGAAAAACAGCAAAAATGCCACAAAAAAACGCGATTACACGAAGTACAGGACTGCGATTTTCGAATCAGGTCACATTTTATAAATGATGGGCACACCTGCTAGTATATACATCTACCAGCATGTTGTGCTTACACATTATGTAAGCATATGAACCGTGTTTCCCCCATTGTCTCTGGTCACTCACCTGCATTTGATATTTCAGTTATTTATTTTCTTTTTTAAAATTTATTTATTGATATTTTCATTTACGGATGCTTTCCATAAATTTATGGATGCTGGTCTGTGATTTTTCCTGGTGCATCGACTTCGATGTCTGTCGGCACTCAAGAGTACCGTAATTCCCCAGGTCAATCACCTGCATTTTTTTCATTTATTTTTATTCATTTATTTTTGTTTTCACTCATGGATGCAATAATTGTGATATTTTCCGGTGTACTGCCTTCGTTGTCCATCTGCATGCAAAATTTTGGCTCTTTTATGTCACCCAGAAGGCACCGATCTTTAATATCAGTCAGTGAGTAGTGGTTAGACGGAGCTTCATATATTAATATGTATATATCTATAAATATACATACATCCATCCATACACATATACGTGCTGTGCATATTTTTTCATCAACCTTTTTAGTATCCCAAGTCCATTTTTCATGAAAAAGAATCACATCAGATGCAGGAGAATCCGTCCTCACTCTACATTGCAATGCACAGTGAGGACGGATTCTCTTACAACAAGAAAATCTTCCTTCCTCAATCAGAGATGGTCCTTTTCTCCCATTGGTCCAATATACATATGATCATACTTAATTGTTTTATCCACAGCATGATGAAGTTTACAGATAGTCTTGAAAAACAATAACAAAAATAAAACATCTTGGATTCTTCATACAGGATTTTACAGTGGCCACACTGTCCCCCACTTTGATGTCTAGCACTGCCTGTTCCTTGATACAATCAATTTCTCAAAGCGTGCAGTTATTTTTTAAATCCACAGTTCAATCAAAAAGCTTTATCTGTTCGGGAAAGATTACTAGTAGATCCCTAACCTGCATTTCTGTGTAGCCCAAAGCTTTATTTCAAAATCAGTTTTAATGCAATTCGGAAATCTCTCTCAATTGCTATCTATCTTTCTTTCTTTCTTCCTCTCTCCCTATCTCTCCCTTTCTCGCCCTTTCTGTTGAATTTCAGAGACAACTAATGTTGTGGACAAGCTGTTTTGGGAGGATCTAGAATTGAAGTGTCAAAAATGTAATGCTTGCTGGCTGATGATCTGGATGGTTGATGAACCAAACATTCAATAAAATTAAGGAATTCTTCAGAAAAAAGTTATATATATATATATATATATATATATATATATATATATATATAATAAATATATATGAATATATAATACAAACAAGGAATTGTAGAAATATATTGACTCCTCCTATGCTCTTTGAGCCAAAGAAGCTGCATAAAGCAACCAAGAAGGCTATGCAAGGTGAGCCTTTGCTTTTTAAACCTTTCCAGAGTTCCTCCACAACTGCAAGGCTTACCTTGTGTGGAGACGGGCTTATCTTGCATAGCCTTCGTGGTTGCTTTATGCAGCCTTCTTCAGCTAGCCGAGCATGGGAGGAGTCTACATATATATATATATATATATATATATATATGTATATATATATGTATTTGTATATGTATGTATATATATTGTTGCGAATTCGCGCCCGTCGGCGTGCGGACGGCCACGTAACTCGGATCGCGGCACGTCGCCCACCGGACGGACAATTCAGTCGTGACCCTCCGGGAACTATCGCCCGGAGCCAGTCACGGGTGGGCCTTTCGACCTCACCACAATCGTGCCAATCGGCCACCCGCGTAGGATAGGGTTGTTCGCCAAACTCGACCTACCTAAGTACCCACGCGGATGGTAAACCGGGCGATCGTACCTCGCCGCAGGTCGACTCCGGACACGAGCCGTTGGGCGGCCCGTTCCGTACTATCGGGATAACCGAGCGGTGTTATCGTCGACCTCGACGGTTCAGATTATTTACCGGGCGTTTGGCACCCACATACGAACCCTTTACGTGAAGCAGGATGGAGGGTCAATGAAGAAAAGACGAAGCGAAACGGGAAAACAGTTCACACAATGCCATTTATTCCGCGGCACACGGAGCACACATATAGCACGTATTTACAGCCACAATTAGCAAATGCACACATATCAATTTAAGACAAAAACATAATGCAAGCAACGCAGAGCTACGACCGACTAAACGCGAACACTCGGCAACACTTATACAGTTTCTACCTACTACAAGACACGGCGCCACAACACGCATTCACACCTAAGCAAAGAAAAGACCCCCTCAAAGGCAAGGGAGTCAGACTGGGCCCGTGGGCCTAATGCGCGTGGAACCTGGTGAGCGGCCAGGTCCACGAGAGACCGAAGGGTCCTACCCGCGCCCTCGTGGCGAGCCGCAAAATGTCGCTGCACGGCGGTTTCGTGGGCACCTGCTGGTGTAAAGTGGAACGGGGCCCCCTTGTCGCACTCTCTCAGCGCGGGGGAAAGGGGGAATTGTTGATGCTCTGGGGAGGGAGTATGGCTGGCTCTCGAGTCCCGCGATGCGCGATTCAACGCGACCTCGTCGCTGACTTCCTCGTCCCGGACCCGAGCCTCCAGGTTCTCCTCAGCGATCTCCTCCGCAGCCGTTCGCCTCCGTAGCCGTTTGCCTCCGTATCCGTTCGCCTCGTAGCCGTCTGCCCCACTTCTGCTTCGAGCTCCGTCTCCCGACTCTGCCCACCGATACTGCCAACTCGACTCACTGCCACACTTCTGCTTCGAGCTCCGTCTCCCGACTCTCCCCCACCGATACTGCCACAATTCGCCTTGCGCTCGTCTTTTTATCGGCTCCAGGAACCCACCATATGCAAATTCTCGGATCCAAACGACCTCAGGGGCGGAGCCACGCTCCGCGATTGGATAGAGAAGGGGCGTGTATCTTTCCTGATCCTCAAATTTGCATATCCGATTTCCGTCAGGCGCGTCTGGAGGCGGGGCCAAGCCGCCCCGCGCTTCCTAATTGGATGGATCAGATGTGGGCGTGTAGCATTCCTGATCCGAATTCTCCTCGGGAAAACCGCCATCTGCACTCGCGGCTCGCGTGTATCGCTGCAGATAGCCCGACGCTCGGTGTCCACAGGTGGTGCGGGAGTGGCCGTAGGAGAAGGTGGTGGAGGGTTTTCGGCGGTGTCCGATGGCCATGGCGCTGTTTGGAATGGCGGTGATGTGAGGTTTGCGGTAGCGAGTGGTGAAGGTAGGTTGTGGCTGCTGGCGTTGTTGTTGTTGTTGTAGTGGTTGGCTCAAAACAAAGGTAGAACAGAAAAACGCCTAACTCAAAGGATCGCAGCCCGAATGAATCACATTAATTCCTCTAAACAATGGGTTTGGGCTAACTACACATGTACTTAAGAAATATATCTCACCTACGGGACCTTTATGGTGTAATGCGAATTTCCACAGCCGTAACAATATAATTTATATATATATATATATATATATATATATATATATATATACGGTATATATATATATATATTTATGAAAAATATATATATAAATGTATGTATATATACCAAATAGTTATGCAAGGCATCAGCCATTACAAAGCTTGCAGTGTTAAAGTGAGAATCTATTGAGGTTAAGCTAAAGACTCAATGGTTTTGTGGGCTGTTACTGGGTTAGCGATTAGTTCCTTGGGTTTGAGTCCAGGGTTGAGTCAGAAAATTTTCACACTTGCCCAATGCAGGAATTTATTTCTGCTTAATATACATTCATATACACAGTATATATGCACTTATATCTCTTATATCTAATATATAAAGCTGAATTCGTGTCTGTGAGTGTGTGGGTCATAAGTGCTGCCCATTGTACAAGCCAAGTCTTCATGCTCCTTTCCCTTCAGCCATCCAGAAATCGCTGCCATATTTTTCTCTCCGCAGTGCTCTGATTGTTTAAAAGCCTCTGATGTACATTTGAAGACTGAACGTTGCGTCTTCTATCATTAAATGAAGATACCGTTTTGAGGAAACAAACTTACATTTTGATGACAACTCAAAGGTGGCAATGCATGTTTTGTCCACAGCAATCACCGCAGCGGTCTAATATTCAGCGGTTTTGGTTTTCGCCCATGTGAAGTAAATAAACATTAAAATCGGCTTGGTCGTGAAATACCTGCCAGGGAAATTATCGAGAGATATTTATTATGTACATGCATGCTTTAAGGAAGTTATGTACATGCACACTTTAAAGTTATATGAAATGTGCACACCCACTTTCGTACACTCAACATCACCTCTGAGTTTATGTACATTCTAAAACTGAACTAGGTATGCTTTCATTACAACAAAAATGGTCATGATTAATATTTAAAGTCTTAAATTAAAAAACAGTCCTTTTGTCAGTGCTTTGAATGTACTGTATGCTGTTGAGATATCCAGGGGTGTGTTCAGTTATCAAGCAGCTAGCTAGCACTTGCCAAGCCAGCCGTTCCTTATCAACCGTTTCTAACGGAGTACTTGCTTGAGTGCTTAAGCCACTTGGCAAGCGCTCTACAATAAACTTGGTAACTGAACACACCCCAGATTCATTACATGGCGACGAAGATAAACATCTACACCATGACTTCTTTCAGCCATATCAATTAATTCTTCCCTCAGGGGGTGGGGTGGGAGGAGGCAGGGGAAGGGATGGAGTGGAAAGAGGGTCCTGACCATGCCTGGCACTGCCGGGTACCCCTGCTAGCATATATATATATATAATCTTTCCCCAATCTTTAATCTTATTTCAAGAAGAATAGTACTACTGGTATGTTTCTTCATTCATCAAATAAACTTTTCAAAAAAACCCAACAGCATGGTTGTTATGAAGGTAAACAGGATCAATGTCATAATAAAGATAAGGTATGAAAGAGTGCTTTAAAGATTTATTGGCTTTTGTGAGTTAGGCAGCTGAACAACACTCACCCAAACAAATAAAACTCGTGTTATGTCCATAGATGGATGCTGTACTTTTGATTCAAAGACTTTTGAATTAAAAAATAATAATAATCTACACCCAAATCCATATAGATGCAGAGACTTATTGTGGTATATTATCTCGTGTGTCCATTATTGACTGCGATGTGGATGATATCTGTTCTGGGCCATCCCATCACTATAGTTACTGAACACAGGCTGGTCACCAGGGCATAGCATTACAAGCTTTCGGAGCAAAGAGATTTCCAGGATAATTCAAATAATTATATTACAGCCATGCCCATTGGTTAAGATGGAGCAATGCATGTCATTTGAAGTCCAAAGCTCTCTCAGTAATGCAATTGTTTCGAGATTTTGCTGTAGAAGGTTTATTGCTGCCTTTTAGAGCCAAAGCCTTTCTTCAGTCCATTTGTGCGTAGGAAGTCTTGTGCAAGTATGATCTCCAATATAATTTCAGTTGGATAAGTGCACCTGGACCTGAATGCAAAATGCAGTGATAAAAACCTGAAAACAATCTTCCTGACTTGGATACGATATGAGGGGCATTCAAAAAGTTATCGCAATGGGTTATTCTTTGGCATCCTAGAGCCATGGTTTTTGATTCATCACAGACTTTATCCTTCTGGTTGCAGGTTTAAGCACGTTGAACATTGGCTCGTGCAGTGCCGCTTCGCAGGTCATCAAAGCTCAGTTTTCTGCACTTGATCCACCATGTCTTTCTGTTATCGTTTCACCCCTGTGTTGTTGGTTGTGTTTCCATCCAAGTTTCCATGTTTTACCATTCTTTGTTGTGTATTGTCAAATTTGTGTCCTTGTGGTTGTCTGGCCTACTCTCCAAGGCATCAGCTAGTGTAGCATGCCAATTCTGTCTCTGCTCTGATACTGCATGCCTCGTTATGCTTTATTTAACCGACGTGTTCTCCTTCTACACTTCTCAAATTTATGTTATTTCCTCCTCATTTCAAAAAAAAATTTGCACTCCAAAAAAAATCTTGAACTCATTCTGCTGATTTCCTTCCTTCGTTCATTCATTTTTTTCTTACATTCTCAATACCTCATTGAACTAACATTCCTCCTAATTGAATTGATTCTTATTTTGAAAGCTTTCAATAACACTTTACAATGCTTCATTTGCCTTATTTCTCTGTCAGGAACACCCTACGTGTTCTTCTTCATCTTGATCTATTCCTGTTATTCTTCTTTACATGATATCCTTCCAAAATTTGTCTCAACCAACAACACTCAGTCCATCGATTGCTCCCCCCACCATCCACCGCACCCCCTTTCCTCCGTGCATTCAATAACCCTTCATTTCACCCCACTCGTGATGCATGTCTTCATGTATCCAAATTGGGGACCATAAGAAGTCCAGTTTCCATTTGGTTGTTTGCACCCTTCACATCCATTAACTGTGTCAAATGGAAGCAGTCAACCTCAGACATGACACCAGGGCAGTATGTGTATAAATATCTCAAGCTTTCGATACAGTCTGGCACTCACATTATTCTCCAAACCCTCTGCCTAATGATATCCAAGGCCACCTCAACAAATGACTTACTGACTTCTAGGTTTAGACTTTCCCTCTACTTCTTTGATTGAAAGTTTGAGGCTGTATCCATCTTGTTCACCCCGTGCCCTCTCATTGCCCTCATTCTTCCCTACAATTCATATTTCTCCAAGTTTCCCTCTATTTTGACCCTCAATGCTGCAGTCAGTGTACCCCCTCTCTTTTGACTGTTCCTTTTGTTCTGTTGTAAACGTCCTGATCCATGCCTTTTAGAGCTGTGTTCTTGCTCCTCCACAAGCTTAAACATTGTATACAAATAAAACTTACATGCACGCTTACTTTATGGCATTAGTTTCATTTATCTGACATTGCTCATTGTTTCAGAGTATATCCAGAAGTTTACTACTTCATGCAATTCTAGAACATCCCAAAACTGAGCATCGAGGTGTGATAAATTTTTTTTATGCAAACAAGGTTGTTGTTGTTCATCTTTCGGCTGCTCCCGTTAGGGGTCGCCACAGCGGATCATCCCTTATGATCCGCATACTGATTTAGCATAGGTTTTACGCCGGCTGCCCTTCCTGACGCAACCCTGGTCGCCTCTTACGACACAGGGATAAGGATTGGGTTTCGCCATGATTCCGGGATGCCCTACACCCTCTCATAGCGTGGCCCAGCGCAGAGCACCCGTCCTCAAGCGATCCTCCAACCCAAGCCTCCGAGTAGCCGGATTACAGGGTCATGCCACTGCGCCCGGTTATGCAAACAAGGTGACAACTCGAAATTAATTCATAAACATCCAGTGATTGTGTCGGGCAAAAGTGCAATTCATTTTCTAGAGTCGCCACACGGGCAGTCTAAGCATGGACGCAAGTCCCGTGAAGATGACCCAAGGTCAGAACTGCCAGCAGATACAACTGACCCATAAACTGTTGCTGAGGTTAAGGCGTTACTAATGCAGGATCACCTTGTTAAGAACGCCATAATAGCCAAAGAGTTTGGCATTTCTGAAGGTTGCATTTTCACCATCATTAACGAACACTTGGCATGTCCAATGTCTCAGCAAGATAGGTCACCCAAAATCCCAGCACTTTCAATTGTAAAATATAATCATTTTAAACTTACCTGTGAATCGGCAAGGCCCAAATACAACCTTCCTAATCGGTGTTAAGAAGCACGGTTGTTTGTCGAGAATGCCTGTCTAGAAACCTTCAGCCTTTCACGGGCCCACCTGGTCGAGAGTTTTTACAGTACGTACTGCAAGATATCAACTTTTTGTACAAGTTCTCTAAATCTTTCATTGTGTAGAGGCACACCTCTTTCTTTCAGGTACGTTTCCAAGTATTTTTGGCTTCTTTCAAAGTTTTTTGAGTCATATCATGCTATAACCTTATCTGGCAGGCAGGAGATATGTCCAGGCCACCCCAATGACCTTCACTACTCAGGTTTCTGCGCATATGCGCTGAGCAATCTGAGGCAGATTACGTCATTTTGAAAGTGCCGTATTGGTGACAAAATGTGGTTTCTCAAATGGGATCCTGAAATGAAATTTCACAGGGATTCACAGTCGTCCAAGAAAGTTCACATCCTTCTCTCAGTTGGGAACATTTTGATCTCGATTTTGTGATGCCAATGGAATCTTGTGCTGATTGGTTTTATGAGGCATACAGTCAATCAGCACAAAGCTTAATGCAAACGTTGCAGCAGGAAATCAAGGAAAAATGCCAAATATTGCTCACGGAATGTGTGTTCCTTCAAGACAAAGTGAGTGCGCAATATGGCCTGTGTTGGGCAGACCACCATTTGTGACTGTTGCTTCAAACAGCTTGATCGCAACAACAGCCCCCCCACCCCACACATAGTCCAGTGGTGGTGCCCAATGACTATTATGTGTTTCGACATTTGAAGTCTCAACTGTGAGGACACAGATTCTTTGCTGACAAGGAATTCACTGAAGCAACCAAGACGTGGCTTAAGGAGTAATCTGAAAAACATTTCGTGGCACAGACATTTTGTCTGAAAAATGGCCCAAGCACATTGAAATAAATGGACACAAAATTGAAAAATAAAAAGGTCAAATGTTTTGGACTACTGTAAGAACTTCATTCCTTGAACTTTCGAATGCCCTTCGTCTTGTGGAGCTTGTATTATCCTTCAATCATCAAACAACACAACCAACACAGACGTGAGGTGGTGCCTTTTTTGGAATTAACTGACGGCATACAAACCCGAAGGAATCACAGGATGATCCCATTGTCTGGCATGGATCTATTTTGGCCCACTCACATTGTACAACTTTGCCAGTGCAATCACTTAATCTTAACCACATCAAGCCACTTTAAACGTTTGAGTTGGATCTCTGAAATTAGTTTCTTCAACGTTTTGTTCAGACTTTATCACATCCATGATTGTGCACAGTTAACCCATATGACCACCCTCCCTGCCGCTCTTTTTGCACCCATCCCAACCATCTGTAAAATCTTAATCTTACTTGAATACATTGTGATTGTTTATTATTGTGATTGCAAAATTTGGGGCCGCCAAATGCAACAGTTTGGCCATAAAAGAATAACGTACAAATGTACAACCAAACACACAAACACATATATTCCTCCCATGCTCTTATAACCAATGAAAGCTGCATAAAGCAACCAAGAAAGGCCACACAAGGTAAGCCCTTTCCTGTTTGAAACCCTTCCCAGAGTTCCTCCACAGCTGCAAAACATCACAACTAGTTCATACATGAGAATCCCAATGCTACACGCTCCCCTCAACCACTGGACGGTTTCCTCACTTGTTGGCGAGTCATCAGCAACAGCATGGACATAAACGCCCACCACCAAGACTCACAAGCATGTGCCACGTACAATGCCAACAGCAATCAACACATAAATAACAAGACCCAATCACACTGTTCAGAAAACGTACGGAGTAAAACACACACACACACACACACACACACACACGCACACACACACACTCTTACTACCACTACTTCTTTTTCTTTTAAGGCCCCAATTATTCCCACATTGTGGGGTTGGCAGGGAATGTTTTGCCACAATAAGTATATTTAGTAAGAAAATGTATGAATGTATCTTATACTCAAGTACTGTATACTCCTCGTTATACCTTCTTATTTGTCTTGGACAGGTGTGAGGACGGTATCTCATTCGAAGAACATTTTGAACACCACTCAAACATTCGCACAGCGAATTGGCCGGCCACTGATCTCAGCTTCACCTTGTATCTGCGATGATATTTGCAACCCTTACAAAGCTCAGGAGCTCCGATTTGAAGTCAAGATGGCATGGATTGTAAGCAGCAAAATAATAGCGCTCGGGAGCAGATGGGTGAGCGTGAGCTTTTTCAGAACATTGAATGCGACGAAACAGCCTTGCATGCCAGATACGATTTAAATTTTCTTAATTTTATTCATCATGTTGGATGCTACTGTATTTTATTTTCCTTTCCAATTTTCCTTTCTTGCTGCAAAGCGCTGTCAGTGCATTATTTAACAGTCGTACCAGGATGGATGTGAAAGGGGTCCAGGGAAATGGAAATGCACAAATAAGTGACCCAGCTTGAGAATCGCACACTTTATTTCATCTTAGCTCACTCATTAAATTTAGCTTGTACTCCACATCAACCTTTAAGCTGTTTTCAGCTCACCTGGAGCATAGTTCAGGTGAGGTATTAGCATCGCGCAGCCTCCATCAGTCAGTCAGTATGTAAACAGTCAGATCTTCTTTCCCGAAACTACACACACGATTTCGATGAAACGACCACAACCTTCATCACCCCTGATGAACTAAAGTTTGTTCACGGCATTAAAATAAATCAGAGTTGAAGGGGGTTTAAAGGAGGGGTCTTGACTTCCCAAAATAGGTATTTGCTCTCTTTTCTGAAACTACACACAAGATTTCGATGAAACTTGACATTAACCTTCATCACCCGTGATGTACCAAAGTTTGTTCACGGCATTAAAAAACAAAACAGGGCCTGCAGGGGGTCAAGGGATGGGGGGGCTCAAAGTGGCTCCATGTTTGACCCCCCAAAAATAGGTATTTGCTTTCTTCTCTGAAACTACAGTCACAATTTTGATGAAACTTGACCACAACCTTCATCAACCGTGATGCTAAAACGAATAATCCTATTTTCACCAAACTTTGTGGAACTTCTGAGAGCCAAGGCCTCCTGATGCCTCACAGATCCCATTAAAAAAAATGCATATTAAGAAGGTCAATTTAATGGTCAAAGGTCATTACCATTCTGGGATTGCTGCTTTTGACTTCTCATAACATCTTCACCTGATGTAGATGTAACTTGATAGCAATCATCTTTGCATGATGCTTTCACAAGTTTATTCAAACCATCGGCTCGTTTACATATTTTGTGGGTCATGCATGCCTCCCGCTGGTTCACTGGTTCTACCAGGTAAGCACTGTGGCATTACCCATAGTTTTATTTCCCCCATCTCACTTACAGTCTCTGCAAAGGAAGGCGGTACACAGGCAGGTCAGATATATGTCTGTCGATGTGCAGAGATAATGTTTGTACACGGCAAAGGAAGTGAATGCCTTAATTGACAATCACTCAAAAGGGGGTAAATGGCTCACCTTCCGTTTCAAAACTTTCATTAAAATTCCCTTACACATCTGTTTACTCCTTCATAACTGTTAAGGATGAGGAAAAAAACATTCAAGCTGGCTGGTGGAGTGGACCTTGGGCCAACGCATGACGGAAGCCCTTATGATGTTTGAATACAACCAGCCAGATAGATCGGCTCATGCTAGGTATGCTAGAATGGCTGACCAGTGACCATGTGCCTGAATGGGATGAGGTCAAGGTTCTGGCCAAAACCCTAAGTTGACGAAGACAGCAAAAGCATCTTGGAAGGCCAAATAACCAAAAAATGGTGGCTTCACTCGAGAGATTGTGAAACTTCTGCAGTCCTATGAGCCACTGATCCACAGAAAGACTCAGGATGAACGAATGAGTTTATTGGTGGAATATGAAATGTAACCCACTGGTTATGTCTGTGTGTGCATGCACGCACGCACACACACACACACACACACACACACACACACACACACACACACACACACACACACCATGTAATATCCTCTGTCCAATGAGGTCCCGGAAATTAATGAGAAGATGGGGGTCGTGCTTTCCACCTTACGACATGTAGCTTCAGGTAATGTGAATCCTACAAAGGTTGTTGATTCCTCGATCGTGGTGTTATAATTGTAAGCCATATACAACGTACTTGGGCACAATACAGAAGGCAGTTGCAGATTGGATTGTACTTTTTTTTCGCCAAAACCCTCTTTCTCACTCCCCCCCTCCTTCTACCACATCCCTTTCTTCACACATGCACCTGCTATAACGAGACAATGGTTGTTCAGCTTCTGTAAAGGTCCTAACGCCCGTCATGTATTTTGGGTGTTTTAAATTTTATTTAACATAATTTCCTGAAGATTCCCCCTAGAGCTGTATTTCTGTGAGATTTTAAGTGGTTGCCGAAACATTGTGTTTGACATAAGAGGAGAGAGATTGCGAGCCAAGTAGTAATGGTGTTTCTACTCTGGGCAGGCCTGACGTTGGACCAATGTTGATTTGTGCAGGAATTTAGAATTTGCTCAGGATGTCGATAATAACTAGCAGACAGGACGTGGAAAAGGCACCGTGGGATTTTCAATGCCCACCACATGATGCCAGCAGACAGGACACCCAGTATAGCATACATTTGAAGGAGCACACACAAAAATATATATATATATATATATATATATATAATAACATTGGGCAGTTGGGATGACACATATTTAAAGGAGAAGAAGGCGTTTCCAACCAAAAGTAAAAAAAAACTAGATCGACTCGCTAATTTTAACAAAAAAGCGAGAGCAGACTCGTTTCAGGTAACGTTTCGCCGGCTTCGTATCCGGCTTTATCAGTTTGCTGAATGAAGCAGGCTGTGAAGCCGGCGAAACCTTCTCTGTGACCGGGTCTGCTCTCGCATTTTTGGTCAAATTAGCGCAGTCGATTTAGTTTTTTTAACTTTTGGTTGGAAACGCCTTCTTCTTCTTTTAAAATATATATATATATTATATATATATATTATATATATATATATATATATTAATTATATATTATAATATATATATATTGTTACAGATCTGGAAACCATAAGCATTCAACATACAGATGTCCCAAAAGTCAGATATGTCGTTAAGTATGTGTGTAGTCAGATCCCTTTCCTTTTGTCTAGTTGGAGAATCAAAGGCATGCATTGCGATTTCTTTTTAGTTATGTTATTAAATATTTACATCCAATGAACCCTCCAATAAGTCATCTAACAACCATCCCATCTGCATGACCCCTCGGCCCATCACG
>CM068967.1:61075962-61090814 GCA_035128595.1 Eptatretus atami
AACCAGCTGCCTTCTCGCACCCTGATGTGCCAAGGCAAGATCTCCCAGTTCCGGTTTCTCGGCTCCCATGAACGTTGTAACTCTTTCACGACAGCCTTTGCAACATTGATACTGTTACTCGTCAAGTATGAACCCGTGTGTAAGAGTGGCTGGGGTTTCCCGGCAGGGGCCGTTGCAGCGTTGATACTGTTACTCGTCAAGTATCACGTGGAAGAGTGGCTGGGGTTTCCCGGCAGGGGCCAAGGCCCCGCCCCAGAAAGGTATGCCGTGGACCCTGTCCAATCAAAGGCGGACAGCGGTGTGTTCACCAAGGCCCCTCCCCGCTGAGGGAGGTCCATAAATTCCCGAGCACTCTCTGAGGCAGGTCTTTTTGGGGTCTTGCAGAGTTTTTGGTGCGTCGTTTTGGAGGGTTTTTGCTGTCAACGAGGTCGTCGAGGTGGCGAACGTGTCTCTGCTGGCCCTCTACAAGAAAGGAAAGAGCGCCCCCGACTCCCCCTCCGTGGACCCTGCTACTCACCACCCGAGCTCCGCCACGAACCTCGATTCCCACACGTGCGACTAGGGACCAAACCAGCGACCATTGTCAGGTGCCACAACACGGAGTACCCCCTTTCTCTGACGGCCAGGTACCCAACCGAACTCTGACCCCCAGCTTGTCTCCTCTCCTCAGCTGCGAGGGTCCAATAAAGAACTCTGGTTTCTCTTCATTTGTGTGTGTGTGTGTCTGCGTGTGGGCCCGTCTTTAAGTAGAACTGAATAAGTGTTTTTGGATCATTGTAAATACTTCTTGCATATTCGCATTAAGTCTTGCTTTGTGTCTTCATTTACTGTAAATAAAACTTGTTAGAAATGTTCCCAGTTCATTGCCGTCCCTTCTTGAATTGGTCCAGCATGGTTCGGATCTGAGTTTAGGCGTGGTTTTGTCCCGATAATCCGTTCATTCCAGCCGGCACGGCTTTGGCAGTTTCCGCTCGCTGCACCCGAACCGGAGTTAGTAGTCGGTAGTTGGAACTCTACCGTAGTCGGTAGAGTGACCCGGTTCGAGCAAGACATGCCGGGGCGTGGTTTCCCCGGTAGTCGAAATCGCGTCGTTAATTAGGTAAATTGGTTATAGAAAAATAGACCCTACGCTACGCGGTTGAAATATTGGCGACCACGGTCGGTTAAACAACCCGCCGGCTCGCGGAGTTATCCGAGCGACGGCTTACAATTCCGGGGAGTTTGGTGGAGTCGACGCAAGCTTCCCCACCTCGTGGTCATTCTCGCCACCGACCCCGGACCACAACAATATATGTATATTATATATATATATATATATATATATATATATATATATATATATTATATATATATATATATATAATCAGCTGAATGCACCCGGCGTTGCCCGGGTTCTTTTTGAATGAATTTAATCTTCTGTACATAAGTTTGACGCAAGCCCAGTATCAGTTCCCTAATGGGCCACGGTAATCATAGCTGAAGGGGGTTGATGAGGGGGAAACACCCCTCCCCCAGCCCCGGCCGAGGAGCCTCACCACCTAGCCTATAAGCTTCCCGGGGCCCGTCCCGACATTTTTTGTTTTTGAGGTTTCCTCCTATCTTTCACCGTTCAGGAGATTAGCCCGTGCAGACAAACAAACAAACAAACAAACAAAAACTTCTAATTATATATTTATATATATATATATATTTTTTTGTGTCCAGGTCAATTAACACGGATGCTGGACAGATGGACCAAACTGGCTTTTACTCCCTCAGATGACATTCTGAATTAATGGCGGGTTTGCATGCGTGAGAACTGCAGAGACACACGAGAACCTTAGCTCTTGTAAAACTTGCGGTTTTATTTCCCGTAACCCAAACAAAAAAACAACAAGGAAAAGAGCAATCAGAGATTGCAATTCCTCACCAGGACTTGTTTTGTGTGGTGTTTGTGTAGTTTTGTGGTGTATTTTGTGTGGTGTTAGTGTACTGATGTGTTATGTGATTAATGAGACATAACTGGAACCGACACTTTATAACTGCTGGTAGTGACGACCGGGTACCAAGATGTCCCGCTTTGAGGAAACCCCGTGTTGATCGGACACCTGACCCTGACCTTGACAGTTTTTTTTAATTATTATTCATTATACAATTGAATTTAGAACGGGATGAAAATAAATTCAATTCAAATCAAATTGAAGACCAAATAGGTACAGTCCTACATCGGAGTAATCAGATGAAACCCAAAGAAGCAAAAAGCAAAGATGGAGTCATCAGGAGGAACCTGGATAGGATTCACATTTCAGCTGCTACTCCTCTGCCCTCAAACCCATCCAAGCACAGCCAAGTGAGCCTCATTCAAAAAGAGAAAAATAAAAAAATACATAAAAGAACCCAGATCAAAAAAAAAAATTAATTCTGGCTGCCAGACCATGTGTCTAATCAGGTTGAAATTTAAACTTGTATTCCCCATCACTACTAGATCATAATTTTGAAGTTTCATGTCAATTGATTAAACGGTTCCAGAGAAAGCATTATCTGATATTTTTGTTCAATCCAATATGGCTGCCAAACCATGTGACCTTTCATTTATTCCTAAACAAACTTGTATAAACAAGGATTGGGGAGCATTTGTGTGAAGTTTCCCCTCAATCTGTCCAGCTGTTCTGGAGAAAAATATTTTCATAGATTTTAGGGTAAATCTAATATGGCTGCCACACAACGTGACCTATTACATCATATGTGTGAAACTTTTGTTCTTCATAGATAGGTGGTCATACTTGTAAAGTTTTGCCTCGATCTGATCAGCCACTTCAGAGAAGAAGATTTTTGAAGGTTCTTTTTTTTAAAAAAACACCATGACTGCCAAATCAGGTGACCGATGACATCATCGATTTTTTTTAATGTGGACTACTTTATCCCTACATGACCCTCCAGATTTTTTTATACTGATCAAATGTGGCATTCTACATATGCAATTATGACGTTATAACAAAGGCAGCTATGAGGTCATAAAAAAATAAAACTTATTCCCAATGAGGAGTACTTGCCATGTGCCAAGTTTCTATTTATTTCTTGCTGAGGTTTCAGAGATACAGAGGTCCAAAGTTTTCCATTTTCCAACATGGCTGCCACATCACGTGACCTATGACGGAATATTTATCACTAAAACATTCTACTTGAGTGGTCGCTCTCATGTTGAAACTTTTTTTCTCTCGATCCGACAAGTGGTTGCGGAGAAAAACATTAAAGTTCTGTGCAGACAAACAAACAAGAAGAAGACGTCGTGCAGAAAACGACACTTGCAAAATGCATCAAACACAGTCGACCTCAAAAATAATTAGTGGTTGAATTCATTGACCAAATATACAACTCCTCTTCAAATTTCAAGTGAATCAGATGAAAATTGACAATTTTAGAAATTCAGCCTATGTTAACCTTTTGGCTTGCGTTGACCTCAAAAATAATTGGCTGGTTGAATTCAGTGACCTGATCTGCAAATCATTTTAAAATTTCAAGTCAATCAGATGAAAATTGAGGATTTTCGAAATACCACCTTAGTTGTTGACCTTTGGCCTATGTTGACCTTTTAGCCGATGTGAACCTCAAAAATAATTGGTGGTTGAATTCAGTGACCTGAAATGTAAATCCTCTTCAAATTTCAAGTCAATCAGATGAAAATTGAGGATTTTAGAAATACCACCTTAGTTGTTGACCTTGGGCCTATATTGGCCTTGTGGTCCATGTTGAAGTCAAAAATAATTGGCTAGTTGAATTCATTGAGATAAAATATAAATCCTTTTCAAATTTCAAGTTAATCTGATGAAAATTGAGGATTTTAGATGTCTCACCTAAATTGTTGACCTTTGGCCTTATGTTGTTGACCTTTTGACCTTTTGACCTCAAAAACAATAGGCTTCTTCCTTTTGGCAAACTCTACCATGTGGTGAACTTTCGTGCAGATCTGTTTAAAATTTTGACCTGTAGGCGATTGACAGACAGACAAACAAACAGACAGACAGACAGACAGAATAACAAAATCGATCAACCAAAAACTTGAAAAATCTTCGATTTTGCAAGTAACAAACAAACAGACCCACAGACCCACAGACCCAAACAGACCCAAACAGACCCAAACAGACACATCGCCTTCGGCGAGGGTAAAAAGCATCTGTTCCAGGTCTTCCGTCTCTCCCATAACAATGATGTCAGGACAGTAAAATAAAATCTGTAACTACAAAAAAAGGCCAACTCCATTGCGTTCTCCATTTTAAAATTGTCATTTATAGAAACTCACAAGGCTGTCAGAACAGTCATCAATCAGAAAGCACACTAATTAGGTAAGTGGGTCAGCCGTCCCCTCACCCCAAGCAAAATATTACGAATTTGCTTTTAAGGCGCAATATTGCACAATATACCATGCAATATGTATTTCCCCAGGCTTTCATTCGGATAAACTGCAAACCAGAGCAAAAAGGTGAGCAAGATGTCCGAGCCATCCTTGCAAAAACAATGACGTAAACTTGAAGTTTTTCAAAAACAAACAGTACCCAACATGTCAGCCCCTGGAGGCGCATCCACTGTGGTTCAGCAAGTAGCAACCTCTCATCTGTTCGAGAGAGTAGGCAGGCAGCCGAGGCAAATAGGTCATCGTGCATGAGTGTCCATCCACAGGATCCCACAGAGTTTTGGACTCCGCCATGGACTTTCACGGTAAATGACTTCACATGATGCTACCTCCCTCTGGCCATTAACCAGCATTCAGTAGGCCGCGTTCTCTCCTTTTTTGGCTGAGAGGCAGGGACTGTGCATTCTCACGTGAGCAATGAAAAATAAAAAAAATAAAGCACAGACAGCAAGCATACGAGTTGACATCGAAAAATGGAAGAGGAGTTCCTGGAGAGGATAGAGATGAGAACGCTTCAGTGGATGTTCAGTGCATCCCAAAGAGAGCGGTTTAGGAACGAGGAGATACACAAGGGATCTGGAGTTGTAAGTATCACAGAAAGGATTAGAGAGATGAGGATACTGTGGTTTGAGCACATGATGAGGAAAAAGGATGAAGAACCATTTAGGAAAGCATGGAATGAGCAAATTAGAGGGAAAAGATCAAGAGGATGACAGAGATTAATGTGGAGGGAGGGACTAAGTGGAAAGAGATTTGAAGAGTGTGGAATTGAGAGAAGATGTGGAATGGTTAAGGTGGACCCGAGAGGCCAACCCCCACTTTTGAGATTATGGTGCAGAGAAGAAGTATGCCAGTCGTTTGGCAGACAGTGGTCTATCTTTGGACCCAAAAATCAGAGCTGTAGTGTTGCCATAGCCCAAATGAGTTCACTAAATTCTCACAAAACCCAGCGGTGTGCCCCAGGAAGACACAACGAAATGCCATCAGCGAACCAAGAGCACGTTAAGGTGGATCTGCTCGGTTTATGAGGTCGTGCACCAAGCCCCATCCCGCACACCTACTCGGCGACCAGAAATGACCTTTCTGTTTACAACTAGTGGCACACTTTGGCCCAACTCCTCATTCATTCTTTCGAACTTTTGCCCCTTTGGAATTCCTTCTTGAGATCCTGCAGTTGGTTATAAAGTCGAAATGGTCTAATGACCTCCTCCGGTTTCTCGGATCCCATGTACATCCTCGTTTTGAGATTTAATATCTGGGATGAGTGATGACCAGGTGATGTTATGAACATGTTTTCTGCATTTTAATCACTTTGCTTCAGGAGAACATTATTGGAGATCGCTTTCAAACTCAGGTGCGTAAAGCCAACACAAGACAGCTACATCATTCGTTCATTATTATATTTTATTGGTTTAATCACTCATTTGTTCACTCATTATCTCATCTTATTATTTACTCATTATTATCTCATCTCAGTTCATTCGCTCTTTTTGTTTTCTTACAGTGACAGGCATTCTTGATGCTGGATTGCAGCTTTGGTGGAAAAAGAAAAAAATATTGCTGTCTTGGCAAGCATCAACAGCAAATTTCACAGGAGCAGCGAACACCCTCAACACCAATGGAGAACCCATTTACACCTGGTGTTGAGTGACGTCCACTGTGTGGCATACATGATGTAATTGCAGCTTAATCAATAAATGCAGAGCCTATTTGGTAAGACTGTCACACGTTTTGTTTTCAATCAAAATACGTGGAGGTGTCATCCAGAACTGGGTTCAGTTACCAAGCAGCTATCTAGCTAGCGCTTGCCAAGTCAGCCATGATCAACGGATTTGAATGGAGTGCATGCCTGAGTGCTTCAACCAGTTGGCAAGCGCTCCACAACAAACTTGGTAACTGAACACACCCCAGGTTGTAAATGCATTCGGTGAGAAATTAAACGGTAAACCCTGCCTGTCCATTCCAAGCTATTAAATAGGACTTCATCAACAAACAGGTAACTCAAACTAAGGATACTTTTGGAAGAGCAGTATGTCCTCAAGGCACAGCAAACTCTTCCCCACCCTTCCAACTCCGCACACACCACTACCTCATTCCCACCTTTCATACAGCAGGTAGTGGATAGCAGTGACAAGTCAGCTATCTATAGACCCTGCTGTGTAAGTCCCAAACGCAGCAAGAGGTGAGGGTGTTTTTTTTTCTTATTTAATACCAGCCATTCGACACGGTGCTGTGCTGTAAATGAACAGACATGGAGAGGCCGAGGGAGGTAAGAGGCTCAGGAATAGCGACTTCGGAAAATATAAGACCACATGTAGTCCAGTACCGTATACCTGAGATGACATTGTTGTTGTTGTTTCGTATGCAGCCTGGGGCTGCTGGTTGCATCATTTCTGGAAGCGTAGTTGTACTGCTGATACAGTGCCCCTGTTACCAGTAAGCTGGTACTCACATTGCCGACCTCGGACCTGCTGTGTCAACCCACCTGTTGATACATCAATGGCTTGACAAGGGCTCAAACTCAAGATCTGAAGACCTCAAGCCAGCCAGCTTAACTGTTAAGCCAACACAAGGCTTATGACACAGTTATTCCAACAAGATGACGAGACTGTCCAACAGGAAGGTGCAAAGGCAGCAGGCATTGTCCAGTCTGGGTTTGATTCCTGACGCGATTATAAACTGTTGGATCGGTGCCTCACAAGTAGGCAGTTGTATCACATAGTGCGCCGTCCCTTAGACAGATAAAAACTCAGTGTCCCGTCTGATAACATTAGCAGGTGGATGGAAAAGACCCCACAGTATGTCACGGAAGAGTTATCACGAAAAAGGTCAGGTCCTGTCAGGTATGGTAGCATGCACTGGAGCAGCGCGTCGCTGTGTCTATTTATTCCGCTGGTACTCCAGTGACCTCCGTATAGCCATCCCCCAGGCAGATGCCTGGCCCATCTTCATCTCCTTGAGATGCTGATCAACCTGCTGCAACCAGGAGGCACGTCTTCGGCCAATTGGACTCCTCCACTCACGAGGCTCCCTTGCTGAGAGAATCTGGTGAGCAGGATCAGTGTCAGGAAAATGAGACACATGTCCACACAATCGCAGCTGATGCTCATGGATTATGCAGGTAACAAAGCAAATTTGAATCTCTCTCAACAACCACAAATTGGACACAAAGTCCAAGCAGCGACAGCCAAGGATTCTCCGAAGAGACCTGGAACCAAAGGAATTAAGTCTCCGTCTCAGATACCTGGTCAGAATCCAAGATTCACATCCATAGAGCAAGACTGGAAGCACCAAGGACTTAAAGACTCAGACTTTCATCCTCCTGCACAGGTACCGACAGTGCCACACCCCATTATCCAGTGAATCTATGACTCCCTAGGCCCGACCCAGACGTCTCATGACCTCTGGCTCACAGCCAGCAGAGACGTGAATATCACTGCCAAGGTAATTGAATCTCTCCGTGACCTCACATCCTCACCAGAAACAGGTACAGACAACATAGCAGAATCCAAGATGTCATTGGAAGCCTAGATCTTAGTTTTGACCAAGGGAACCAGAAATCCCAGTGGCTTCAACTCCTCATTCGGCACCTTGAGTGTATCCAAAAGGATAGCCAGAGTCTCCGCAAAGATGACTGCATCATCTGCGAAATCAAGGTCAGAGATCTTGACATTCCCAAATGATGCACCACAGCTTGATCTCTCCAACATCCTCCCTAGAATCCAGTCCATACAAGTGCTGAAATGTGTGGGTACCAGTACACACCCCTGAAGATTTCCAGTAACAACTGGAAGTAAGTCAGAGATGGTATCACCACATCGAACAGCACTCTCAGTACCAGATTATAGTTCAGACATCACATTGATCAGTTTTGGTGGCACCCCATGATGACTGAGAATCCTCCAGAGGGCATCCCGATTCAATAAATCAAACACTTTGCAGAGATCAGCATAGGTAGCAAGCAGCCCCTGTTGAAACTCTCATCTGTGTTTGGTGAGGACCCGAAGGGCGAGGATATGGTCAATCGTTGACCTCTTCGGTGTAAAGCCTGACTGCTCTGGGCACTGATGCTGAAGCACATGGTTGCGAACCCTATCAAGAATTATCCGAGCAAACACCTTGCCCAGCACTGAGAGCAGCATCACCACTTGGTAATTGTTGCAGTCGTGGCGATCACCTTTCCCTTTCCAGGGAGGGACAACAAGACCCCACTTCCAGTCAGTTGGGAGGATACCTGTGTTCCAGGCAAAGCACAGAACTGCATGCAATGACATGAATACAGCATTTCCACCAGCCTTGAGAAGTTCAGCATGGATGCTACAGATCCCAGGAGTTTACCCCATTTCAACAGGTTCACCACAGCCTGTGATTCCACAATTACTGGAGAATCACAGTTGATTGGAGTATCAGCAATAGTAACACCCCTGACATCCAACTCAACAGCTGAGGGATCAGCCTGGAACAATCGCTCAAAGTAACCAGCCCAGCGGGCCTTCTCTTCGGACTCCTCTGTCAAGCGCCCTCCACCCTCCACTCTAAATGCAGTACACCAAGGGATGGGCTTGGAGGAACAAAATCCATGAATTCTCCTGTAAGCAGGACGAGAATCACTTGGCCACAGGTGATGCTCTACCCCCTCACAGATTCTTTTCACATAGGCCTCATTGCCAACCCTCAGCAAAATACATTTTCCACCTCAACTCCTTGAACATCTCAACTCTGCCATTAAGCCTGGTCCTGTGACTCTGGTCAATGGTATGCAGTGTCACTTGAGCGATAAAATTCTTCTTCGCCCTTTGGTGAGTTCCAAGACATCCACCGGCAACCCCAAGGATGGTGGTCTTGAAGGAACTCCACAACTCTTCAGGATTCCCCAAAGCATTCAGACCCCCCAAATCCCCACTCAGCCTGTTCGCAAACTCCTCAGCTACCCTCTTATACCTGAGCTTTCCAACATCCAGCCTAGGCTGGGATGGTACCATTCTCCCAGATTTAAGCTGCAACTTCAGAATTGCTACCATAAGCATGTGATCAGTATTGAGGAACTGAGCACTCCGGTAGACCAAAGACTTGGGTCAACATTTTTCCCAGTCCACCCCACAAGAAGGTGGACTAATTAGGGTCATTAAATAAGTAACCAAGGCCACGAAAATCAAGACCTTCAATATCATTGGAATCTCATGCGATGAAGCTGAGGTATATGGGCCAATCTCTTTCACATCTCAGACAGATCAGTGGTCTCTCGATCTTCTCACACCTCCTTTCTTGTCTTTCACTCTCTGCATTTGCCGTGCATTGTACAACTCTCACCACTGCCCCTCCCTCCACATTTCTGTAGGGCACACACAGTCCACCATAAATCCCCTTCTGTTGAACCTCCAAAAATCCAGCTCATCTCCTCTCATGTGCTCCTCTTTTTTTTTGCCTGAGAAACCAACAGCCACCTCCTCTTCAGTCTCATTCTTCAGTCCAGATTTTCGAGACCTGAGATGGGGTGGGGTGCATACGATTTAATGGGTCCAGAAAATATCATGGTTTTAGATGGGGGATGATCTGAGATGTTGGCGAACAGCTGTCTTGAATACCTGGAGAGAAGAATGAGATTGAAGAGAATGTGGAAGTTGATGCCACAGGTGGGGAAAAAGAGGGAGACATGAGTGGAGGTGAGCAGCGCTTCCGGATTTTGGGAGTTTCACCAGAAGGCGGTTGAAGGTGTACTACGTGCACCCTGCAGAAACCATGGGGGGAGGGGTGAGGGGGTACACGGAGAGGACAGAGGATGCAAGACCAGAAAGGAGGAGGTGGCAGAAGACAGAGAGACCACTGATCTGTCTGTGATGGGAAAGTGATATGCCCAAAGACTCAGCTTTATCATGGGAGACTCCATTGATATTAAAGGCCTTGTTTTCCATGGCATCAAGCTGACCAAGGTGTGAGGCAGGTGCACCACCCCAGGCAGTAGAGCAGTATTCCATCAAGCTGCACTTGAAGGCCTTGTAAGTGGGTAAGAGTTCAGGTGTGCCAGGGAAGGATTTTGTGTGACGGAGTATGCCCAGTCAGACTGGCTTTGGAAGCTAACTTTGAAACTTGGTTTGCCAAAGAAAGATCAGAGCTGACAGTGAGACCCACGATTTTAAGTGACTGAACTTCTTAAAGAGAATTGTTAAGAAAGTAGATTGGGGAGAGTGGTTGCCAGATGGTCCTTTCGGAGAGAGAGATAGTGAGAGTGTGAGATTTGTCAGGGGCGAAAGACATATTCCAAGTGTTTGACCAGCTTGTGATTTTTTTTGTCAAGGTCTGAAGAGAAGGAAGAGGCTGCTGCCTGTCTGTCTGAATGATGAGGGATGTCATGGCAGAGGGTGGAGTCATCAGCAAATTGATAAATAGTATTTTGCAGAGAGTAAGAGAGAGATCATTGATGAAGATTAGGAATAGGACTGGGCTCAGAACACTGCCTTGGGGCACTCCAGCCTTGACAGGGAGAGGAGATGAAAGAATTCTGTTGAGAGCCACACGTTGGCTACGAGTGTAGAGGAAGTCAGTAAGCCACGTTTGGGAGTTGGCCTTCCATGCCACAAGCAGGTTGGCCTTACATGCTACAAACAGAGAGTTTGTAGAGCAAGGTAGGATGCCTTACTGTACATCAAAAGCTCGAGATATGTTCAGAGAGACGGCCCTGATCTCACGTCTGACGTGGATTTCCTCCATCCATTGTTGGGAGTGTAGAAGCAGCATGTCCAAGGTGGAGTGAGCAAGTCTGAATCTGAATTGATGATCTGAGATGACGTCGTTTGTTGGTGGAAAGTTCCGATTTTATGTCCCCTACGATGATAGATTCCATGACCTTGCTTGTAAATAGAAGCAAGCTGATAGATCTCGAGTTATGGGGATCACTTTTTCCAAATTTACTCTCTCCAAACCTCTCTCCAGTTTTTCCTTCCTGAGAGCTTGCTTCTGCATCCATCTTGTCCACCCCATTCTTCCCCACATCCCTTGCTTGTCTAAGTTCCTACATATTTTGTCCCTCAACCCTGCTGTTCGTATGTCCCCCTCACACTCTCCCTTTGTGTTGTTCATATCGTTCTGTTACATCCTGATCCATTCCATGTGCTAGCTCTTCCACGAACCTTGGCTTTGTATAAAAAAAAAAATTATGGCAGACAGTTGTGTCACGGGGAGAGTGGAGGGTGAGGGTCAACATAGAGGCAAAAAGCATGACGTCTTCCAATTTCATCAACAAACTTACCCATTGGTGGGAAGAACCTGTGATGCCATTTGGAGATGACACAGAAAAGGACTAAAATGTGAGCTGAGTTTAGCTTAATGGTCAGATAGAAAAATTTTATGGCGATATACCGGAAGATTTTCCAATCAGGCGGAGATCTAATAAGGCACAACACAAGCATGTATGATTGGTTTGTATTCTTTCCAAAATATACCTGGTGCAGGATGGGGGTAAGTGTTAGTGGTTCTGTATCTCCTACCCCCCCCCCCCCCCCCCCCCCCCCCACCCCCCAGCCTCTTAGACTTCAGCAGAAATCACAATTTCCCAAAATCTTTCTGACCTGGAAAGAGAGGTGGCGTGCGGTATGCTGTATTTGGCCGCGTAACTGTTGTTGTTGCTATTAGTATCAATACTTAAGGTAACACTTACTCAAGGTGAGGACGGTCGAGAAGCGAGAGAAAAATTAATGTCATTTGTCATTGTGAACGGAGCTGCGTTTGTCACAAACGAAGTCATTATATAGCAAGGCAGGACGACTTCAAAAATATAATTTAACCTTCCTCGAGCTGATTGCCATTCCACCTGTATGCATGGCCATGCGTGACATCATTGGTACCTTACCCGTTAACCAAGTCTACAAACAGGTGTTTCAGCCTGAAATGCGAGATTATCTCAAGTTTAATACAGAAGACTTTTAGACACAAAATGACATCAACCTGGCCATAAATTGCCGATTTTACGTATTAGACATGTGACGTCATCAACCACAATGGCCCTTTGTCAGCACGCTTGTGCATATGCATCGGGCATGTTGACATCATAATGGAGTTATGCATTGTTTCGGAGTTATTGTCACAGATCGGTTCCTGAAGATAAAAATTCAGCACAGTTAAGGGTTTAGTGACACCCTTCTCCAAGCCCTCCCCCCACCCTCCCCAAGCACCCACCACCCACCCCAGCCCGATACCCCCACTCCCTGGCCGGAGCCAACTCCTGTCATTCGACATTATCGTGAAGGGCAAAGTTTTTCAACGGATGCAGAATAATGTCAAACAAATGACTAGTTGAACTTGAATGGTTTAAAACTCAATTAACGATCTTCATGGACCAAAGATACAAAGAGTTTGCTGTCCATGGGACTCACCCCCACCCTGTCTGTCACAACAAGCCACATGGATGTTCGATGGAAAGTAGAGAGGATGGATTAGTTCCCCCAGCTTATGCAAAAGGCCTTAAAGATCTCCACAGCCGGAGACTCTCTCTCCCGAAACGGGTCACTGGAGAGTTGGCGTAATCACAGACACACAGAAGCGTTACAAATGGCCCTGTAAGGTGTTCACGGGTCACTGAGTAAAGGCAGCCGTTTCCCCTGGGAGGACGCAGTGAAGTCTACTCACTCCTGTCCTGGGCACTCATCCGAGCTTCACAACTCTTCCCTCAGCGTCTCCCTTTTAACGGCCACCGGCGGACCCTTTGCTCCATTTCCATCATGGCACATCAACAGCTCCGCCACAAATCGCATCCCACAAGTCTGCAGGTATCACATGCCATGACTCATTACCCAAGCACCGCCCCCTTCTCCCACCTTCCCCAACCTTACCCCTCCCACACTCTTCCTTATAGGTCATTCTGCAAGTGCAATTACCCCGCACCACGAATAAATAAACCTTCTCCAGAGGCCAGATCATCCCGCCCCTAGGGGCACTATGGGGATATGATCCGCAAGCAGTCAAAGCAATCCGCACATTTAGCAGGATCACATCACCCCCTCTCCATTACCTCCCCCCCCGCTACCCCCCTACACCCCAAGCCCTCCCATGGACCACCAACTTATTTTCACCCTCACCAAAGGAGAGGGTATTGCATTTGGGCCCATTTGTTTGTTTGTTTGTCTGCTGGGTCGCCGAAATAGGTGACCCTTATTGCCAGTAATTATGTCTGTTTGTTTGGATGTTTGTTTGTTTGTCATCAGCATAATTGGTAGTAAACGTGGGCGGATTTTGACCAAACTCAGGTGGTAGGTACATCTTATGACCTAGTGCTTTGGAAATTGTGATGGTTGCTAGGGACGCTTTGGTTCCCTAGCAACAACCGAAAAACCTTCAAAATCGGTACCGTTCACGCGAAATCAATTCCGAAAGCCATTATCCCACGTAGGGTTATGAAATTTGGCAGGAATGATCTACAGGTGATGCTCTATCAAATATATTCCGGTTTTTGTGATATATGGAATACTTTACCCGCAGCGCCCCCTACAATTAGGGTATGTGCAAAAATTGGCGAAAATTGAAGGCCCCCTAGCGACCAGGTGAGTGCATCGATACGAATGAAACTTTGCAGGTTTCATGGTACTCAATGAGTACTACAACTTTGCCTCAGGACATATTGACCGATTTCACTTAGGTCAGGGGTCAAAGGTCAATTAGTGCAGAAATCGATAATATGCGAGAGCCGGAGGTACCTTCGCGCCAAATGCTACTCCTCCTGGCGTTATTGGTCGGATGGTCATGAAAATTCACACTAATCGTCGGGAATACATTGTGCACAAACGATCGAGCCGGATTTTCGATTTAGATCTTTGTTCACCCACAGCACCCCCTCGAACTTTGGGATTTCCGATTTCAAACCGCATTTTCGGTACTTTTCATTCAAATGGATACCGCCTAGTTATCAGCCGATGGAACTGGATGAGATTTGATATGCATAATCTTAAGGTGATTCCCTATCCGCTATATGACATCCATTTTGGCTCTATATCTTATAGTTTCCATGCTCGGCGACCCATCGCCGCCTACCGGCTTGTTTGTTTGTTTGTCTGTTCGCACATTACTTTCGTTTTTCTCCGCAATTGCTTGTACGATTGTGACGAAATTTTCACCATTGGTGCGACTACTCATGGAAATGTTTTAATGATAATTATGACGTCAAAGGTCACGTGGTGTGGCAGCCATATTGGAAAAACAGAAGAACTTTGGACCTCTATCTCTGAAACTGCACCAAGGAAAAAATTGAAACTAGGCACACGGCAAGTACACCTCAAGGGGAATGAGTGCAATTTTATGACGTCATAGGTGCCTTCGTTATGACGTCATAATTGCATATGTAGAACGCTACATCCAATCAGTATGAACATTTTTAAGGGTAATCTAGGTATAAAATGGTACACAGAAATTTTATTTTAATGATGACCTCATTGGTCATGTGATTCGGCAGGCTTTTTATTATTATTTTTTTTTT
>CM068967.1:61153694-61164692 GCA_035128595.1 Eptatretus atami
CCGTTCTTATCTTTGGCCCCAGTTCACTGATCACTGGGTCTTTTAAATCTCGAAGCATCACTTGGAACCTGGCTTTCCCAATCACATATTCTTCAGCTAGTGACTTAAATGGCAGCTTTATCTTTGAACTTCTGCTGTATAACACCAAACCAGCTAACATTTTTGGCAAAACCAACCATTTCCGCATGTATGAATTGATCATCTTCTCTATCCTCTCCACTCTTGTTAGAGCAATCATATCGATATATATATATCGATATACATATATATATATATATATAGTATATAATATATATATATATATATATATATATATATATATATATATATATTAACCTCTTCCCTTCTGTTCTGTACTAACTGTACCATAACAGTCAGGAGGTGTGTCTGATGTATAAACGACTAATGTGGTTATCATTGGTTCGATATTTATTGGTATGCCATACTGATGAGGACAAATAAGCCCGAAATCCTTTGATATATATAATATATATATATATATACAGTGTTCTGATTCAACAGACTAAATAATACAATTTGGAAACAAACATGGAGACTGCAGGCCAGAGAAGGTATCCTTAACTCACCGAGTAAAAAGTTTTGAAAGATAGGTACATTTGGAAGACGTCATACATGAAACTGAAAAAGCAACAAATGCAGCCCCAAATGATTACAAAAAAGACGAAATAAAATTATAAAACAAAATATTAACAGATATACTCTGACAACTCGGAGAACAATAAAAGAGCAGAATGATATTTAAAAAAAACAGAGTTGGACAGATTGGGCTTACACAAAGAAGGCTCAATGGAATGGTAGAATGGTAGATTTTGCAAGGTAGAAACAGAAAGCACGAGCCACCTCATATCGGGATGTAAAAAATTCATGTCAGAACAGTTGTACACACAAAGGTGCAAAAGAGTATTAGGAGTAATCCGCTGGCACATCTGCAAAAATTTCAATATCCCAGTCTCAGAAAATTAATGGAAACATGAACCAAAAGCAACAATTGAGAACAAGGAAGTAACACTCACATATGACCTGATGATCCCATCGAGCATGAACGGAGAAAACAGAGCACTGTGACCAGACATAGCACTCAGAAACAAAAAGGAAAATAAGGCACCATTAATTGAGGTTTCAGTACCCAGTGATTTTGGTCTAAATAGCACAGAAATCAAGAAAATGACCAACTATCAAGACCTCAAGAATGACGTGAAAATATCCTGGAAGCCGAAGAGTGCTTCAATTGTACCAGTGAGAGTTGAAGCAATGGGAATGAAAACGAAGAAACTCACACATATCCGACAAACCATCCCTGGGAACATTTACCACAAACGAACTGCAGTTGGAGGCTGTCCAGGGCTCAGTTACGATCCTGAAAAGATCCCTCGGGACAAAATTCTGAGAATAAGAAAACTTCACAACTTTGCCCATGAATCAAGATATTTCACTGAAACGAAGGTGGACATTTTGAGTCCTGGGACCGCTCTGTTCCACTTTCTGAAACCCGAATTATGGAGATAACAATCAACGACACGCACAGGCGCACACGCACACGCACACACACACGCACACTGAGAGATGAGTGAATGTGTAGAGCAACAGGTTTTATCTACTCTAATAAGTATTACTCGTGTGATATCTTCTTTGTGCAATTTTAATGCGTACAAGTCGGTTTTCATTCCTGCACAAGAAAACAAGTTCACTTTAGGGAACAAACAAAATAATGTCCTTCCTCCCTCATCGCTAACTACTGTCTGTCCAAACAAGCCAAAAGACAGTCAGGTTAAGACCAAAATAACTCATGCTTTGGTGAAAATGCTCTGCGCCTATGGGTATTATCAGTTTGTCTTTTTCTTACGAGACCAATGTTTAAGGCGTCGAGCATCTTGCTATATGTAGAAAGTCAAATGACAGTTTGAAGTCATCTTATATATTATTTCCGAGTTTGTGGTTTCGTGTCGCGCTATCTTCGACTTTGTTCTGCGCTCGAGTAACGTGATATTCGGCTTATATTATCTCAAAGACCATATGAGGTGCATGGTACAAAAAAAAGTAAATAAAATGGTTCTGAAACAGTGAAATCGTATTCCACTTACTGCATTAAAGTAAAGTTACTACTGATACTCTGCATCAGTTCCTTTCTCAAACACACCCACCCCAACATGTCGCGCAGAGCGCGGGTTATGCTAGTCACACAATGAAAAACCAGTGTAAAATGTGATGACTTCTGGAATATCTCAGAAATAATTCACAAATAAAGTTTGACATTTCATTCCCCTTTTCCTTCCTTCCATTTGGACCACTCATCATCATCATCATCATCATCATCATCATCATCATCATCATCATCAATGCAGCATACTGTTTTTCAGAGCATCAGTTTGGAAGAAGCAGTCTCTTGGCAAGGGTTATAATCCTAAATAGGTTCCTACTTTAATACAGGATACTCAACTGAAGGTGAATGTGGAAGGAATTTGAAATTCAATTTTTAGGTTTTTAAGTGTCCTCCAAAGTGCGATAGCCAGATTACTATCATGACTGAATGATGGTGTGTTCCATGATGCAAACCTCCTGTTGGTGTCGGGTTTGATTTACCAAAACAGCTCAGCAAGCTAACATTGAACACTTGTAACTTCTACATGCCAATGCATCTCATCACTGTGAAAGTACAACAAATGTTAAGGGATAAGCTTTTCTCACTTTGCAGGGGACTCCACACTGTGCAAGAAAGGTCCAGATCCCTCTTCCAGGCAAACAGTGTTAGGATCTCTCTCTCTTCTGATTTGGATAAAATAAGTGACTGGTTATCTACCTGTAATGTCTGTTTTGCAAGAAAAACCCAGATACTCATCTTGTTCCTCGATAAGGACTGGGTAGCAAACATCCATATTTACTTCTGTGGCCAGCTTCGAGGAGATGTAGTCTCTGGAGATCCTGGATTTCACACTCTGCTATAAAATGTCTTGTGCAGTTCATATCTCTAAGCAGGCCTCCAAAGCCAGCTTCTGTCTCAAAATTCTTCTGATAGCATCCTCAGGTTATACCACTGTTCAAAGTCATCATCCTGTTTGCTATGGAACATGGCTCCTTGCTGTGTATTGGTGCTGCTACTTCCCGTCTTGCAGCCCCCAAGAAGCTCTGCAATCTTCGGCCCTCAATGACATTGAAAACATCAGTAAGCTGATTCTCAGGGTCTTTGTTTTGCTCATCATATAATAGAGAGTTTTGTGGTTTTGCACTTGTATATTTTTAACAGCCCTTGCCTCTCCAAGATGCACATGTTCTGTGGCAAAGCCTTTCCCAATCCTTTCTCCATCCCCAAATATCAATTCAATGCTCACCCCCATTCTTTCATACTCCTCTTTCTTTGCTTTTCAATCTTTCTTCCTCAGTCTTTTGTACTGATATCTTCCCTACAGGATTTCACTTCTGCTGCCGTCAGTCAAACACGTGATTAAATACATGATGACACGCTTCAGCGAGGAATAACAAGCCTTGTAAAAATTTGGTTAAGTGTCACCTTGCCAAAATCAAAAAGTCAGAAATTTATAATCGCAAGGTTATTTTACAAAAACGAAAGGTCAGAGGACATTAAACTTTGTGATCGTTTTAAAACTTTTTTTATTTAATGAAACGTACAGTGGAAAATTTGTTTAAGGCACGCATGAGACGTTTTTATAAGGTAATTGCGACAGTGTAGTGGGAAAGGGTGGACTCAAGAGAAAATAGGTAACAATATAGATAATTTAAGGCTAAATCAATAGGCCATAAAAATCTTGCCTTTCCAAAGGAAAATAGACTTCTGGACTCTGCGTGCAATCATGATACGAACAACACTTCCTTTATTTTATGTTGAGTAAACTAGTCATTGATAATCTGGCACAGGTCGCTGGGGAGGAAAGATGGAGAGAGAAACAGTGAAGAACCAGAAAAAGAACAATCAGAGATCGCAGACCCTCGCCAGGACATGTTTTGCGTGGTGTATTTTTGTTGTGTGTGTGTGTGTGTGTGTACTGGTGTGTTACGTAATTAATAATAGACAGAACTAGAACTGCCACTTTATAACTGCTGGCAGTGATGACCGGGTAACAAGCAGTCCCGCTTTGGTGCAACCACTCTTTGATCGGACACCTGACCCTGACCCATGATATTTATTATTATTCAGTTGAACCTTGAATGGGATTAAAATAAATTCAATTCAAATCAAAGGGAAGATCAAATAGGTACAGTCCTGCAATTGGAGTAATCAGAAGGAACCCGAACAAGCAAAAAGCAAAGATGAAGTCATCATGAGGAACCTGGATAAGATTTGCGTTTCAGCTGCTACTCCTGTACCCTCAAACCCATCGAGGCGCAGCCAAATGAGCGTTATTAAAAAATAAAATAAATTTTTCAAAATTAAATATAAATAACCCAGATCAAAAAATTAAATAACTCTGGCTGCCAGACCATGCATCTGATCAGGTTGAAATATAAAACATATATTCCCCATGACTACTAAATGATAACTGTGAAGTTTCACATCGATTGATGAAAAGCGGTTCAAGAGAAAGAATTTTTTTTTAAGATTTTCGCTCAATCCAATATGGCCACCAGACCATGTGACATATCAATTATTTGTGAATATTCTGGTATCCCCAAGTCATGGAGAACATTTATGTGAAGTTTCCCCTTGACCTGTCCAGCCGTTCTGGAGAAGAAGATTTTGAAAGGTTTTCGGGTAAATCTAATATGGCTGTCAAGCCATGTGACTTATGATGTCATATGTGTGAACATTTTCTCAAAGGGATAGGCCAGGCATAGCTGTGAAATTTCGCCTTGATATGTTCAGCTATTTCAGAGAAGAAAATTTTTGAAGGTTTTTTTTTTTTAGATCCTCGTGGAGGATCTCTTCTTACTCACGTTGTTGTTCTTCATCTTCTTCTTGTGGACTTTTTTGTTTCACAGCCTACAGTTTTCATCGAAACTTCCTGAAACTTGGCGTATATATGTAAAAATACCCTGCGCAGACAGTAACCATCTCCGATTTTGAAAATTCCTCCTAAAAAAAAGTTGTTGACGTCAAAATATCTCCGCTAATGGAAATCGCCTAAAATTTATCTCCGAAACTAGGCAAGCTTTTTGAATTCTGTTGCGGGAATCGAACAGGCATTAGCAGAGATGAATTACCGCACATATGATACATCACTATGACGTCATATCAATTTTTATGACGTCATTCCTACTTTTTGACATTTTTGTTTCACAACCCAGAGTTTTCATTATCTTCGTGAAACTTGCCAGTATATGCAGAAAGCCCACGCGCAGGGTAACCATCTCCGATTTTGGAAATTCTTCCGAGAAAAAAAGTTGACGTCATAACATCCCGCTAATGGAAATCGCCTATACCATTATCTCCGAAACTTGGCAAGCTGTTTGAATTTTGTTTGCGGGAATCAAGTCGGGCATTAGCACAGAAATTTATCGCAAACCTGATACATCACAATGACGTAATATTCGTTTTTATGACGTCATCATTAAGAGGACGAGGATCATAGCTCATTTCAGCTTGCTAAAAAGAACAACATAGCTGCCGAACCACATTACCGATGACATCATCATTTTTTTTTATATTGACCAATTTATCACATGATGACCCTCAAATTTTTTGTACTGATCAGATGTAGCATTCTACCAATGCAATCATGACGTTATAATGAAGGCACCTATGATATCATAAAAAAAAATCACCCTTATTCCCCATGTGGAGTAGTTGCCATGTGCCAACTTTAAATTTTTTCCATGGTGGAGTTTTGGGGATGTGGAGGTCCATTTTTTTTTCCTTTTTTCCAAAAATGGCAGCCACACCACGTGACCAATGACATCATAATTATCAAGAAAACATTTCACATGAGTAGTCGCTCCTTTCGTGAAAAAAACCAAGAGGTTTGGACAAGGGCCCCTATATACTACTCGGAGTAGCGACAACTTGCAATTTGATCACATTTTGTTTCCATCGAACACGGCGACCCGAACCTTCCCCCATTGTGTGTGAAGCATAACGTGTCCGTTTTCTAATCAAGCTGTCTTTTTCTGCACCCAAAAGGGAGATTATATTACTGAATGCTATTATTTTTGTTCTTCCAACGTGTCAGAATAAACATACAATCAGACAGGATTGATATAACCGAAAAGCACATCGTAGAAACTGCAGCAAAATGAAGGGTAATACGAGAATAAAGGTTCCTACTGAGTGCCTAATCGGAGGTCCACAGGGTGTGTCAGGAGAGGAAACACATCGGTGGTGAGAGAATGCAAAAAAATTTGAAAGAAATGGAGTGAGGAAAGTGAAAGACAGAAATGGAGGCACACCATCCACACCAGAAGTGCACACCATCAAGAGAGTAGAGAATTAGAAAACATACGAATGGTGGGTAGAAAAAGAGAGAGAGAGAAAGAGTTCAAGAAGATTGTTTGAATGATTGATTGTGCGCTCTGCCTAAAAGGCAGGTCCTTGGCTGCTTGGCAATGGCAATACTGGCTGGTTGGCCATTGCTTTCCCAGCAGTTAATTATGGCAGGAATTTGGCCATGGTACCTGTGATAACCCACCTACTCTTTGAGAAGAACACTGTGGGATATTTAACCTCCACCAAGTAATGCCAACAGACGAGACACCCGGCTTTATGTCCATTCGAAGGATGGCATACACATTGATGAATCACCCCGCCTGTGGAAGTATATAGCTAGGTGGGGATTCAAACTCAGGCTAAACAGCTAACAAACGGGTGTATGTGTCTCGGCTATCCTTCCGTCATCCCCTTGGGAAGATGACAGACAGGGAATGTTTTTATTTGAAATCGAACGGACCAGGAAATAATACATTTTTGAAAGAACAATGAGCGAATAAAAGAGGGTTGTCACATTAAAATGAAGATGACTCAAAAGTGAAACGGTTATTTTTTTTCAACTCTTCATTTATTTTAACAAAAGTACTGTACCACTGAAAACATGCATGTGCATGTAATCCTTCACATGTGCTGAAAACTTACATGTACATTGTACATGCAATGACCATTCTTTTCGATTCCAATTAAATCTCTCATCTTCTATGGTTTCCCTGTTCCCACAGCTCGTTAATACACTCAATTACTCTCTTCTCATTTTCTCCCACTCTTCTAATTCCGATACTTTTTCAATACTTTTGATACAGCACATATATATATATATATTTTTTTTTTTCTTCTCCTATTCCCTGTGTAAGGGGTGAGGTCTGATGACACCATGCTTCTGCCCTGCCTTGACTAGATATTACTCCTCCACCTCCCTCTGTCCTCAGCTAAATAATCTCTCCACTCTTCAATCAACTATACCCTACTGAAATCCCTCCTCACACAATCCTCCCATCTAAACCGGGGTCAACCTCTTTTCCTCCAACCTTACTCCCTCAACCGATCCACTAACTTTGCCATTCTCTCTTCCCCCCATCCGCACCAAGTGCCCAGCCCATCTCAGCCAGCATTTCACCAATCTCCCCATCAAGCTCATCTGCACACCACTCTCCTCCCTCGGTTCATCCATCCATCCATCCACCCTATTCACTCACACAATCCTCCTGACCCAGTTGTTCTCACAAAACTGCAGCCTCTGTTGTTGTCTCTCTGTCAGTGCCACCATCTCCAGACAATAAAGGTAGACTGGCATTATGCATGGCACTAGAACCTTCCCTTTCAATTTCCTTAATATTTTTCTGTCTGCCATTACTCCCTCACCCCTCCTCCATGTATTTGTAACTACCTGAATCCTCCTCCGCACCTCTGCCTCGGACTTACCATCCCCAGTCACTATTTCTCCCACATATTCAAACCCATTTCCCTGTCTGCTCTCCTTCCCCTCTAATCTGATATTCATTTCTTTTCTCTGCTTCCCGACCCACATCACCTGAGTCTTCTCCATATTCCATACAGGTTGCCACTGACAAACCAGACATAATCTGCTCAACAGAAACTTTCCTCCTTCAAGACATTTCTGAATCCTTAGTTTCTCTCCCTGGTTACTCCCTCCTCCGGTGTGATCGACCAGAGCGTCGTCCTGGCGGCTGAGTTGCTGTCTTTATCAAAAACTCTATTTTTCACTCTCCATGCACTGCCCCCACTTCCCCAAACCTCCGGGAACTCCTCTAGCTACGGCTTTCCCTCTGCCCCCCTCTTGTTGATGTGTGTTGTACCGTCCACCAAACAGTGATAACTCATTTTACAACTCGCTCGCCAAAAACATGGACCAACTTCTATCCACTCATCCAATCTCTCTTCCTCATATGTGGTGACTTAAATTGCCATCATGCCAGTGGGCTGGGTGTGGGTACCTACCTCACGTGCCATGGCACTTCAACAAAGGACTTATGTGACTCATTAATACTGACAAAATCTGTCACCTTCCTGACCTGGATCTCAACCAACAGTACTCCATCTCTTCTGGAATTGATTTTGAACAATTTCCCTGCAAAAACATGCTGTTCTTCCTTTGCTCCAATTGGTTCATCTGGCCATATGCTTGATAAAGTGGAAAACTCTCAGGTGTTTATTAGAGAACCACCTCAGTGCCGTCGAATCTGGCATTTCACTCAGTCCGACTGGCAGGGTCTTCAAGCAGCCATCAAACTTCTAGACTGGTCTCCCATTTCTACTTTCTCCAACATCAACTCATCCTGGGAATTCTTTCAAAGACATTTGCTCTCATGCACTGATTTATCCCTTCTCATCTTCAGGTGTGCTCCCCTTCCTCCTGCCCATGGTACATTGAAGGTTGTGGTGAGGCAGTTGTCTTGAAACAAGTTGCTTTCAACTCATGGAAGTCAAATCCAACTGAAGGCAATCTCAGTTCCTTCCACAAAGCTCAGAACAAGTGTGTGTCTACCCTCAGGAGAGCCAGGAAACAACATCTTTCGAATCTCAAGTCAGAACTCTCAAACCTGTCTTCCTTCACAAATCCTGCTGGTGTCTGGTTAAGTCTGTTTCTGGTCTGTGTTCCCCCTCCACCCTGTCCCTTACGACAAATGGCTGTACAGCTGAAACTGCACGTGAAAAGGCTGAATGCTCAAACTCTATGTTTGCTTCTAAATCATGTGTCTCAAACCCATCGCTTTATGTACCCACCTTACCCAGTCACACAAAACTGTTCCTGGACTCTGAGTCCTTTTCTCTTGACAAGGTGGAGAGTTTGATGTCAAACCTCGACTCTGATTATACAACTGGTCCAGACAACATCAGCCCACGCGTCCTGAAAACCTGCTCTGTTGCTCTTGCTCACCCTCTCTCTGTTCTATTCACCCTCTCATTTGGTCAAGGTCATCTGCCATCTGTATTTAAATCACCAACCATTACCACTCTGCATAAAAAACGTGCAACAACTGATCCCTGCAACTACAGACCAATCAGCCTGCTCCCAATCATCAGCAAGGTTATGGAATCCATCATCGCTTCTGACATTAAATCCTTCTCCAATGGCCTGATTAAGGATCATCAATTTGAATTCAGCCAAGGTCATTCTCCCGAGGAAATACTGCTTCTGCTTTACCAACAATGGATAGAGGTCTTCAATGCCAGACATGAGATCAGAGCCATCTCCCAAGACAAAATTGCACTTTCAATATGGTCTGGCACACTGTCCTGCTCACCAGGCTCTCTTCTTGTGATATCCAAGCACATCTCCACTCATGGCTCGTAGACTTCCTCTCCTGTCGCAGTTAAAGCATGGCTCTTAATGGAATTCTTCAATCTCCTCTTCCTGTCCAAGCTTGAGCTCCTCAAAGCAGTGTTCTGGGCCATGTGCTTTTTCTGGTTTTCATCAATGATCGCTCTGACTCACTGGAAAGTCCTCTATCTCTTTGCTGATGACTCGACTGTCTGCTGTATCCCTTTGATTGGCAGGCAGCAGCCTCTTCACTCTCTGCAGACTTGGATATAATCACAAGCTGGTCAAACACTTGGAACATGTCTTTCAATCCTGACAAATCTCATACTCTCACAATGTCTCTCCAAAAGGACCATCTGGAAAACCCCCTCATCTACCTTTTCAACAATCCACTTGAAGAAGTCCTTTCATTCAAGCTTTTGGGCCTCACTATCTGCCATGATCTTTCCTGGAAAAGCCACATTCAAGCTTGGCCTCCAAAGCCGTCGCCGACTGGGCATCCATCATCATGCAAAGTCCTTCCTTGTCACATCTGAGCTCCTATGCACAAACAAAGCTTTCATCGGCAGCCTGATGGAGTACTGCTCTCCTCTTTGGGCTTGTGCTCCTGCCTCAACCAAGCTCGGCTCACACTGTGCAAACCAAGGCTTTGAGGATCATTGCTATCCATTCTTTCATTGGGACCATACTCTATGCAGAGCATTCGTGCTGCCTAAGCAGTCTCCTTGACAATTTGGCAAATCCTGGACAGGTCGCCACTCCGACACAGGATACCAGCAAGCTGACACTCATTTTGCTGACCTCGGAAGGCTGACAGGCAGAGTTAACCCCACTTGTATTAATTCAACAGCTGCGTGGGATTTTAACTCAGAATCCTAGGATCCCAAGCCCACCACATATCCACTAAGCCAACACTAGGTATAATTGTATCTCCCCAATGAAGCTGAGTCTTTGGGCCTCTTACTCTCTCAGCGGGGGCAGGTTGGTGGACTTTATGTCTTCTACCGTCTCCTCTCCGGCCTTGCCCCTCCCACCCCCCCCCCCACTGCTCTTCTTGCTCTGCACACACCCCTCCCCTCCCATATTTCCACAGTCCACTCAAGGTCCGGCAGCAACCCTCTTCTGGTGAAACTACCAAATTCAAGAATCACAGCTCACCATCACTCTTTCATTCCTCCTTTTCCAACCTCTGGAACAAAGACCCACACTCTCTTTAATCCCACTCTTCACTCCAAGTCTTCAAAATAGCTATTCACCACCATCACACATCTTCCCCCACCTACAACCATGCTCTTTTCTACCCCTGTTAATCCACCCCAAA
>CM068967.1:61170087-61175087 GCA_035128595.1 Eptatretus atami
GAGAGAGAGAGAGAGAGAGAGAGAGAGAGAGAGAGAGAGATCCAAAGGGTCCACAATGCAGAAATAGCACAATAGACAACACTGATAACTAGAAGGGCATTCGGTAGAGCACATACCTCCGCCAGGATGATTGTTTACGTTTTCTATCCCACTGATAGGCCGGATCTGGATTCGGACCTGAACCAAAATCTAATCGGCTTGTTCTCGTCACTTAATCAACTCATCCACGAAGTTTCATACAAATCCGTCATAACTTTTTTGAGATATCGTGCGTTATATCATTTTAGCCCTATCACTTAATGGTGAAGAATCAATTAAAAAATTCAGGTATCTGAATCCATATCCGTATCTTCACTAAAATATAATCAAGTCATCCTTCTCACAGGCCCAACCTGTCCACCAAATTTCATTTCAATCCATCCACAACCTTTTGAGATATCCTGCACACAAACAGACGAGCAAACAGACAAACAGGAGTGAAAACATAACATCCATCCACCTTTAGTGGCAGAGGTAATAACTCGAGAGTTTATGGAACATGTTACCAAGTACAGAGTTTAGTATACTAGTATACTTCAATTTAAATAAAACTAGTGCGGGCCCGTAGGTGCGTGCCAGTATGTTCAGCTTCGTTCCTTCGCTCTCGTAAACGACGACTGGATTGGGGCATTGTTTTTAGATCGGACCAACCGTATCATAAATGGCCATAACTTGGGAAACACCTGGGAAACATACTCAGTTCCCCAGCGTCAATTGTGACGTCATATCAAACGAAGAAGAAGAAGAATTGTGACGCCCCTCTCTCTCGCCCCCCTCTCTCCCCCCTAGTCTCGCCCCTCCTCTCTCCCCCTCCTCTCTCGCCTCTCTCTCGCCCCACTCTCACCCCTCCTCTCTCGCCCCTCCTCTCTATCCCTCTCTTGAATTGTGACGCCCCTCTCTCTCGCCCCCTCTCTCTCGCCTCCCCTCTCTCGCCCCCCCTCTCTCGCCCCTCCTCTCGCCCCTCTCTTGAATGTGACGCCTCCTCTCCTCGCCCCCTCTCTCACCCCCTCTCTCGCCCCCTCTCTCTCGCCCCTCTCTCTGTAAATGTATTCACAAATGTCTACCAAGCACAACAATTAATTCAAACCTTGGGAAAAAACAGCTTTCAAACCCTTGGGAAACAGCTGTTTCCCTTGGGAAAATTCAAACCTTGGGATTAATTAATAATTTGAACAATTCATTTAAACCTTGGGAAAAAACAGCTTGTCATTGGTTGACAGATAAATGGCCGAACTTGGGAACCGCTCGTCCGATTAATATCAAACCATGAAAAGGCACATCCGCGGGTCCCCGGCAATATCCTGGCAAGTTTCAACCAGATCGGACCGGCGGTCGTCGAGAAACGGCGGTCGCAGACAAACAGACAAACAGACGGACAGACAGACAGACAGACAGACAGACAGACAGACAGACAGACAGACAGACAGACAGACAGACAGACAGACACACAGATTGCTGGAATTATAGATAGATAAAGATTTGAAAGATCGTTAAAAAAGAAATTCCAAAAGTTTAGTGCCAGTAAAACAGTCTTCTACACTAAGCACCCTTATACACCATCTTTATTTAACATGTCCAATTACTGCAAAACTGTGGGTATTGGAAGTGACAAGAAGGCAATTTGAGTTCTCCAGTGTTCAAGTATATTATTCAACTTAGATGAAACAATTAAAAAAGACATAAAATGTCAAAGCCCTCATTGTTTAGTAACTTTGCTGAATGGAGTTAAAGGGATAGCCCATATTCATTCACAACTAAAATGGCCGCCAGTCTACCTGTCGGCCGTCTTTTATCAGATCGCAATATAAAGTTAGGGGCAAGTGTATGTCGTTGTGTACTGTGCTTGTGCCAAGTTTGAACAAAATCAGACCATGAATGTCAGAGAAATGGTTGGGGACACTTTTAAGTAACAAAATAGCCACCAGTTGGCCATCTTGGATCTGATATTAAAAAAAAAATGACATGCATATTTAAGTTATCATTCCATATTATTCTGCCAAGTTTGAACAACATCGGTAAATAAATGCCCGAGAAATGGTTGAGTATGTGTTCAACATCGGGTGTTTTTACAATTAAAATGGCCGCCAGTCGGCCATCTTGGATCTGATCTCGAAAAGAAATGACGTTCTTATGTAAGAAATCATTCTTTATCTGTGTGCTAAGTGTGAATAAGATCAGTAAATGCATGTCAGAGAAATTGTTGAGGACATGTTCAACACTGTTATTTTATTTTTAACAACTAAAATGGCCTCCATTCGGCCATCTTGGATCTGATCTCGAAATAAGATGACGTGCTTATGTAAGCCATCATTTTTAAAAATCTGTTTGCCAAGATTAAACAACATCAGTAAATGCATGTCCGAGAAATGGTTGAGGACGGATTCAACATCTGGTTTTTTACAACCTAATTGGCCGCCAGTCGGCCATCTTGGATGTGATCTCGAGAAAAAATGACACTTATGTAAGCCCTCATTCCTTATCTGTGTGCCAAGTTTGAATGAGATCAGTAAATGCATGTCAGAGAAATTGTTGAGGACATGTTCAACAAGGTTTTTTTTTTTTTTACAATTAAAATGGCCAAAAGTCGGCCATCATGGATGTATTGTCGAAAAAAAATGATGTGAATATATATTCCATCATGTGTTGTCTTTCTACCAAGTATGAATAAAATTGGTCCATAAATCTCCGAGATATGGTTGCGGACGCACACATGTACGCACGCACGGACACAAAAATAGAGACCAAATCCATAAGCCCCCATTTTGGACTTCATGCAACGGGGGCTTAAAAAGATTGTCAAAATCGTATCAATTAATTAATTCTGGAACTCACCGCTATTTTACCACGGTGGACGCAGTGTCAATTACACCACCTTATTTAACACGTTACATTAGTTCTTCGTGCCTGTTATTTGTGTCCTTTATAACGTCCTTAAAAAACAGTAAGTTTCTTGTTTCGAATGATTTTCAATTTTGCTTGACTGCCAGGATGGTAGACAGAGGAAAAAAAACAAAGCCACTCCTCTCTGCGCGTGTGCGATCGGGACAAATTCAGAACCAAAGTAAATAAAAGTAAAACAGCAAACTTGTCTTCCTATTCATGTTCAAAATATAGCATTTGATTTAAATCAGTTGCTCCTCGATTGTAAGTTGACGCCTGCAGACAAACAGACTGATGGAAGGACGTGAACCAATTGCTTCACCCAACTTTTAACTTTGTGTGTGCAGTGCACAACTACTGAAGCACCGAATTAACTCCATGGGCCATGACTGGTGTCCATTTTGTAGAACAAGACGATCAACTCGTGCTGATGTGAATGAGAAGAGCATAATTGATGTGTTGGCATGATATGTTTATCAACTGAAGGCTGACAAAGGTGTGCAGACCAATGTGAGAACAAAAGTACTGGTGATGTTTTGGGTGTTTCCCTTTCATCATATTAAGAGAGGGTCTGTCGGGTGGTAGCCCTTCCTCTCTTGCTCCGAAAAAAGGTCAACTCCCGAAATGTTGGCTTCACTTTCCTTCCCACAGTAATTGGCTAGCTTTTGTCAATTTTAAGTTGATAAAACCTATGATTCTAGTTGTTTGCCGACGCAGACCAACATCAGCTTCGACAAATTCTCATATTCCTCCAGACGTGTTGGCCTTCTTGGCATTCCAATCTGAGCACTTGGATTGTCAGGCTGAGACGACAGGTTAAAATCCCGAATACTGGGCTGATTCAAGTATTCTCTACTCACGTCCTTTTAATTTTTGGAAAAGTGGACCAATGTTCCCTTGTGTCCTTATCCCACATGCGACACATGTGCAAGCTCCTCCGTGAGCCTTAAATGACTTTGGGAAGAAAATGCAATTCGTTACACCAATGATCAGACCTTTCGCTGCTCCAAGAAGAATGAATGCAGACAGATCTCGAAATTGCGACATCCACCTTCAATGAAATCCACGCCTCACCAAGCGAAACCACCTGCCATGCCAACGGAGTGACCTACACTGAGGCATGACACACATCCCACACCGCTCACTCCGTGAAGTGTACAGTGTCCTTCAATAATGGAAGAGTTAAGCAATGGAGCAGAAACATTGATGATAAAATTTAGATCTTTGTTTTCAACTCCATTGTTTTATTTTTGTCACCTCTTTTCCTTTGCAATTCCTCTCATTTTTTCCAGAATTGTCAATAAGAAATAGTGCTGTTTCGAAGCGTTTATCATCGCAGATGGAATTTCAAACAAGTCCTATTTTGTTTGATAGTTTGCAAAGATTTGCATTGGGTATAATGATATGTTTAAACATTATGCAACGAAGGATCAATACACAGTAGTCAGTGACCAACACTAATGAAACCAAAAGGTTTGCTTCAACATTGTTTCTGGATTCAAGACAAAACAAACATGACTGGATGACTCGTTCGTTGTCATTTTGATTTACGCATACAGGTTGTGTCATTTCAAAAACAAGACAGCATAGGGTTACAAAAATGATAATTTTTTTTTATCCCCATGCATATAAAAACATGGGGGTGATATTGCAATCGGCTCAGTCGTTCCGTCTGTCCGTCCGTTACGCTATCTCCACCTAAAAGGTTGGGTAGAAATTCACCGAACTTCGTAGTTATGGTCATCACATAGCACGAAGGTGCGTCAGCAGTTTCATTTTTGGCCCCGCCCCCTGGGGCCCTGGGACTGGGTCAAAAGGTCAAATACCAAAAAATGCAAGTAGGGGCACATTTTTTAATGAAACTTTGTATCTATGTGCAATCAACAATTGGGGGGGGGGGGGTGAATGAAATATGTTACGAGTTTTTGGATTTGATCCCAAATTCATGCCCCAGGCAGGGGTGGGGACTTTCGGTCAAAACAGAAAAAAAATAATTATTCAAAATTTGATGTTGGGTCATTCCTGGTGGAACTTCTTCCCATTTTTCAACTTTGCTTAAGTTGGGAAGCATGGGGCTTTGC
>CM068967.1:61180087-61191256 GCA_035128595.1 Eptatretus atami
ATCAGTTTTGGTGGCATTCCACGAAAACTGAGGATCCTCCAGAAGGCATCCTGATTCACTGAATCAAATTATTTGTGGAGATCAACATAGGCTGTGAGCAGCCCCTGCCGAAACTCTTGTCTGCGTTCGGTGAGGACCCGAAGAGCAAGGATATAGTTAATTGTTGAACTCTTTGGTATAAAGGCTGACTGCTCTGGATGCTGGTGCTCAAACAGATGGTGGAAAATTTGATCAAGAATTATCTGAGCAAAGACCTTGCCCGGCACTGTGAGCAATGTCACTTCTCGGTAGTTGTTGCAGTCCTGGCGATCATCCTTCCTTTTTCCAGAGAGGGACAACAAGGCCCCTCTTCCAGTCAGTTGGGATGATGCCTGTGTTCCAGGCAGAGCACAGAACTGCATGCAATGACATGAGTACAGCATTTCCACCAGCCTTGAGAAATTCAGCATGGATGCTCCAGATCCCTGGAGCTTTACCCCATTTCAACCGGTTCACCACAGCCTGTGCTTCCACAAACAAAGGTGGATCACAGTTGATTGAAGGGTCACCAATAGGGATAGCTACACCCCTGGCATACAACTCAACAGTTGGTGGGTCAGCCTGGTACAGCCGCTCAAAGTAACTGGCCCCGTGGGCCATCACTTCAGACTCCTCTGTCAAGAGCCCACAACTTTCTGCTTTAGCTGCAGTCCACCGAGGCATGGGCTTGGTGGAACGCAATGCACAAATTCCCCTGTAACCAGGAAGAGCATCACTTGACCTCATGTGATGCTCTACCCCTTACCAGATACCACACAAACAGGCCTCCTTGAACACCCTCAATGCATGTACAGTTTTATGCCTCCACTCCCTGAACAGCTCAGCTCTGCCATTAACCTTGGTCCTGTGACTCTGGTCAATGATATCCATTGTCCCTTGGGAGAAAAAGTTCTTCTTCGCATGATATTGGGTTACAAGACATCCACTGGCAACATCAAGGATGGCAGCCTTAAAGGCAATCCATAATCCATTCCAGAAAACACGCAGACCCCACAAATCCCAACTCAGCCTTTTGCCATCTCCTCAGCTATCCTCTCATTATTTAGCTTGCCAAAATCCAGCTTAGGCTGGGATGATACCATTCTCATGGATTTAAGCTTCAACTTAAGAGTTGCTACAACATGTCTGTGGTCTGTATTGAGGAACCGAACACTCCAGCAGACCTGGTACTTCTGAATCATCCTTCATCGACCATCAATGAGCACACTGTCAATCTCCTTTGCCACACCACCAGCATTGGAATACCAATCCAGCAATGAGGCTTTGGGTGCTGAAACCATGAACCAGCCACCCAAGTTCACAAATTCTTGCAAAGTCAAGGAACTTAGTACTATTCTGGTTCAGAGTTCAAGACCCATGGGAACCAACACATGTCTCATAATCATCCTTATCAGTTCCAATTGATGCATTGAAATTCCCCGACTAGAAAAGTATCTCGCCTGGGGCACTGATCAACCACAGACTCGAGTGTGGAATAGAATACTTCCTTCACAGTGAGACCACTCGCCTCAGTTGGAGCAGATACATAGACCGGGAAATGACCCCTAAGGAGTGACAAGTCCTCAGTCTCATAATGCATATGCTTGTTGACTGGTGTTACCTCAATTATCATGGGAGTCAGCTTTTTAGACACGGCTACAATAAATCCTTAGTTTTGGTAACCATCAAAGCGACCAGACCAGTCGTAGGTGTGACCACTTCTAATGATCTCACCACTATCCAGTCTCCGAAACTCAGAGAGTGCTGCAATACCGAAGGTCAAACACTGGAGCTGAGATGATAACAGAGACAGGTGGTCCTCCTCTCTTATGGATAGGACATTTCAAGCATCCACCCAAAGGGACCGCCTCAGGTTAACTGGAAGAGACCACCATATGGTGAACGACACCTCAACACCATCCCGATGCACACCAACACAAAACTGACCCAGGAAGGTTACCCTGTGCTTTTCCTCCTATCATCAAAGAATGAGGGTCCTAAAGGATTTGCCCCAATTTCATCAACTGATGAGCTTCCCTGCGAAGGGCAGCTGCACAGGAGGTGCTCCCATTAAGTGGATTTTCAGTTTGCTTTGCGTTTTTTCATGTGTTTTGAGGAATAAAGTGTTTTATTGTGGCCGGAGTACAAACCCTGCCACCAACCTCTGATAAAATGGAAACACAACTGCAGGAGGACATCCGCAGACACAGTTGGGCACCAGATATGGATTACCATTGGCTCACAAGGAGCTCCTCTGCCCTTTGACAGGTTTTCTTTTTAATCCTCCTAGGTGTCCTTATCCATACACCCTCCTTGCCAGGAAACCAGGTGTGGGAGTCGGTTTAGTCGCCGACAACCCGACCACGAAACACGTTTGTACAGGTTTTCATGGTACCTGCAGAGAGTCACAGATCTGATCTGGCCTGACCTGACAATATGTGTGATCTGCAGTAACTGAGAAAGGAAGGGATGAAAGAGTGAAGGGAGAAATTCCTGCAAGGAGAGGAATTCGGAGACGAAGAAGCTACAAACCTGTCTGTAATGAGGGAGCACCAGGACATTTGCTTTTGTTTCTTCGTGGGAGATGCCAATGATGATGAGAGTTTTAGATTCCACAGCATCCAGGAGAGACAGGTGTGAAACAGAGGCACCAGAGGTATGCAGAAAGGCCTAGTAGGCGGTGAGAAATTCAGGTTTACCAAGGAAGGAGAACTTTTTACAGTGGTTGATTGTGGAAATCAATTTGTGAGTTGTTTTTTTAAATTTGCTTATTTTCCGCATTAAACTAAGGCTTATGCAGGAGCTCGACATAAATCACATGCAGGACCAACAGATACAATACACACACAAAAATGCAACACCTAGTGCGTGTTGTGCACAAATGACTATTCCATGCAGAAACGCAGGTATTTAATCAAATGTGAACTTTAGCTTGTACAAAACAAAATACTATTTTACACTGGAAACCTTATTCAGGAAAAATGCATTCTATATGCTTAGTGGAAGCATTTTGACACAAAAGCTTCTCCTGAACACGATGAATAACCTTTACATAACACGGGACTTTCAAAAAGAGGTATAAATGCTAAATGAGGCCTTTAGCGCATGCACTGTATGTGTTTGTTGCAGGGCACTTTTAACCTGCCTTTGCTTGCACCTAATCTGTGATTCAAATCGTCTTTCAAACATAATTTTCAGCATTTAGAACATTCGATGAAAGAGTGGCAATTTCAAATTGGTTAAAACCATAATTGTTCTGTTCCTGAATGAAAATCGGACTCACGAGAATATGGGATATACGAGAAATACACTGATGATGAGCCAAAACATTATGACCACTGACAGGTGAAGTGAAAAACATTGATTATCTTGTTACACTGGCACCTGTCAAGGGGTGTGATATATTAATCAGCAAGTGAACAGTCAGTTCTTGAAGTTGATGTGTTGGATGCAGGAGAAATGGGCAGGAGTAAAGACCTGAGCGACTTTGACAAGGGCCAAGTTGTTATGGCCAGACGACTGGGTCAGAGCATCTCTGAAACGGCAAGGCTTGTGGGGTGCTCCCGGTCAGCAGTGGTGAATACCTACCGACAGTGGTCCGAGGAGGGACAAACCACAAACCTGCGACAGGTTGTTGGGCACCCAAGCCTCATCGATGCACGAGGGCAATGAAGGCTATCCCGTCTGGTCCGAACCGACAGAAGGTCTACTGTGGCACAAGTCACAGAAAATTTTAATGGTGGTCACGGGAGGAATGTGTCACAACCCACAGTGTATTGCACCCTGCTGCATATGGGGCTGTGTAGCTGCAGACCGGTCAGAGTGCCCATGATGACCCCTGTCCACCGTCGAAAGCGCCTACAATGGGCACGCAAGTGTCGGAACTGGACCTTGGAGCAGTTGAAGAAAGTCGCCTGGTCCGATAAAGTCCCGTTTTCTTTCAGATCACGTGGATGGCCGTGTACGTGTGCGCCATTTACCTGGGGAAGTGATGGCACCAGTATGCACTGTGGGAAGACGACAAGCCGGTAAAGGGAGTGTGATGCTCTGGGCAATGTTCTGCTGGGAAACTCTGGGTCCGGCCATTCATGTGGCCGTCAATTTGGCACGTGTCACCTACCTAAACATCGTTGCAGACCAGGCACACCCCTTCTGGCAATGGTATTTCCAGATGGCAGTGGCCTCTTTCAGCAGGATAATGCATCCTGCCACACCGCACACATTGTTCAGGAATGGTTTGAGGAACATGATGAAGTGTTCACTGTGTTGCCCTGGCATATCCAAATTCTCCAGATCTCAATCCGATTGAGCATCTGTGGGATGTGCTGGACTGACAAGTCCGATCCAGGGTGGCTCCACCTCGCAACTTACTGGACTTGAAGGATCTGCTGCCAATGGTTTGGTGCCAGATACCAGAGGACACTCAGGGGTCTGGTAGAGTCCATGCCTCGCAGGTCGGCGCTGTTTTGGCGGCACACGGAGGACCAACAGCATATTCGGCAGGTGGTCATAATGTTTTGGCTCATCAGTGTATATGTGGAAGAGAGGAGTTGGGATCCTATCATTTCCTGTTCATCAATTAGCGAGCGGCAGCCATGATTATAACACGCGGGCACGCACACACACACACACACACACACACACACACACACACAACACACACACACACACACACACACAACACACGCCAACACACACTTCTCCTTTCACCAATAGATGCAAAAATCGAGTATAATTTATCTTGTGGCCCTGGAACCAAAGAAAAACGATGTACTTGTAACAGCACTCACAACCCATATAACTCGCACTCCCACCTACCCCCTCCTTCCAAGCATGATTCATTGTAAATACCATCATATTAAGCTTACCCTGTGCACCGACAAGCCCAGATATGACCTTCCTATCGGTGATAAGAAGCATGATTGTTTGGTTAGAACACGCCCATCTACGAACCTTCGTCCTTTCACAGGCCCACATCGTCGGGAGTTTTTGCAGTATGGACTGCAACATATCAACTCTTTCGACGAGTCGATCAGGAAGTTCTCGAACTGTTTTCTTATGAAGAGGTTAACCCCTTTCTCACAGGTATGATTACACGTAGTTTCAGCTTCTTTAAAATATTTTTTTAAATAATTTAATTCGACAATCCTTATCTGAGAGGCATGATACACGTCCAGGCCGCTCCAATTTACTTCATCATTCGGGTTTTATGCGCATGAGCACCAAGCAATCTGGGGTGGATTACGTCATTTGTACGTCATGTATTTACACAGACATTAGTAGACAATGGATAAACATTTATGTTAGAAGGACTTTAACCCTGACTCCCAAAATTGTGAGCCAGGAGGTTTAGATGGAAGACCGAGAAGCCAACCAGTTTAACAATCCTTACGGAGAGACAGCATGACATTGCAAGATGTGCCTGGATTGAATGATGTTCCAAGTGCTAGATCAATGTCTCATCCTTTCCACATCTCCAGACAAGGAGGCAGCTGGTGCCGGAGCCAGCTCCAGAATATGGAGCCAGCCATGAAAAGTGAAATTCGGTTTTCCACAGCGCTGGAGAAATGGTTAATGTACATTAAGAACAAGACTGGGCTGAAGACACCATTTTGAGGTACTCCAGGTTCCATTGGAGGAGGAGATGTGAGGGTTCCATTGAGGGTAATGCACTGACTATTAGTGGAGGAAGTGAACAAGCCAGGGAAGGAGGTGTCCTTGTATAATGGATTTCATGACTTTGATTATAATTAAAGGTTAGCGAACTGTTTTTGCATTCTAACTGTGCTTTGGAGTGTTGTCAGTTCTCTTTTAAGCAGATAGGAAAGACTCAAGGTAAAGGACAGACTTGATAAAGCAGACAAAATATAAGCTCGAAGAGCGGAGCAGGTTATGAGAACAAAGACACTGGTACCAACTGGGACCATCGCTGAAGGAGAGTCGAGGCTTGCCAAACTTTCTCTCCCTTCTCAAGTGGAAAAACAGGAATCCAGGAGGATGTGAGTGGTGTCCACAGAGCGATGGGTTGGGTAGACAAACTTGAAGGCAAACACTGGGTTAACACATTCAATTTTGTCTCGCTCTGAGTCAGGTGTTTTGCCATTTTCGGTAGAGGAGAGGATGGAGGGGAGCACACAGTAAAACGATAACTGGTAAGGTGCCCCCAGGACTTCAGAAAACGAGACAGGTCCGTGAGTTTAGCCATTGAGTCTAGCCGACAAGGTTTGCCAGTTTGATATTTTCTGCCTCGCCTGAGGTTGAATGCACATATGTTGTGAACCTTGATAAATGACCTTAGGATATATTTGGTCGCCAGGAAAGTGTCCCTGCACTGTGCTTTCGCAAATCATCCGGTCAAGTTTAAATATCCATTGGAATAGAGATTTCATCACACTCCTATTGTCTGTATGACGTAACACCGAGGAAGAATATGAGGTGGTTGTAGCAGAGCCCTAATCTTGGCACTTATTTCATATTTAAAAGTTGTTGGTGCTTTGATCAGAAGAGCTGGAATACACCTCTCACTTCCTTACTAATCATGTACACCTACATGTTGGGAAATATAAAAAGATGTTCTCGTGTCAAGGATGATTGTGAGTTTATTGATCATCTTTTTTTTTAACAACCCTCATATATTTCTCAGGGTAGCTTTCAGGGACTATTTCAAATCATAAATTATGTCACTTTCTTTTAACAATATATTATATTTTTTTCCGTTGGTTTCAACATATACATTGAAATTCTTCACCCAAACACCATGGATTATGCAGAATATCCCTCCTAAACGTGCCGGCACATGCTTCTTGGTAGGGATAGAGCAACACCGCTTGCTAAGTGTTTATTGTATCGTCACGTCCGAATGTGCATACCATTTTTGCATCCTCAAATCATTTAGGAAACTTTGTGATTACATGTCATGGGAACATTTCCACATTACATATGGCTGTCCTCAAGATAATCTGCCTAAGCCGGATGATCATGCTCCCGTAAACCTGGTGAAAGTCCGAAATAAGGCCGATCGCAGATGCGTGAGAGATCGCGGAAGTATTCTTGGCCACAGTTTCACTTTTTGGACATGCCACTACATTAATCAAAGCGCACTCAGCAAATGGACAAGCTAAACAATCCAGTGGGCTGTCAAAGTGATGTGCGAGTGCGTGGTCGCATTGCACGGCACGAGTTGCAAGCAAACTTTCAAAGTGAAGTTTAAAAATAAATTGTGAGAATAATCCCGTTCGAAATACATTCTGATGCTGATGTACCACACTCCGTGACAGAGCATCGGTGCTGCCGAAGCAGTTTGGCAAAAATTATGTTTGCCATTGCCTTCCCAGCAGTAGTTAGGGCAGGAATTTGTAATTTATTCATGGTGCAGGCAATGGCGAAGGACACCATGAGATCTTTCACGTCCACCAACTCATGCCGGCAAACAGGATGCCCAGAGGATGCCCAGTTCAACATCCATTTGAGAAATGGCACACACATTGATGAATAACCTGCCTGTGAAACACCAGGATGACAGTTTATAGCTGGGTCAGGATTCAAACCCAAGCTAGACAGCTTAGATGTGAGCTTGAGTACCTCGATGCCATTCTGCAATCCCTGGAAGCACATTACTGTGATAAAAACGTGCACTTACCTTGCAGGTTTATTTGCAATATTAGGCCATCGTGTGCTTGTATCATCATCACATTCCAGCTTTATAATGAAATTTGGGTAAGTGGTCGGCATACGTTACATCAATAGACAATTACCATGATACGTTCATCTATCGATCTATAATATAAAAGGAGCTCGGTCTCGGCGTGCCTGCGTCCGTCCCTGCCTGCGGGCGTCCGTCCGACAACAATTTTCCTGCAGGGGACTCCACTAATCAAGCAATAACAGTACCCCCTGCATGCGCTCTGATCGCCATGTTCTTATCAATCTGCAAACAGTATGATATAGTTGAGGAAGATGAGGAGAGATGAGCCGGTTTAAATTTACATTAAAACAAAAACTCTGCCTCGTTCATCTTCTCCTTCACTTATAATAAGCTCATTCAATGTCGTTTGTCACATCGATTAGATTCAGAAAACGTTGATTATAAACTGGTTGTTGAAGCATCACAAAGCAGATCATGATGAACAAAAAAAGGAGAATTTATTTGCACGATTTATAGAGGGTGAAAGTTAATTTTTATTCATTTTCTCTGAAAACCTGTTGGTCAAAGCACTATTCCATCTATTGATTACATAAGCAAAAATGCAAGAATTTCCCTCTTGAGGGCCGAGGGGTGGCGGACTGAAGCGACACGGTGCTTCACGGAGGGAAGGGGGCACGTGACCTCGGGGTCTTGATGCTGATCGCCGTCTTGCTGCCGATTACCATCTTCTTGATTTCCAGATTTCTATTTTAATTGTGAGTCAATCAATGCTTCACCGATTTTTGTTGAAAAATGTGCCATGTCATGAAAAATCTGCCATATCATGAAAAATCTGCCAGAAAAATCTGCCATAGTTCTCAAACTTGGCCTATTAAATTATGCCTGACTCAATAAAACGCGACTCACTTATGCGTGAGCTCTTGCACTGTTAGATGTAGCTCTTATGTTTTGTAGATACATCCATAAAAGAAAAGGAGCTGATTCTCGGCGTGACTGCATGCGTGCGTCCTTCCGTCAACAATTGTCCTCCCAGCACAGCATGTATGTACGTGCACAGCACAGCAATACACACATATACGTACATGCAGCGTTTAATGTGCTGCTCATGTACGCATGAGGAGAGTTTGTTACCTGGCATGGCCCATGCCTACTACATACCCCAGACAGTTCGATCAAAAGAAGGAAGGGAGAAGGAGGCTCTGTTGTTGTATATTTTGATCTTCCTCCGACAGTGTTGTATATTATTCAGGATTCAGCATCTAAAAAAGCTGCGATGAATATCCAATTAACACTCTCCCCATCCTCGCTCCACTAGTGTATAGCTTGGCCTGTATCTAAAGACAGCCTCATTTTTTTTTTTTATGAACAACCTTATTTTTGTCACACTTATGCAAAGATTGGTATTCCCCTTCACGAAGCAATGGGTCTTAGATTCGAGTAATAACAAATGTGTGTGTTTTGTGTGTGTGTGTGTGTGTGTGTGTGTGTGTGTGTGTGTGTGTGTGTGTGTGCGTGCATGCATGTGTGTCTCCTCCATAACTCCAAAACCATGAACTTATTCAGCCCCAAACTTTGCATGTGTGTCCTCCATAACTCCAAAACCATGAAACTTATCAGCCCCAAACTTTGTATGTGTGTCTCCTCCATAACTCCAAAACCATGAAACTTATCAGCCCCAAACTTGCATGTGTGTCTCCTCCATAACTCCAAAACCATGAAACTAGCAGCCCAAACTTTGCATGTGTTTAAAAGGGACTCCAAGGGAGTAAATGAATGAAAACTGGGTTTGGGTGAATTTAAACACCACTTTTGAAGATAATTCATGGCTTACTTTCATGAAAGGGGTATCCTTGGTCAGGCCAACTTCACCTCACAGGGTCTTAGCTGCCATTTTGATTTGGCCTACTCCAAGCCTTGCTTTGGAAACATGATCTGCTCTCACGGTCTAATTAAAGTGTATAATCAAAATATCTCTTCGGACTTGAGGATCGGAGCATGTGGACTAATTAAGTGTTAAAATCTGGATGAAATCTGAAAATGTATCGACATTAACGATTCTTATAACTAAGAATATTTACATATTACTTTAAGCAAGAAAGGCTTACAGTATTTACAGAGAGAAATGTGAAATTGCCAAAGCATTTAACTTCACTTTTATTTTAATTCACTTACTCCAAAAATTTCCACTCAATTTTTGAGGCATCACTCTCCCACCCCTCCCTCATTCTCCCCCACCCATTCCTCACTCCCCCCCCTTCCTCGCTATCCCCCTTCCTGTCCCCCTTTCTCTCGTTCTGACCCCCTCCTCGCCCCCTTCCCTCCCAGAGTGTAAAGTGATGTGTGGTGAGGTGTCGCTCTACCCCCTTCCCTCTCTCTCCCACCTTCCTCACATTTCCCCCCTTCCACCTTCCTCTCCCTTCCTAGCCCTCCTTCCTCACCCCTCTCCTCACTCCCCCACCCATCCTTGCTTCCACCCTCCTCTTTCTCTCTCACCTCTTCTCTCTTTCTTTCTCTCTCAATCCCTCCTCTTCTTCTCTCGCTCCCACTCCATCTTGCACCCCTCCCCCCCCTCTGAGTGTGTCGTAGCATGTGGTAGGCATCTCTCCCCCTTCCTTACTCTCCCCTCCACTCTCCACACCTCCTCCTTGCTCTCCCCTTCCCCCTCACCCTCCTCCTCGCTCCCCAACCCCACCTCCCCTCCCTCACCCCCCCCCCTTTCCTTGCTCTCCCCTAGCCCCTCCTCGTAACCAATAATACCTAATAGACAGAGCATATGCAACTGTTTAACCAGAAGTGCCTTTTCAAGATGTATTTATATTGTTCCTGGCTACTCCCAGAACTGTTTTGTGTACCACAGACAGATTCATATGTGGCAGGCATTTCCTGTTGTTCAGAATGCACGCAACAATAGCTGGTTTGGCACTTGCTAACCTGGTACCCACGACAACAATGGGGTCTGATCTCAACTTTTGTTTTGTAGGGTTTGATCAGTTCACTCTGGGGAGGAGCTTGTGCTCCATGCTGACGAGGGCCAGTCATTTTGAGGCACGCATCTGGACCTGAGTATCTCCCATCATGGTGGGTATTTGGGCAAGTACCGTGCCTCTACCTTTGAAGGATTCTTCAGAATATTGTGAGGAGCAGTATGATGGTGCTGTTTTGGGTGTTGCTTCTGCGGCTGATTCTGTTTATACTACCACCACTACTACTATTAGTACTACTGATTGTGCTGGTACAACTACCATTGCTGGTGCTGTGAAGTCTGCCAGTGCTGTTGTGACTACTGTGGGTGCTGCTGATGCGAACTTGGATGAAGGTTATTCTCTGCTTTCGGGAACACTTGGAAAATGATATGTTGGAGGAACAAGCCACGCGTGTTATGGATTTTCGAGCTCAGTTTCTGGATTTGGTTGGGGGACCATCATCATCTTCTGTCAGTGGTTCTGTGCATCCCATATTTCCTTTAAAAGCTGATGCTGGTGCTTGGTCAGCTTCTTCCCTTCCTT